>SJYQ01002783.1:70288-220035 GCA_006410935.1 Redunca redunca | reverse complement strand
GGCTTCCTTCTAGGCCACGAATGTCTCAGGGCTGGTATCACAGCTTCTCTATCTCTTCCTCCTCTCCCCTCTTCTGGGGGCGGCCAGAAGCACTCAGTAAAAGTTTGCTGATTCTGGGGGCACACACACTTTACAATAGACCAATAGTAATTCCTAGATAAATGTTCAGTGAAAGGGTATTTGGTGTATCTCACATAGGAAGACCTCTCATTTCCAAAACACACGCACATACACACACTCAAAAACAGTTGACAGAATAAGAAAGGTGAGACCTTCTATCCAAGACCTGAATTCCTCTCCCACCTCTATATGCACCACGCTCCATGATCTTAGTTCAGTCTTCAACCATCCTGTTCCTTTGAATGTAAGCTTCTAAATAGCCAATCTGTCAATTTCTCTTTTAGCTGAATGGGACTTGGAAAGCGCACGCATGCGCACGCGTGTGTGTATGCACGCACGTGCATGATGCTTCCTCCATCAGCTCTTAGAACCATGACATGCAGGTATTACTACTCAGCCCAGATACATACATTTCACAAGTCCTCAAATATTTATGCCATGACTATGTGCCAGACGCTGTGCTCAGTGGGACCCCTATCCTCCTGGAGCCCACACGGCATTAGAATGGAGACATTGAGGACCATAAAGTAGAAATTCAATAAGAAGTCAAGCCTTGGACTGGAGTCCCTTTATTTCAAATCTCATATTTTTTTCTATGGCACTGAGTTTTATCTCGTTAAGAATAAAGATTGAAGCTGGGACAAGAAGATCCCCAGAGAAGAAACTCATTTGTCTTCTCTGTCCTTCTGAATCTTACAGTGATTCTAGGACAGGAGTCATCTCCCTTTGCAGGTGACTGGCATGCAGCAGCTCTCTGGAAACCATGCCAGGAACAGGCAGAAAAGAAGAAAAGATCAACAAGCTGAACTTGTGTGTGTGCGGGGGGGTGTGTGTGTGTATGAGAGAGAGCGCGAGAGAAAAGGAGGGAGAGAGACAGTGGCTCAGCCCCAACTGGGGCTTAGACCCAGGCTACCTTGACATTTCCTCCAAAGAATGAAGAAATGGGCCAGAGGAACCACAACTGCCTAGAATCTTGCTGCTGGGAGCGGGAGAGGACCTCCCCTTCCTGCACATGCGCACTTAGCCCCCAGTCTGGAGATCTCTCTTTCCAATCCTCCATGCTTCGAGAGTTTCAGAAACCCCAGAGTGTTCCAAGTGGAGCATGGAGGGGACCTGGCCCTAGTATCAACCCAGAAGCAAACCTCCAGTACCCTTGTCCTTTCTTAGCAAATGTGAAGACCCCACCTCTCCCACCCACCCAAAGCCTGTGTACCACACTTTACAGTTTGCAAAGAACATGCATATTTGTTTTCCTCTTTTTTCGGCTGCCCTGCATGGCATGCGGGATCTTAGTTTCCCTGACCAGTGAGCAACCTGGGCCCCTGCAGTGGAAGCGCAGGGTCCTGGTCACTGGACCACCAACGAAGTCCCCATATTTATTTTTCATATACTAAGAGCCTATCCTAGTGGGCCAAGGAGAGGAGTAGCAGGAGGAACATTCAGCTGGGATCTCATCTTCAGATTTAGCCTCAGACGTCGACTTTTGCTTTCCAAATGAGATTATATAAACACATGTTACTATTTTAAGGTGTTGGAAACGTTAACTCCCTAAATGCAAATATTTAACACCGTCCACCATTCGGAAACCCTGTTGTATCATTTCTCAGATGAAGAGCTCTAAAACGGAGAGTGCTCAGGGCGCTTGACTTTGAGAGACCTTGAAAATAGTCCCCAGAAGACCAAAGAAGAGGGAGTACCTAAACATAAAAAAAAAAAAAAGAGGGAGTACCACCTTCACTTCAAAGATGGGAAAACTGAGATTCAGAGCCCCCAGCTCAGAATCATCTAGAACAACCTCGTTCTCCATGGCTGGCAGCATCAGAGGCTGGTTGGTCCAAACCTGGAGCCACCAGCCACACATAGAGACTGAGCCCTCGCCAACTGGCTGGTCTGAATTGAGAAAGGCTATCAATGTAAAATACATGTCAATTTCCAAGGCTTTAACACAAAAAGGAATGTTCAATACCCCAAATATCTCAGTAATAATTTTTGTATTTGTTACATGCTGAAATGATATTATTTTGAATACAATGACTAAATAAAATACGTTTGAAAGTGAGTTCTGCCCATCCCTTTCACTCTTTTAAATGCAGCTATTAGCGAATTTTAAATTACACATGAGGCTCATATTATATTTCTATTGGCTGACACTGCTCTGAGGGAAGTAAGGACGTTTATCCAAAGTACCAAGTACATGCTGGCTAATTTTGCAGCAGGGGGCTTTCCTGCTACTTGTTTTAGAAACAGCCTGGAGGATTTTAGATCCACTCTTGCCCAAGGCAATGGAAATAACCTGAATCTGGGGGCAGGGTGGGTGAGGGCTTTCAGACACCCTATCCCCACCATATTTCTGAATCCACGGATATCCACTGAGTGAGGTCAAGGCAGTAATGGGAGGGTGCAAAACGGGCCAGCATTGGGGATGAGAATGTCACACTAAATGCAGGCTTGCTCCCTATAAATCACCTTGATTTGTCACCAAATTAGATGGCAAAATGAAACACCAGGCGGAAATGAAATTCCAGCTGTAGTGGCAGCGTAAAGACACTCTGGCTGGCTGTGTGGAGAGGGCTCATCTCACATTGAGCTTGGAGCACTCATGTTTCCAGGAAGCTCCATGCACCCGATTCCTTCCCTGAGTAAGTGGGAGTCAGCCCTCTGTGGCTGGGCTAGTGGACAGGGGGCTGAGCTCTGGGGCGCTGGTCAACTGGTCTTTCCACTCCAGTTGAGTATTTCTCAGTGTCCAGGAACCATTAGCTCACTGTGCTGGGCCTCCAGGTTCAGACTGGGGGACAATTTTTTTATTCAATACCAGTAAGTTCTGGGAGAGAAAAACACCAGCTCCTGGGGTGCCGGGAGGCTGCAAGGCCTCTGGTGGCCTCCCCTTCCCACGATCCCAGTTATGGGCCCTATCTTATGAGCATACGATGTGCAAATTCCACCTGAGATCAAGGTCCAACTGATTCTGTGTTTTGCTCTCTCTGACGCTGAGGATGTTTCTCCAGTCTCTGGGGCTAGTCCCTCCTTTGAGTAACTGGGCTGATGTTGGCCTTGATGATGTTTCAGGGTCTAGCTCTGACACATGCTCTATGACCTCATTCCAACACACACAGGTGATGCATACGAACACACACACAGACACACAGACATACCCACAGAGGAACACACAGACACACCCACAGATACACACGTGTGAACACATACACAAATAAATGGACACATTAAAGCATATGCTTTACCCAACAGACACGTAGAGACATATGGATAGACACACTGATACGACACAAAGACACACTGGTGCAGACACACAGACATGGACACATACAAACACACACAGACCCACGCACAAACACATACATAAACATATACACACAGAAACACAGCACACACAACACAAAGACACAAGCACACACAAACAAACACCTCTATCGAAACATACAAGCACAGAGATACACTAAGGACTGAGGCCTTAACACACTCACACATACACGTACACACAAACATACATCACACTATACAGTCCACTTCTTTCAAATGATTACAGAAACCAGAACAATTTACTAATGAAACAATCTGGACAATATGGGTTTGAAAAATCTACCACCATCTACTGCTAGAGGGATGTCATGCTGCTTCCGGTTAGACACACATACACATGAACAGCCACACACAGGTATACAGACACTCACACACACGCATACACACAAACACACACAGACACAACATAGTCCCTTCTGTCTTCACAACTCACTGTCTCCTCATACCTGCTCCCCTCCCATCTCCCCGCGACCCTCCAACCCCTCTGCCATGGTTCACACTCTGCACCCCAGCTCCCTCCCAAAGGCAAGTCCAGCTTCCTCTGCCTGGCTGGTGAATCCACAGCAACAGCTCTGGGTGGCTGGCAACCCTGCTTCTTATCCAGCCTTATCCACAGCCCTGAAGTTTCAACCTCTGCTCCAGCACACCCTCCTCTCTCACCCACAAACCTATTGGAGTTTCCTGCCTATCAGAAATCTTCGCACCCTACCCCCCTCTCCAGCCCAGCTCTCCTTCCCTGGGAGGACTAGTTCCTTGAACAAGAGGTTAACAGGGTGCCCCTACCACCCCACCCTCCCCTCTGCCCTCTGCTTCCATTGCTCCCCAGAAATCTCTGCTGCAGAGTCACCCAGGGGCTCCCTAATTGCCAAATCTAATGCACTCCTTTTAGTCCTCATTTTCCCAGCCTTTTCAGTAGCATCTGACCTCACGGCCCACTCCCACCCGGCTCCTGTGACGCCACTCACTCCAGTCCACCCTCCTCCTCTGAGCATGTCCTCTCAGCCTCCATCTGTTTACCCGTGACCAGCTCTACGGCCCAAGGTGCAGGCCTCAGCACAGCTGGGCCTCTCTCATCGGCCACCCCAGGTCCATGGCTGTCTGCCTGCGTCTTCCCCAAGCATCCTGCAGGCACCTGTATGAGCCCAGACTGAACTTACCGCCTCTTCTCTAGTGGGCCACCACCTCCCCGTCTTCTATCTCCCCTTATTTCAGGAGTTCACACCTGCCTGGCCCCAAGTTAGGAATCTGGAAGTCCAGATTTTCCCTCTGACGTCCTTCAACCCAGCGTACTCCAGTGGTCACAGAAACATGCACACTCTCCCAAGGAAACCCTGCAGGCCCCACCCATCCACGTGGTCGGTGTCCAGAGCTGTATCTCTCTGCCTCCAATTGTAACCTGCCACTCCCTCCTTTCAATTCCCACAGCAGCTTCTCCTCTTGTCTGAAGGATACAGTCCCCAGAGCTTAGACACTTGGCGATCCAACCACCGCAGACTGTCCCAGCCTTCTCTCTTGTCCCTCCCTCATACCTAACCAATACCATGAATATTCCAGATGACTTTCACCCCCAAATTCCCAAGCTGTTGCACATCTCCAGGACTGGCCGAGTATTTTCAGAGGTGGAGCAGCCTTCCTCTGGTTATTGACCCTCTTGAAATATTTGGTCCCAGTGTCGCCCCCACTATGAAGGGTCTGCTCAGCATCCAGGAGGGTTAGGAGCCCCTGCCCTGCTCACTCAGTGCCCTGTGTACATTTTCCATAAAGCCCTTACACAGTCCATTAATATCCTCTGTTTGCATTTTTTTCTCCCCCACTGTTTGTGGACAGAGACTCATTTATTTATGAATTCCCAGAGACACACACAGTCCCCATACATAGAAGGTAATGAAAGAATGAATGAATGAGGCAGACTAACTCAGCCCAGAGAAAAGAGTTTAGGTCCTGTTCAAAGCTCTGCCTTTTTCCCCAGGGGAAGGTCAACCTTTAGCGTGGCTTCTGGATGACACCTAGCAACTGTTGCCATGACAACTAAAAAGCACCATTTTCCCAGGGCAATCCTCCCTTCCCGTTGCCTTTCCCCACCTGGCTCAGCAGATCAGAGGAGGCAGACCTCCTGCTTCGGGAAGCAGTGGGGTGGGGGGGAAATGTCCTCCTGAGACAGCTGATCAGGCAACCTGGCTCAAATCCCCCGGGGCAGGGGTCCTGATGGAGATGCAGGAAATCAGATTTGATGGAATCAGCTGTGCTTGGGCGATCTAGGAGGAGGGACAGATGGGGCCAACTGGCAGTGGGAACCTGGGGGCAACCAGAGGGAAAGCTTATTAGAGGGGTCTCTGTTCACTGGGGAGCTGGGGGGTGGGGAGGAGAGGCTGTCCCAGGGTGGGGAGGGGCAGGAACAGAAGTTGGCCTGAGGGTTCCATCCAGAACACAGACTATAGGGCTGAACGAAATGTTCTGCCCCCCAAGACCCACTCCCTTCAAGGACTGTGCCCTTCCTTGGTCAGCTCTAGGCCATCCATGCCCCTATGTTCCCAATACCACCCTGTGTGATTCCCCACCCTTGGACTTGGAGTTCAAGGTCAGTGTGATCCTAAAGTGAGAAGCTGCATCTGTTTTAATCACCACCACATCCCCAGAGCCTCCCAGTGCCTGGCACACAGATGATCCATAGGGGGTTTAGGAATGAATGAAGAGCTGTGCTGAGACATGAAGGGGGTGGTCCCAGGGCTGGGTGGTCAGGAGAAGAAAGCCGGGGAGGCCTGTTCCATGCCAGCTGCACTGCTTGGATGGACGTCCTTATGGAAGAAGAGGGAAGGGGGGCTCCCAGAGGGCTGGCCACCTGCCAAGGTCACGCAGAGGAAGGGGCAGAGTTGGGGCTTGAGGAGGGCTCTGGCTGCAAGGCCGGTGCTCGTCACTCTGCCCCAAACCAGAGCCACTGAAGCAGAAATGATGCCTCACACCTTGTGGCCAGTGTCTCAGCACCACCCCCTTCCCCCACATACTGTCCAGGCAGGGAGCACCTAACCCTACGGCTCACTCCCATAGGTCGGAAATCCTCAGGGTCTGGTCTACAGCCCATAGCACCATGAACACACCTGACCTCGTCTGATCTTGGAAGCTAAGTGGGGTCAGTCCTGGCTGGTACCTGGAAGCAAGAAGTCCTCCAGGTGTAGGGAAAAGGAACCCTCTTACACTCTTGGTGAGAGTGCAAATAAGTACAGCCACTATGGAAAATGTTCCTTAAAAGACTGAAAATAAAGGTACCATACAATCCAGCAATCCCGCTCCTGGGTGTATATTCAGAGAAAACCATAATTCGAAAAGACACATGCACCCAGTATTCATTGCAGCATTATTTATAATAGCCAAGACATAGAATCCCCTAAATGTCCATTGACAGATGAATGGATAAAGAAGATGTGGTACATTTATACAGTGGAATATTACTCAGCCACTAAAAACAATGGAATGATGCCACATGCAGCAACAGGCATGGACCTAGAAATTACCATCCTAAGTGAAGTAAGTCAAAAAGAGAAAGATATTGTTTATATACAGAATCTAAAAAATGATACAAATGAACTTAACTTACAAAACAGAAACAGACTCACAGACGTGGAAAACAAATGCATGTTACCAAAGGGGAAAGGTGGTAGGGGGATAAGTTAGGAGTTTGCGATTAACATACACACCGTGCACGCATGCTCAGTTGTTTCAGTCGTGTCCAACTCTTTGCGACCCTATGGACTGTAGCCCTCCAGGCTCCTCAGTCCATGGGATTCTCCAGGCAAGAATACTGCAGTGGATGACCATGCCCTCCTCCAGGGGATCTTCCTGACCCAGGGGTCAAACCCATGTCTCCTGCACTGCAGGCGGATTTTTTTTCTGCTGAGCCACTGGGACAGCCCCTTAACATACACATCCTACAGTCTGGATCGAACAACCATGACTGCACTATTCCTGCTACTTTAATGAGACAGTGTCTTGGCTTCCCGGGTGGTACTAGTGGTAAAGAACCTGCCTGCCAGGACAGGAGGCATAAGAGACAGGGGTTCGATCCCTGGGTCGGGAAGATATCCTGGAGGAGGGCGTGGCAACCCACTCCAGTATTCTTGCCTGGAGAATCCCACTAGACAGAAGAGCCTGGTGGGCTACAGACCATAGGATGGCAAAGAGTCAGACACGACTGAAGCAACTTGGACACATGCACTATATATAAACTAGATAATCAACAAGGACTACTGCATAGCACAGGGAACCCAAGTCAATATTCTGTAATAACTTAAATGGAAAAGAATATATACATAACTGAATCATTTTGCTGTACACGTGAAGCAAATACAACGCTGTAAGTCAACTACAGACCAATATAAAATTAAAAAATTTTTAAAAGGAAAACAAATCCTCTGGGTGGGAGGATTTATTGCTCTCTTTGCCCTTGTCACCCTCAGAGTTTGGCCCTGATGAACAGAGGAGCTGAGTGCATTATTGCCAGAGGGACCCTAGGCAGGTTCATAGCAGAGACAGTGACAGGTCTCCAGCGATGAGACGTGGGACAGTCTCCCCCGCCACAGAGAGGAGAATCAACTTCATAAAGGTACTCTTCCTTCCCTTTCTCCTCCCCCAGAGCTGTCTTTCTCCATCCCTGGCATGCCTGATGGGGTTGGGAAAGTAACACCCGTTTATCAGGCACCCGCCTTGTGCCAGGCTCTGTTCTCAGGCCTTTATGTGCACTAACCTATGTCACGCTCTCAGTAACCCAATGAGGAAGGTACTGTCCTCATCCTCTTTCCAAGGAACAGGGAGGTTACTTTGGCCAAAGTCACTACAGCTACCATGTGGCAAAACCCCGGGTATGAACTCAGGTGGTGCAGCTCGAGCCTGAGCTCCAGTCTCAACCATCACAGGATTCATCTAGCAGAAAAGTTTAGGGCTTCAGATTCAATTCTGGCCTCTCCCTTCAGAAGATAGAGACACTGGATGTATCACCTAAGCTTACTGAGCAGAATTCAGGACAGTGGGTAGAGGAAGGAAGAATGCCCTAAAATGTGGTCAGCTTGTCTCAGCTGTTGGTTGGTTTCCAGTCTCAGGGGCCCAGGTGCAGGCTCTGGCCTACTCTACTCCTAAGGAGCAAATACAGCCCCGGGTAGGCAGGGGTTAACAGCTCAAGCACAGAATCCCTGAATAGAACACCTGCTTCAGGCTGAATGTTTGTGTCCTCCTAGGTTCACACGTTGAGGTTCTTACCCTCCAGGGAATAGTTTGGATGTGGGGTCTTTTGGAGGTCATTAGGTCCTGAGGGTGGAGCCCCCATAATGGGATTAGTGCCCTTATAAGAAGAGACATGGAGAGATGATGTCTTTCTCTGCCGTGGGAGGACACAGAAGGAAAGTGGTCATCAGCAAGCCAGGAAGCAGACCCTCACCAGACACTGAATCTGCACCCTCTTGATCTTGGATTTCCCAGCCTCCAGAACTGTGGGAAAAAAATATATGCTGTTTAAGTCACCCAGTCTCTGGTATCTGTGATAGCAGTCCATGATGACAATACAACACCCCAGCTGCCAACCTGGCCCCAACGTTGAGAAATAATTCTAAAAACTGGGCTGCTGAGCCTCAGCCTTCCTATCTCTGAAATGGGATAATGATCACTCTTTATGCTTGATGTGAATGCATGTAGAACACTGGACACAAAGCAGGTACTCAGCATTGGTAGTTCTCTTATCCCCATACATCCCTCCCCCTGATCTCCCCTGGTAAGAATACCTCTGCTCTTCACCCAGTTAAATCTGGGGCTGGAACTGGGGTGGCGGATAGGCCAAAGGGTCAGGGCAGAGACTTCACTTTAAACTGAGCTCCCAGCTGTACCTCTCAGGGGAAGCATCTCCTGTAACTGAGCCCCAGCCCGAATCCAGGCCAGGGAACATTGGGAGATGGCTCCTGTAGGAGAGCCATCTGGCCAGATCTGCATGGCTCATCTCCGCTTCATGGGGCCTCGGGGCGGGACTCTTCCACGAAGCATCCTCTCCCTGCCTCTGTGAGCCTGCTACTCCCATTCACAATGAGCCTCGTTGTTGTTGTTTGGTCACTAAGTTGTGTCCAACTCCTTGCAAACCCATGGACGGTAGCCCGCCAGGCTCTTCTGCCTACATCTTCGCAATTTCAGAATCTCAAATGTTGGAGAGATCAGCTTTTCGTTTATCAGAGGACCACATAGATTAGACAATTTTAGCTCTGTACTCCCTTTGTGGGCTTTCCAGATGACTCGGTGGTAAAGAATCCATGTGCTAAGCAAGTTCAATCCCGGGTCAGGAAGATCCCCTGGAGAAAGAGATGGCAACCCACTCCAGTATTCTTGCCTGGGGAATGCCACGGGCAGAGGAACCTGGTGGACTACAGTCCACGGGGTTGCAAAAGAGGTGGACACAACTTAGTGATTAAACAACAGTAACAACTCCTTTCATAATGAAATTATCTTAGTATGTGTTCAGTTTGGATTTTACCAGCTGCTCAGCTCCCTGTGGAAGGTTAATGCCTTTAAATTAAAAAAAAAAAAAAATTACTAATTGCATGACCTTGGGCATCCGCTCAGCCTCTCCAAGATTCAGTTTCTCCTTCCATGAAATGTTACGATGACCACCTCTCATGCTAGTGTGGGACTCAAATGGAGTAATACATTTGTAAGCGTACAAAGGTAGATTTTGTTATAAATGGTCAGAAAACCCTTTCCATGTGGCAGTTCAAAAATAAATGTACCTGTCAAAATGTCAACTGAATGCTCTTTGAACCAGAATATATAAGCAATATCCGTGGATATTTAAGCAAAAGTACATCAAGATGTGTAGATTCAAAACTAGAAACAGTGCAACTCCCCTTCGTGAATCCATCTTTATCATGAGACACTAAGAAATAGGTCTCTGGTGATGAAAATGTGTTTGAGATTAATCATTAGCAGAGAAAACAAACAAACCGACAAACAAAAAAACAATCAAAATGTACCAAAATGCAGAGCAGTGCATACAATACAGTTGCCGTAAGTAAAAAAAGGAGATAAGCCTAGATACTGCCTTTACACACTGCCTATAGCTGTATGCTAATACACATATAATCTGTCTTTACTGGAAGGATCCAGAAGAAACTGCTCACAGCTTTTACTTTAGAGGAAGTGGATTTAGGATTGAGATGTGGAAGAAAACCTTGACTTCTCTATTTTCTGTCTTCCTGAGTGCTGGAGTATTTGGACTATGTCTATATGTTACTTTAAAATAAGTGGAAGACTGGACCACAGGCACATAAAAATTGTAAGTGCTTTTCAACATTTATAGAGCCTAAGGTACTTATCAGAAAGTTTAACAGTTTAGCTTATCAGAAAAAAAAGGAAAACCTGAAATCTACCTCACTGTTCCAGTTATCTATTACTGTGCTGCAAACCACCTCAAAACACAGTGGCATGAGGCAACAGTGGTTCATTATCTGTTGTGATTCTGCGGGCTGGCTGGGCAGTGCTAATCTAGTCTTGCTCAAGCCACTGTACTCAGCTGAGGATTGCCTGGGGCCTGGGTTCAGCTTGGACCAGTGAGATGAGGGGCCTCCCTCTCTCTGTGATAGGTCATTTCTGATTTCTTCATGGTATGGACTCCAAGTTCCAAGACGGTGAAAACAGAAATCGCAATGACTCTTAAGACCTAGATCCCAGAACATGTCACTCCTAACAAGCTTTGGTCAAAGCCGGTCACAAAGCCAGCCCAGACCAAAAGGATGGGGAAAAAGAACTCACCTCTTGATGGGAGAATTTTGTAAAGAATTTGTGGTCACACTTAATCTACTGCATTAATATTATCAGCTTCCTTGAAATCTGCACGACCAAAAGCACTATTTTTATCATTTTATGCATTTTGCCCTGTTTTCCAGTGTCCAGTAGTCCTAGGGCCAGTAGATATGACTTTTAAAATATTTGTTGAGTGAATGAATGAATGAACAAATGAACAGCTTCAGCTCCTTTGGCAGTCTCTTTGCTCTAACTCCTTTGACATCCTAGATCTTCAGGCGTCATAAACTCTTGGTCAGCCTTCCCTGGAGGGCCACTGTCCTAGGTCCCCATTCAAGATTGGCTGAGCTGGGCTCTGTGATGGGTGAGGTGGGTCACGGGGATGTAGCTCCCACTGAACTCATCACCACCTGCCCTCCTCACCACCCAGACTGCAAAGAATTCCTACGCGTGCTCCTGGCCTTGGGCTCAGTCTATGGAGCATCCCTTGAGAAATCCCTAAGACCGTGAGCTCTTCACATTGAGTCTCTTCTCTCTCCTCTCCTCTCCAGGTCTCCCCAGGTCCAGCTGGTCCCCTGTCCCTCCCCCCTTAAATGGAGAAGTCACCCCATTTAAGGGAAAGACCAACATATGAGGAGTCTGGAGATAAGCCTTCTGGTCTAGGATCAGGCTTTATCTGACAGTATGACCATAATAATAATTTGAAACAAATTTTAGAGCACTCACCAGAAAAGACAGCTTTTAATAACATACCTTTTAGCATGACACATTGGGGTCTGGGTGATCTCTGAGGGTGATGGGAGGAGGAAGGGGAGAGTACACTGGACGTGGGAGCTAGGCTGGGGCCTGCGGGTGGGCGGGGGAAGGGATGCCAGAGTCTGGGAGAACAACCAGCTGCTTGGCATGCCCTCCAGTGATGAGGGGTGGCTGGCCCTCCTAATGGCAGCCACAGCAGTGGCAGCTGCCAGAACCAGGTCCGCCCCCCCGCCGTCCTGCCACACACACACACACATACACACACACACACACAGCCTTCTTTGCAAATAATGTTGAGTGATTAAACCTCCCTTCCATCTCTCTCCCAGGACCCACAGCCAAACACGATGTTTGTCTCATGTATTAAATCTGGAGAAAACCTCTCTGAAACAGGCTGAAACAAATCAAGGCACTGACAGACTGGGTTATGGAGGAACAGAGTGCTCCTGGAGCCAACCGCCCACCTTCCACACCATCTCGGAGCCTCAGAAGAGCACTGAGGAAAGCCACGGGGTGGAGGAGCTCCCCGGCTACATGCTCTCTCTTCTCTCTTGGGCAGCTGGTGACTGGGCTCATTTGAGACCTACGGTGGAAGGCAGCACACTGCCGCAGAATGAAGTATCAGCTGTGTTTGTAACCTGGCTTTGCAGCTTGCTCGCCCTGTACACTTCACAAGTCTCACGACTGTAATTTGCGTGACTCTACTCCCAACGCCATCGCCACCCTATCTGCACGTCAGTTTCCTTGCTATGAAGTACGCATACTGGTGCACACATCAGAAAAAAAATATTAATATAACACGCCTGGCACATAGTAGCACTCAACAACATGAATTCCCCATCCTTTTTCCTCTACTGAGAGCAAGCTCTGAGCTCAGGGTTGTGAAGAAGGAGAACATGAGGGCAATCTCTGTCCTCGGGAGCTTGGGAGAAAGGGAGACAGATGTGTAAAAATAGCCTTCTGGGGTGAAGGTGAAGGCCATAAGGCTGGCTACCACCCTCACACCTTCCTGTGTGGTTTCCCTACTCCCGGAACCTGCAGCCCAGTCCTCGCTAGCCAGTCATGTTCCCTAGTGCTGTGCTGCCCACAGGTGCAGTCAGGCTCCCCCCTGAGCCAGTGAGAACCTGATCTAGCAGTGGGGTAGGGATGTGTTTGTCAGAAGTGAGAGGACCCACTGCACCATCATCACCATCACTACAGAATTCTCCCCCAGTGATGCCCATGCCCTGATCCCTAGAACCTGTGAACATACCACCTGGCAAAAGGGGTCTTGCTGATGCAATGATGATTACAGATCTCAAAGTGGGAAGAACAACTTGGGCTCTCCACATGGGCCCCCTCTAAAGATACATGCACTTAAAAGCAAAGAAATTTTTTCCATGGGGTGTCAGAGATATGGCAGGAAAGGAGAGGTCTGAAGCAGGAGAAGAACTCAGCCTGTGCTGCTGGAGGGGATGCTATGGAAAGCAGGAGAAGGGTCCTAACGCCTGCAGGAGCAAAGAGCAAAGCCCTGGTCGGCAGCCGGCAGGAAATGGGATCACAGTCCTACAACCCTAAGGAACTGTATTCGGCCAACAACCCAAAGGACCTTGATCACAGATTCTCCCCTAGAACCCCAGTAAGGAGTGCAGCCCTGCCAGCCCCTTGATCTTGGCATGGTGAGATCCTCAGCAGAGTCTCCTGGCTCACAGAAACTGAGGCACAAAATCAGCATTATGTTCAGTCGCTGAGTTTGTGGTAATATGTCACTGCCCCTAGAAACAGAAAGCTAATACAGTCACCATTGCTCCACTACCAGTACCATCACCACCAAATTCCTATCACCCAGGATCATCCACAACAACACTTGCTAAATAGCTTTGCTTACACTCCTGTAGCCCTCAGCCATGCCTCATAGCTTCCTGTAGCCTCTCTACCCAGGTCGACTCCTCAGCCCAAAGTTTGACCCTAATGGGGCCCTTCTCCTCCATCCTCGCTCCCGTCTTCTCCTGCTTCTATTTCTCTTTTCTGAGTAATCCTTGGTTCCTGGGATATAAGTTTCATACTTTTTGCCTCCCCACCCCCGATCACTCTCTCTCTCCCCATCCCTCTCTTACACACACATACAAGTCAGTTTCTGATTCTGAACCACTGTCAAAGTTCACGATAATGAACTGATAGACTGCAAAGACGATTTCTTTAGTAGATAAATAGAGGGGTGGGGGAGGATGGAAGGCTGCAAACACATAGTTTAGTTCACTAGTCTCATCCCTATAACATATAGATATTATCTCACTGAACCCCCAGGAGAGGCTGTGAGGCGGGTGCTACCGTCCTTCTTCTACAGACAGGGAAACTAAGGCAGAGGGAGACTGATCAACTTAGTGGAGGCTGGATTTGAACCCAAGCCCTGCCTTCCTCTTCATCTTTAGAGAGGGATTTCAAAGAGCTTGGGCTTGGTATGTAAAGAGCTAGAAATGCACTAGGACTGCATTGCCCAGCACCCACCGGCTGTTTCTCTGGTTTCTTTACTCAGAAGCAAACTGCCAAAGACGCGCCCCCCTCGCCACGCCCACCTCCCGCTCCGCGCCCCGCCCCCTTACAGAACAGCCTCTCCACCCATCAGAAGCGCTGCCAGAGAGGTGGTTAATCTCAGCCCTACTTAGCAACTAATGAAGCTGAAAGGGTTAACTCTGGATCCTTGCACAAATTCAGTACTTGCACAAATGGATTGCATGCAATTCCCTCTTTATACTTAAAAGGACTTTATTTATTTCCTTCCCTTTCTTCCTCTTAGGCAGACCACGGGCAGGAAGGTGGCCCCAGGGGAAGGGGTTCCTGCAGCGCGGTTACTGTCAATAGCATTAGCAACTTCGGGCTGTTTTCTTTCCATTTGCTTTCCCCTCCTGGCACTAAAAGCTCATTAGGGCTCCGACAGAAGAGAAATGGCTGGAGTAGGGAAGAGAAACTCTTCGTTTCCCAGAAATTCTGCTCTGGGCTTCCGTTCCCTGTTTCCTAGCAGGCTGGACCTTCAGTGACCTCCAGAGACAGCTCAAAACCTGGCCAGGGTGCAGGGATGCAGGCGATGCAGGCCCAAGGCCCATCCGGACCCAGACTCCGTCTTCTCCATGCAGTGCGATGAGCTCAGACCCCGATCTGCTGTAGTTCATCACACCTGGATGTGGAATCATTCACACCTGGATGGGGCTGCGATTTACCCAGAACTATCTGAGAAGCCACAGCAAATGAAGAGTGTAAATGAGGCTGGGGAGTGGGGGCGTGTTTAACCTACTTAAGAGAATCTCTTTTTCTCAAGCACTTTAGCGCCTTTGTTTGCAAGGAAGAGAATGTCTTTGCTGAATACAAGCCATACCAAGCTGGCCAACGAGGGGCCTCTGGGGCCTCTGATGGGCAGCACTTCGTTCTTACTGCAGGAGACCCTAGGAGGGGCAGCGCTGCTCAGAGAGAAGGTCCCCCAGAGGCCTAGATCCCACTCTGTCCCACGTGTACCCAAGGCTACCGCCTTGCTCATTCTAAGCCCCAGGGTCTGCAAGTGGAAAGCGAGAAAATTGAACAGATGATTTCTGATATCCATGGCTACCCTTGAATGCACTCAGTTATTTTGTGGCATCACAGATTATTTTTTTTTAGCAAATATGACAAAATGTTAATATTGTTATTATGTAAGGGATCATAAAATTGGTAAGGAATATAGCAAGATATCAAAGAATAATAGACAAAAGACATAGCCTGACAATTTCCTAAAAGAAAAAATACTAAATGGTAAGGAAACATAACCAAAAACCTGGTCTTGCTATTATTCAAGGAAATGCAAACCCAAATAATGATGTCACTTTGCTAATTAAATTAGCAAAAACTTTATGATAATATTTAGTTTGAATTGAGGGCCTAGGAAAGCTATGTATTTATATGTTTTATACAAAACTATATATAAAACAGAATGATTTGAAAAAAACTTGACAATATGTATCAAGAGCTATGAGTATTAAAATAATTAAATCTAGCAATATCAATTTCGAATATTTGGCAAATAACCTCAAACATCAAAAAGCTATGAAATGAAGTTATCCATCCATCAATAAACAAATTAACATAGCAAAAAATAAATAAACAGGCAACTAGACACTGCTGTGCTTAGTCGTTCAGTCATATCCGACTCTTTGCGACCCCATGGGCTATAGCCTGCCAGACTCCTCTGTCCATAGAATTCTCCAGGCAAGAATACTGGAGTGGATTGCCATGCCCTCCTCCAGGGGTTCTTTCCAACCTAGAGATCAAACCCAGGTCTCCCGCATTGCAGGCGGATTCTTTACTGTCTGAGCCACAAGGGAAGCCCAAGAATACTGGAGTGGGTAGCCTATCCCTTCTCCAGGGGATCTTCCCAACCTAGGAATCAAAACAGGGTCTCCTGCATTGCAGGCAGATTCTTTACCAGCTGAGCTACCAGGGAAGACCAAAAAGGCAACTACAAAAAAGGCAACTCCATACTACTGTATATAAAATAGATAACCAACAAGGTCTTTCTTTAAAGATTTTTTTATGATGTGGGCCATTTGTAAAGTCTCCACTGAATCTGCTACAATACTGCTTCTGTTTTTCATGGTTTTAGTCTTTTGGTTGTGAGGCATGCGGGAACTTGGTTCCCCGACCAGAAATGGAACCTTCACGCCCTGTGTTGGGAGGCGAACTCTTAACCACTGGACCACCAGGGAAGTTCCAACAGGGACCTTTTTTTAGGAAATGATTAATTCCACCAATGTTTCCTGAGCACGGGCTGTGTGCCAGGGCCATGCTGAAGGGCCAGGCATCTCTGCGCCCTGGAAACTCACATACCCTCCCATCACTGATTATCCTGCCCAATGTACTTACTTGTTACAAAGTGAGCCTTTCACACACCTGAAATTGTATAAACATCCAGGAGGACTCTGGATCCACTGAGTCCCTCCTCAGATGACCAACTTCTCCTTTAGATGATCTCTATGGGTCTCGCCAGCCCTAAAAATGTACGTTAAAGGAAAATGCTTTTCTTATTAAATACTCTTTATTTCCCCACTGTTAATTGTAAGTGAGACAGCATGAAGCCAAGGTGGTAGGAGGCAAGGAGTCAGTTTTAGAGATGACTTGCTAACCATTTAGCCATGGCCTTGGACACTGGGGCTTTAAGGGCCTCGGTTTCCTCATCAATAAAGTGGGGATACAAATGTTGCCCTCGTGTATGTCAGCAAGATGCTATGAGGGCTTCAGAGAGTATACAAACCCACATAAAGGGATGCTGGTACTGCCTTTACCAGGAACATGCCTATCATAGAAGTTGTAAAACTGTGTCCAAGAGGCATCACTTCCCAGCCTCAGCTTCCTCATCTATGAAATGGGCAAGGAGAGTTAGACATAGTCTATGCAGAGATTAATTTATGAGGGCTCACTGTTTGCAGGAATTTCCTGTAGAAAGTTGTTATTGTTCAATCACTCAGTCGTTTCCGACTCTTTGCAACCTCACGGACTGCAGCACGCCAGGGTTCCCTTGTCCTTCACCATCTCCTGGAGTTTGCTCAAACTCCTGCTCATTGAGTCAATGATGCCAACCAACCATCTCATCCTGTCATCCACTTCTCCTCCTGCCCTCAAACTTTCCCAGCATCAGAGCCTTTTTCCATCGAGTCAGCTCTTTTCTTCAGGCGGCCAATGTATCGAAGCTTCAGCTTCAACACCCGTCCTTCCATCGAATATTCAGGTTTGATTTCCTTTAGGATGGACTGATTTGACCTCCATGCAGTTCAAGGGACTCTCAAGAGTTTTCTCCAGCACCACAGTTTGAAAGCATCAAGCTCAGCTTTCTTGATGGTCCAACTCTCACATCTGTACATGACTACTGGAAAAATCATAACTTTGACTAGATGGACCTTTGTTGGCCAACTGGAAGGGTGATCCTCCTCTGTTAGTCACCTTCACCTCCAGACTCAATGTCAAGGCGTGTAGTCCCAAGAGCAGCATGCCCGCCTGCCCTGAAGTCTGAATGAGAGCCAGGAGCCCTGCAGCACTCAGAAGGTCCAGCCGCTAGCCAGGCATGACGTTAATTTCGCTTCTGTAAATGTCTGGTGGTTTGGGGAACAGGAGGCAGGGTAGGCCTGCATAGATGATCCGTGCTCTGCCTTGGAAATGATAAGGGCGGAGGGATAGTCCTCCCAAAGTCAGGAGTCTCATGCCCACTGTGACTGTGCTGGAACCCAAGGAAGCTCATTGTTATAGCGGGTTTGTTTTCAGCTTAGGTTGGAAAGGTTTCCAAAAACAATCATTTCATTGTTTCTCTACTCAGTGCTAACTCAATAAAAGTGGTTCTTTTCATTAATTTTGTTGTTTCTCAATGTGCTATCTTGGGACTAAATAAAAATGTTCTTTTTACTCCCTCCATGGCTCTTGTAGATTCTTGCCCAGTTTTTGTCAGTTTCCATCAACTTCTCAAATGCTAGAGGCAGGTGGGATGTCAAAGAATGTTTGGGTTACCTCATTTATAGATGAGGAAACTGAGGCCTGGAGACAGGCAGTGATCTGTTCAAAGCTGCCCCTCGAGTTAGTGGCTGAGTTGAGACTCAAGCCCAGACAGACAAGGCTCAGTGATGCAGGTGACATCTGATAGTTGTTCACAGACCAAACTAGAACAGGTTCTCCAAGAACTGAGCTTGAAAAAAAGCAGCTTGATGCCACTCTGTTTTAATTTAAACAGATGCGTGCTTATGGATATACATATATACACACACATACAACAACAACGCATACATAAGGGTGATCATTTTTATAGCTGGGGTTATTCTCCCACTTAAAAATGAAAAGAGGAGTTCCTGCCTATTTTGCTATAAAGCGAATTTCTATTTCAGCAACCCCTTTCTTCCCATTGATTTTCTTTATAAAATCAAAGCAGCAGACTGTTGTAAAAAGGAAATTGGCCTCTGGATTTAATAAAATTACCCAGGAATGTGGCAATCCACTCTAAATACATGTTTAAGAGGAAAACGAAAGCACTCCAATGAAATATTAATCAGGACCCTGAAAATATTAATGATACTTGGTGCTGAAAAGATTAAACCAATAGCTGATTCATGCTGTTGTACCACAGAAACTAACACAACATTGCGAAGCAATTATATTCCAATAAATGCAGAAATGAAAATGATAACGCAAAAGTAAGGAGCATGATCATGCAGCCCAACACCGTTTCATGTCACATGGGCAGTTTTACCTCTTGCCTCACCCAGCTTTCTAACGTCCTCCCTCTGACCAAGGAGCACTCCCGGGAGAACTAGGTATCAGCAAACTTTACTCTAGGCTTCAAATATCTCAACAGCCCCCAGGTTTCCACCTGAAACAATGTTTTGAAGCATCCTCCACTTTCCTGGTCATTTAAGTTCACCGGCATCTTTCCAAACACACTTGCCTGGTTACATGGCCACGGGTATCATACCATTACCAGCCAGACTTTTACAGATGGATACTCTTCCTCTCTACACATTCAGAGTCCACACTTGTGAAGGAGCCTCCCCTGATTTCTATAATCGGAGGCTGTCTTTCCCTCCTTGGACCAACCCGAGCCCTTTATTTGTAACTCTCTAGGAATCCTAAGGACTGGTTGTGTATTATTTCAGTTCAGACACTATTTTTTTTAAATTTCTATTGGTGAAGTATAGTTGATATACAATGTGACATTAATTGCAGCAATGTGGATGGACCTAGAGACTCCCATACTAAGTCAGTCTGCAAAAGACAAATACCAGCTGATATCACTTATATGTGGGATCTAAAATGTGACACTTATGAACTCATGGACACTTCTTTCACTACTGAAAGCTCTTTCAGGGCTGCAGGCATGCCTGATTCCCACTCAAGGGGACAATGGAGTCATGAGTTTAAGCCTCTTGGCTGGCACTTCCATAGCCACTGTTGTCTCGCTGGTGGATGGTGGATGTGTGCGCCTCGTTATCATCCCTATCTCACTGCGGGGCAGCAATCTCCTCTCTTTCATGAACTGCTGTAGCCCTCGGACCTAAAAGCAGCCCCATAGTAGTCACCAACTGGATTCCCAAGAGCAGGTGCAGATTCGGACACAAGACATTGTGCCTCCTAACATCACACACACCTTTAAAGTGGGAATAACAATAACTGCTGTTCCATACGGGGCTTCCCGGGCAGCACTACTGGTAAAGAAAGCGAAAGTCGATCAGTCGTGTCCGATTCTTAGTGACCCCATGGGCTCTACAGTCCATGGAATTCTCCAGTCCAGAATACTGGAGTGAGTAGTCATTTCCTTCTCCAAGGTGATCTTGCCAAACAGGGATCAAACCCAGGTCTCTGGCATTGCGGGCGGATTCTTTACCAGCTGAGCCACCAGGGAAGTGGTAAAGAACCCACCTGCTGATTGAGGAGACGGGGGTTCCATTCCTGGGTTGGATGACCTGGCAACCCTCTCCAGTGTTCTTGTCCAGAGAATCCTATGGACAGAGGAGCCTGGCAGGCTACAGTCCATGGGGTCGAAAGAGTCGGGTCTGACTGAAGTGACTTAGCACGCATGCACATAGCACTCCTTATAGTCATTATTTTACATCCACGAGACCATCCAAGCTTACAAACAGGGAGGCAGGGATTACTATTGTATTCCACTTTTCAGATGAAAAAAACGAAGCTTGGAGGTGAGTTAACAAAACCTGAAAATAATAAAGCAGAGTTACTGATACCGAATTTGGTGTGCCTGTGGGTATTACCTTTCAAAATGGAAGAAAGAGAGAAATTCAAAGGAATAAAGCCTCAATGGTAGAATCTATTATTCTCTGGCATCAGAAGAGGAGATATTTTCGGTTGAGAGAACCCCCTTGGGCACAGGTGTGTATGGCCCCCTCCACCTCCTCTGGGGCTGATGCTGAACCCTGGGCATTATTAGCAGGACTGGAGATTCTCTTCCATGCCTCAATCAAGAGCATCCCCTCCTTTTCCTTTGCAATCCTGACTGATGCCACTTAGCGCAATTATACCTTTCAGCAAATGTGTTTTCAGAACCTATGCTTTCCAGTTAGTAGCTGTGGTTGACTCCAACAGCAGCCCTGCTTCTGGTCCTGTTGGTGTGTGAAGGTGCTGTGTTGCATGAACCTTGCCTCACACACATTCGCTTTCAGCTATGACTTTACTCTTTTAATAATGCATGGATGCTATCTCATTTACATATGCAACTAGGAACATTTTTCTGTCAGTAGCCGTTAACCACAGCTTCACAGGGGGAGTTGTCTGGGGTCCCAGAAATACTGAAAGGAGTTTTGGAGCAGATGACAACTGACTCCCACAGGCATTCCTGGAGACGAGCCTAGATCTTCAGGGAATAAAGGAAATATTCCTCTGCTCCTTTGAGATGTTTTCTTGCTCCTCTTGCTACTGCTGTCCAGCCCGCTATCCAACCAGAGAGTGAGTCCTCTTCTTGGATTGAATCTGACTCCATCTTCCCCACTCTCTCCACCACCCACTCAGCTCTGGCTATTCAGCTCTCACTGCTTTCCCCCAAATATACCCAGTACTTTCCTACCTCAGGGACTTTGCACAGGCTCTGCCTTCTACCTGGAATCCTTTTCTCAGACAGTCACGTGGCTCACTGCTTCCCTCCTCACGCTAAAGTCTCTGTTCCAACCAGGTGCTCCCAGAACACCCTCTACTTAAAATGCAAACTATTCCCTACTATTCTGAACCACCCTTCTTTGCTTTATCATCCTCCACATGACTGTTCCCATCTTATAAATTATATATTTTATTTATCTGTGTTTTGTTGCCTGCATCCTAGAAAGTAAGCTCTATAAAGACGAGGATTTTTTTTTTTTAATCTTTTCTCTATCGCTGCCAGCTCAGTGTCTAGAATGATACCTGGCACAAAGTAGGAACTCAATAACGATTGATACATGAATAAATGGGTACTCTGAGGAAGGTCTCACAACACCAACATTTAGAAAATAATGCCTACCTTCCATGATCAAATGGGTATAGCTCTTCATAGCTCAGGAAGCATATTTGTAACAAGCATCCCATGTATTCTCTGTCCTATGAACTGAACTCTATCCCACCAAAATGTATATGCTGACAAGCCCTAACATGACTCTATCTGGAGATAGGTAAGGGCTTTGGCAGGGGGCTTCTCAGTGGTAAAGAACCCACCTGTCAATGCAGGAGACATAGGAGACTCGGGTTTGATCCCCAGGTTGGGAAGAACCCCTGGAGGAGGGAATGGCAACCCACTCAAGTATTCTTGCCTGAAAAATTCCATGGACAGAGGAGCTTGGCGGGCTGCAGTCCATGGGATCACAGAGAGTCGGACACATGAGTGTGCATGCAAGACTAGGAAATAGTTAAGGTTACATGGGGTCATAAGGGTGGGGCCCTAGTCTAATAGGACTGTGGCCTTTTAAGAAGAGGCTAGAGAGATTTTTTTCTTTCTCCCAGCCCTGTGATGATAGAGCAAGAAGGCAGCCATCTGCAAGCCAGGCAGAGAGTGCTCATCAGAAACCAAATCAGCTTTGAGCTTACACTTCTAGCCTCTAGAACTGTTAGTAATAAATTTCCGTTGTTTAAGCTATCCAATCTATGGTATTTTGTTATGGCAGCTCAAGTACACTAAAATATTCCACAAAATAGATCCTCCTAGGTAGATTTGATCATCCCATTCTCAAGATGCAACAGCTGAGGTCCAGGGAAACAGAAGGATTCTCCCCAAGTTCATATAAGCAGTGGTGAGCCTGCTCTTATTTCACTGTATCAGGCTGCTTGACTCAGAGCACAATCTGCCTCCAGAGCCCAGACCCCACTCACTTAGCTTCTTCCTTCATGATGATGCTCTACGACTAGTATCTATCTGCAAGGAGCTTGGCAAAGAAAACAACAGCATTTCAAACAGATACCCTATGGCATGAAAGTTGTGAGGGCCTCTCGTGAGCATTTGCATATTGGCCCAAGACAGAGTTCACGTTTTAATTGGGTGTCACGTCCTTCTGCCTTGCTCTTCAAAATCTATACCACCCTTCCATCACCATTTTCAGCCATCTTTGTTGATCAATCCGTCTACTCACCCATCCATCCATCATCCATCCATTCAGCATTTCCAAGTGCCTACTATATGAGTTAACACCATCTGTGCAAGTTTGATTTTGTCAAAGGGGACCAGCAAGGAGAGGTGGCTCAAAGAACATTCTTCAAAGGCTGCCTGTGGGCCAGGCACTGTTTGGATATCTGAATTTTTGATCTCACTTAGTCATCAAGAGTTAGAGTAAGGCAACTTGCCCAAGGGTATGGTAGCAGAGCCTTCATCATTGGGCTTTGCAACCTGAGTTTGCTCCATCACATGGTGCCACAGATGAGAACCATGAGCCTGGAAGAGTAGCTTCAGGACTTCAGGAGTAGCATTCAGTCTCCTCATCTCCTGCCTTCCCCAGCCACACCTCTCATTCTTCTAGAATTGATGGATTCCTGCCATAACTGAAGAAGGCAAGTTGGATTAAGGAAGACTTGACATACCAACAGTAACCAAGACACAGCAGGAGTTAATTAACACCATAAGCTCCTCATCATACAATTGCCACAATTATCCAAGGGGGGAGCTACTGCTATTTTCATCATTTCAAGGATGATAGAGAAGAGTGTCGGAGAGAGGAAGTAATTTGTAGAGGAGCCTGAAACTGCTACATGACAAGGCTGAGATTCAAATGCTGGTCTTTCCAAGAGGCAACTGGGACTAAAGAAGAAGTGGGAAAACAGAGACCTACAACAATGACAAATATCAAATGGGGCTAGGCTCTAACTGGGAGCAGGGGTCAGGATGGTGGGGGGTTACTGAATAAGAAAGGGGAGCTTAAGGTACTCTGCAGAGTCAAAGGAAGAAACCACAACCCAAGAGCTGAATGTGGGCCACAGGGAGTGGAGTTGATGAAGCATCTTTTAGGGTTCCAAGTGCTGGACTAATGTGACTATTGGGGATTCTGTCCCAACCATCCTGGGTTGAAGGCAGAAGAATAAACTGGAGGGAGAGCCCAGGAAAGCCTCTGAATATGGAACCAACCAACCATCCTGATGCAGAAGAAGAGCCTCTCAGCAGAATCCTCAGGTACTCCTCCATTCACTTACTCAGCTGTGTCTCCCTGAAGTCCTGAAACGCAGAATGGTAAAAGGCAGGCAAGGCACACATGAAAAAGAATAAGAACTCTGATATCAGATGGAGTTATTATGAGCTCCATCTCCCCTGATTGTCAGCTCCAAGAGCCTGGGGACTTGTTCATTTCCCAGAGCCTCAAATCCTTAGCTGGGATACAGGGATGCTACCATTCCTCCTAAGGTGCCAAAAGCAACAATGATATAAGACAGGGAAAGGGACAGAGAACATGGATGATCATCAAAGCAGGTTAGGTCTCCCTCCTCCCAAATGGAAAACCATTTGGTGTGAAGGAGAAAATAGAGTTGGAATGCTTTTTATAGTTTTTCAGGAGCTTATAATTTGTTTCGAATGCAGGACACCAGAAGACAGAAAGGAACAAATAGAAGAAAATAATAAGTACTTCAGTCTCCTGGGGGGTTCCCTGCATTCCACATTGCTCCCTCTAGTCCATCTTTTCAACATCAATCTGATCATGTCCCCTGTGACCAAAGAATTATTCTCCCAGGCAAATGCTCAACAGAAATGTGTCCACATGTTCATGAGCAGTCACAAAAGTGTGCTCAACACCATCCATAGTAGAGAAGGGTCAGGAAAAACCATAGTAAGAACCTACTGCATAGCCATCAGAATATTTATTTTTTAAAACATTCTATTTTATACTGTATTATAGCCAATTGTGGTTAGATAGCATCACCAACTCAATGCACATGAACTTAGGCAAACTCTGGGAGATAGTGGAGGACAGGAAAGCTTGGCGTGCTGCAGTCCATGGGGTCACAAAGAATCAGACACGGCTTCGTGACTGAACAACAACATAGCTAGTTATCAATGTTGTGATAGTTTCAATTAAGAAGGCTAACCATAAAAAGTGTTGGTGAGGATGGGGAGCCATTAGAACTTTCGTACGCTGCTGGTAGGAATAGAAAATGGCATAATCACTTTGGAACCAACTAGTGGTTTCTGAAAATTTAAATATACACCTATCATACGGCCCAGCCATGTCAAGCCTATGTATTTATCTAGTAAAAATGAAAGCATATGTCCCAAAAGACTAGTAAGAAATATTCATAGCAGCTTTAACAGCCACAAACTGTAATGAGTTTGAGCAAGTTCTGGGAGTTGGTGATGGATAGGGAAGCCTGGCATGATGCTGTCCATGGGATCGCAGGGTCGGACACAAATGAGCAACTGAATTGTAATAGCCCCAAACTGGAAACAACCCAAATAGACTTTAACATGGGAATGCTAAGCAAATTGTGGTATATCCAGACAATGGAGTTCTACTAGAGGATTAAAAAAAAAAAGACCAACTATGAACACTCAAACACACACACACAAACATCAATAGGAATACATCTAAAAATAATTACCCTAAGGGCAATTATCTAGACAAAGATCAGTACACATTATATGAGTTCCATTCCAGCTGAGCTATTTCAGTTCCTAAAAGATGATGCTGTGAAAGTGCTGCACTCAAGATGCCAGCAAAGTTGGAAGACTCAGCAGTGGCCACAGGACTGGAAAAGGTCAGTTTTCATTCCAATCCCAAAGAAAGGCAATGCCAAAGAATGCTCAAACTACCACACAATTGCACTCATCTCACATGCTGGCAAAGTAATGCTCAAAATTCTTTAAGCGAGGCCTCAACAGTACGTGAACTGAGAACTTTCAGATGCTACAGCTGGACTTAGAAAAGGCAGAGGAACCAGAGAGCAAATTGCCAACATGCATTGGATCATTGAAAAAGCAAGAGAATTTCAGAAAAATATCTACTTCTGCTTCATTGACTACACTAAAGATTTTGACTGTGTGGATCACAACAAACTGTGAAAAATTCTGAAAGAGATGGGAATACCAGACCACCTTACCTACCTCCTGAGAAATCTGTAAGAAGGTCAAGAACCAACAGTTAGAAACAGACATAGAACAATGGACTGGTTCCAAATTGGGAAAGGAGTATGTCAAGGCTATATACTGTCACCTTGCTTATTTAACTTATATTCAGAGTACATCATGCGAAATGCTGGGCTGGATGAAGCACAAACTGGAAAAATATCAATAACCTCAGATATGCAGATGACACTACCCTTATGGCAGAAAGTGAAGAGGAACTGAAGAGCCTCTTGATGAAAGTGAAAGAGGAGAGTGAAAAAGTTGGCTTAAAACTCAACATTCAAAAAACAAACATCATGGTATCCAGTCCCATCACTTCAAGGCAAATAGATGGGGAAACAATGGAAATGGTGAAAGACTTTAATTTCTTGGGCTCCAAAATCACTGCAGACGGTGACTGCAGCCATGAAATTAAAAGATGCTTTCTCCTGGGAAGAAAAGCTATGACAAACCTAGATAGCATATTCAAAAGCAGAGACATTACTTTACAGTCAAAGCCATGGTTTTTCCAGTAGTAATTTATGGATATGAGATTTGGACCATAAAGAAAGCTGAGTGCCGAAGAATTGATGTTTTTTGGAGAAGACTCTTGAGAGTCTCTTGGACAGCAAGTAGACCAAACTAGTCAATTCTAAAGGAAATCAACCCTGACTATTCGTTGGGAGGACTGATGCTAAAGCTGAAGCTACAATACTTTGGCCACCTGAAGGGAAGAACTGACTTATTGGAAAAGACTCTGATGGTGAGAAAGACTGAAGGCAGAAGGAGAAGGGGACAACAGAGGATGAGATGTTTGGATGGCACCATTGCCTTGATGCACATGAGTTTGAGCAAGCTCCGGAAGTTGGTGATGGACGGGGAAGCCTGGCATGCTGCAATCCATGGAGTCGCAAAGAGTCGGACACAACTGAGCAACTGGACTGACTGATCTATATAACATTCAAGAAACTGCAAATTAACATATGGGGATAGCAGACCAGCAGTTGCCTGGCAGTGGGTGGACAGGAGAGAGGAATTACTATAAGACATGAGGAAACTTTGAGAGGGGTGGGACTATAAATATCTCCAATCTCCTGACTGATTGCCGTGATGTTTTCATCACACACACACACACACACACACACACACACACACACATATACACACACACACACACACACACACACTGATTTTATACATATGAATCATTAATGTGTGAAAACTTGTCAAATTGTGCACTTGAAATATGTGCCATTTATTGATAATTTACACCAATTAGAACTCAGCAAATCTGTTTTTTAAAGATATGTTTACAGCAGCTTTAATCATAATAGCTTCAAACTGAAAATAGTATAAACGTCTATCAATGGTAGAATTAATAAACATGGGTACGTTCCTGTGACAGAATACTACCCAGTGATGACAAACTGCAGTCACAGGCAGCAACATGGACCATCCTCACAAATGAGGAACAACAATATAAGTTAGGTACAAAAGAATCTACAGCTTATAGAAAACTTAAAAATCCACAGCATACAGAAAGCTTAAAAATAGATCTAAAAATAGTATACATTTGAAGAGTGGTGGGCTTCCCAGGTAGTAAAAAATCTGCCTACCAGTGCAAGGGACACAGGAGATGCAGGTTCAATTCCTGGGCCAGGAAGATCCCCTGGAGGAGGAAATGGCAACCCACTCCAGTATGCTTGCCTGAAAAATCCCACGGACAGAGAGGCCTGGAGGGCTACAGTCTATAGAGTCACAAAGAGCTGGACACAACTGAGCGACTGAGCGTGCATGCACACACGCAGGGGACTGGAGACTTTTAGGGAGAAAGAAAGGAAATGAAGACGGGTTGAGCTCCTGGGATGCTGGTGATCCTGGATTCCCTGATCTCGATGATTTACGTATGTCTGTATCTTCTTGTGATGATGCATTAAAACTGTAGATGTATGGTTTCTCCATTTTTCTATATGCAACTTTGCTTTAATAAATAAGATTGGTTTTTTGAGTGTACAATGCATATCTTTATTTTTATAGCAGATTTTTAATTTTTTTAATGGAGTATAATGCTTTACAATGTCATGTCAGTTTTGGGGAGAGGGCAGAAGAAGAGGCGCTGGGGATCAGGGTGGGATGGAGTGGGATGGGGGCAAGCAATAATGTGATCAGGAACAAGGAAAAAGGGTGGTTGAGGTTGTGCACCTAAGAGTGTACACCTGGGCGCTTCCTGGTTGGCAGGAATTTTCCTCATCCTGCATATGCAAAATGAATTCAAATATAGACATTTTTACAACTTTGCATTTGTTTAGTGCTTCATAATTTACGGTTTGCAAGGTGGCAATCCTGGCAAGAATGAGAACCCTGTTCACCCAAGCACAGCCCTTGGGGCCTCCCGCGTGTGTTTGAATGGACACAAAACACTTTCATGTTCAGTAATGCAGTGGTTTCTCACAAGCATTCAAAAGATGTGCCGGGAGAGCGGTGTTGGTTTCCTTCCCTAGAGGGGAAAGCCGAGGTTCCCAGGAGTTAAGACGCTTCTTAGAGCATGGACCAAAGCCTGGGTGCAGTTTGGGTCCTGGTGTGATGTCTCGGAGAAAGCAATGGCACCCCACTCCAGTACTCTTGCCTGGAAAATCCCATGGACGGAGGAGCCTGGTAGGCTGCAGTCCATGGGGTCTCAAAGAATCCGACACGACTGAACGACTTCCCTTTCACTTTCACGCATTGGAGAAGGAAATGGCAACCCATTCCAGTGTTCTTGCCTGGAGAATCCCAGGGACGGGGGAGCCTGGTGGGCTGCCGTCTATGGGGTTGCACAGAGTCGGACACGACTGAAGCGACTTAGCAGCAGCAGCAGTGATGTCTCTGGGCCCTCTGCCTTCAGACAGGGCTGGAACCAAGAACCCAGTGCCCTCTGTCCAGCTGAGGCTCCGTCCCCTGTCTAGTTGTGAAAGCAGAAGTGGGTCAAGCCCTAAGCCTGGGGGTGAGAGGCACACAGTGCTAAGGCTCCGCCTCACCAGCAGTGGCATTTTCTCTTCGGTTATGGGTGACCTTTTACTATTTCAAAGGCATGCATACCCTCCCTGCTGAAGACACACAAAGATGCAGTAAATTATCACAACAGCTCCGACAAGATGAAAGTGGGTCAAACCCATGAAAACACGCACACACCAAGAAGAAGGCCAAAAGGGGCAGCAGCAGCTGGTCCCGCTCCAACAACCAAGGGGCAGGCTGCTGAGGATGCCCAGGTAGAAGTGAAATCATGCCATCCCTGGTGAGTGTCCCTGGTGAGTGTCGCTTAGCATAATTATATCCCCAGAGAATCCAGGCTTCCAGATGGGCCTCAGAGCATCATTCACACACAATATTTTTGGCCCAATAACATGGTTCTAATGAAGCAGGAAGGGAGAACAAGAATAATAAAATTAAAAAGTCAAATTTCTGTCTTTAATCTCCAGGGCTGCAAATAGGATGTGACAAGTTCAGAGGCAGAGAGGGGAGTGGGGACAGAAGGGCCCCATTTCCAAAGGGGCCAAGCATTCCTGGCTGGGTCCCTGAGTGGGGTGAGCTTTTGTCCCAGTTCCTGCAGCTGACCTGCACACCTCCTTGGAGTCAGAGGAGGGGAGCCTTAGCTGAAGGGAGCCAGGAAGAGATTCAGAAAGGGAAATTCAAACTGTCTGTCAGCTTCTGAACCCCGCGTCCACTTGGGGAGGGCTTGGAGGATGTGGCCTTTAGCAGACCATGTCAGGGAGGAACAGTAGTGTCCCAGCACATGGCCAGGAGCCTCTATGCACTTTCAAGCAGATGAGTTGTGCTCAGCCACAGGGTCCTGCCAACTGAGCCGGGCCTTCTTCTTGGACCACTACTCTTTTTCTGACCTTTCTACACTCCCGATCTCTGATCCATTTATTCAATCTGTCCTGAGATGAACAGGAAGGTCCAAAGATGAACAGCACTGCAGTCCCTGCCCTCAGGGAACTCACAGCCAGACAGGAAGCCAGACAAGGGTCAGATTCTCAAAGTGCTCAAAGTAATTTGATAGAAAGTAGGTAATGAGACTGGGTTTTCCTGGTGCCTCAGCAGTAAAGAACCTGCCTGCCAATGCAGGAGACGTGGGTTCGATCCCTGGGTCAGGAAGATCCCCTGGAGAATGAAATGGCAACCCACTCCAGTACTCTTGCTTGGAGAATCCCATGCACAGAGGAGCCTGGTGGGCTACCGTCCACAGGGTCTCGGAGTCAGACACGATTGAAGTGACTTAACAGCAACAAAGGTAATGAGACTGCGGATCAGGGTGAATGAGGAAGTCATCGTTTATACTTTTCTTCTAGATCCCGAGAATCCACACAACCCTGCCTTAGCCACTATCACAGCAGGGAAAACCACCCCGCCTCCAAGTAGGCCCTGCCACATTCATCGCCCTATCCCACTTCACAACCAGACTCATCGGGTCCTATTCCTGAAGCACACCTCCCCTCTCATAGCAAAGCAAGCTCAGACATCAGCCACGGCTGCTCTGAGCTGTCAGACACCCAGACAGATGCTAGAGCAGCTTGTTCTAGAGGAACTAACACTCTTAGATGAAGACCAAGATAAGAGTCTTATTTCTGCTTCCTGAGACTGTCCTGGAACTCCATCTTGGGCTCACTGACCTTCAGCCTTTCCCAGGAAGTTGACTACAAAACTGCCCTGGAATGCGGAGTCGGGAGGAATAAGGTCCCAGTCCCGCGGCACCAGTCTGTCTACATGCTTCTAGACAAGCTGCTTCCTCGCTGTGGACTTGATCTGCTACCAACGAGGGGATGGAAGACACCATACAGTACTCGGAAGTGAAGCTCCAAGGGTCACTGAGCAAGACATCAGCAAGGATGAATTTATACTATCTGAAAGCAGGGTTGGCCGTGGACGTGAGAAGAGCATCAAGGGAGGACTGGGGGTGTTCCTATGTCAGCAAGGTCACTGGCGATTCTTTATACCCCTGAATACACAGGATACTGCTCCCATCAAGAATTCATGTCTCCTTTTGAGTCTTGACTGTCTTGTGAATTGCTTGTTTCCCATAGAATGCGAAGGGAGTGACAATGCCATTGTGGGGTCTGGAGTCTTGGAGACCAGAAAGCTCCCATCTCAGCCCCCTTGGAGCCCCAAGCCACTTCCTGAGGTCAAGAGAACAAATGGGGAGACAGAGGAGCCTGTGAGCCCCTGGTTGTCCTAGCCGTCTTAGCAGACGCAATACACATGTGAAAGAAACCATCTTAGATTTCCAAGCCCAAAGGAGTTTACAGATGACTGCAGCCACATGAATGGATACGATGAGCAGAAATCCAGGTGGGTCCTGCCTGGTATAGCAACTCATGAGTAAATCAATGGGTATCACTTTAAGTCATTATGCTTTGGGCAGTTTATTTATTTGTTTTCACAGCAACAGATAATCAAAACAGGTCCCAGTTAGGAAAGCTGCAGACATACAACCTTAGCAGGACCAGCACCAGTAGCGAGAGACCTGGCTAAGGGTTAGGGACTTCGGGTACTGAGTAAGCAGGACCTGAGAAAAACAGATCACTGAAAATCTATTGTTACAAAGACCTTTCATTGTCATGGCCTGTGTTGTCCCAGGAATTAGCCAATGCTGGTTGGCTGAGTCCATGCAGGTGTCCCTCAAACACAGGCTCCAGACCAGCTTGGTTCCCAACACGAAAGAGTAAAATTTGATCCAAAAATGCCCAATTATTTTTGGTGCTTCCCTCCTCTCCCCACTCTCCCCATCCCTACTCTCACTCAAAGGACCAGAGATGGAAAACCATGGAAACAAACGGGCTTTGTGTAGTTCTGAATGGGAAACACAGCATCTGGGGCTTACAAGAGCAAAAACTCCTGTGTTGCTAACACCATTTTTTCATGGGTGATTGTGTTGTGTTTTATTGTTGAAGAGAAGCAGACTCAAGTCATTTCTCCAGGCTTGAGGGGTCAGCATCCCTTATCCAGCTCAGTGTCTATAGGATTTACTCCCCAATAAACTGCATACACAATTCAAATTCCCCTTCAATACTCATAAATAGCTAATTTTTGAAAACCCTCTATGCCAGCCATTGAATAGCACAGTTTTATCTATGCTACCTCACTGAGTCCTTAGAACAAATCTTTCAGGTCATAATTATTGCCCCCATTCTTACACATTAGAAAACTAAAGGTCAGAGATATTAAACAATGCTTTAAAACTAAAAAGTGGTAGAGCTGATCTTTACACTGAAGTCTTCAGGGCCTCAAAGCCCATGCTCTTCACGGTCCCCTTAAACTGAATCAGCTCCCAGTCTGACCATTACCAGCACTGCTCACTTATAGAGACAGACAGCTATGTGTTCAGCATATATTTAATGACCACCTACTATGTGTATGAACAGAATACACACAGTTGTGTCTGACTGTTTGCAAGCCCATGGACTGTAGCTGTCCATGGAACTCTCCAGGCCAGACTACCAGAGTGGGTAATCATTCCCTTCTCCGGGGCGTCTTCCTAACCCAGGGATCGAACCCAAGTCTCCTTCATTGCAGGTGGATTCTTTACCAGCTGAGCCACCAGGGAAGCCCATACATTAATGTGGCTGTTGCCAACCTTTTAGGCACCGGGAACCGGTTTTGAGGAAAACAATTTTTCCACAGGTCGGGAGTGGGAGGATGATTTGGGGATGATTCATGCACATTATGTTACATCTTATTACATCAAGACCCATCACACCCCAATAAACAAATAAATATATTTTTTTTTTAAGGAACAAGCATGGTCCCCAGTTGGAGTGAGTTTGCGCGTGTGTGTGCTAAGGCGCTTCAGTCATTCTGATTCATTACAACCCTATAGAGTTTGACAGACTCCCCTGTCCATGGGATTCTCCAGTCAAGAATACTGGAGTGGGTTGCCACACTCTCCTCCAGAGGATCTTCCTGGCCCAGAGATCAAACCTGCGTCTCTTATGTCGCCTGCATTGGGAGGTCCTTTACCTCTACGCCACCGGGGAAGCCCCTGGAATGAGCTTGTATCCTAGTAAATCAATGAATGATAGGTGAGAATCTGGGATTTTTCAGGTTAGAAAAAGCCATTTTACAAGCTCAAGTCATGCTTACATTTTACATAGTATTCCCACTAAGGTTTTGAATCCCTCCAAAAACAGGAAACTCACCATGTGTCCATGTAACAGGTCTGGGTTTAGATGTCAGTCACTCCTAGAAAGCTTTTCTTTACAGTGACTCCAAGTCCATCCATCAGGAGTGTCCATGTCTTGATTTGTGGACCCTCCTCAGGGCCACATACAGCATGTATAACTATGTATCTGTCCTGAGATAACTAGCCTGCCAGATAAATCTTCCTTGTGTCCTTAGCTGTTCCTCAATGTCATGATTTTGAGGTCTCCTGCTATTCTCTCTCCTGAACTTGCTACATTATTTTTCTATACACTTCCCTGGCTTGGTTCAAAGAAATAAACTCAAAACTTACCAACATGCATGACCTCAAACACATGACGTCTCCTCTTTGAGGTCAAGAATCCTCAATTTTAAAATGAAGAAATTGGATTATACAGCTTCCAAGAGGAGACAGTAATGGAAAGAATCCTAGATGTTCAATTTCATTTATTTCCATCGCTGCTGCTGAGTCTGCCCACCCCCTATCATCCCATAACCCCTTTTATCTGTAAAGTCCTACCATTCAATACAGGGATGTGAAATCAGAAGACCTGGGTCTGAGTCCCACCTCTGGCATTAACAGCTAGGTGCCTTTGGGTGTATTATTTAACTGCTCTGTTTCAATTTCATCACCTGTAAATCTGGGGCATCACTCCTTCCCTTCCTGGCTTGCAAGAATTGTCATGGAGGCTGTGGGTGAAGGTGAGGATGCTGTAGGTGAATGCACTCTTCCATCAGAATGCTGTCCAGTTAAGAGATGACATGTGGTTGCTGTTTTGACCAGAAGCACCATGGACATCATTCTATTGGGTTGGCCAAAAAGCTTGTTTGAGTTTTCCATAAGATGGTACAGAAAAACTTGAATGAAGTTTTTGGCCAACCCAATGTTTTTTTTGTTTTTTGATACATTTACTTAGCACACTTCCAATGCACTTGGGGACTCCAATTATATGTGAAAATTCAATGCAATTTAAATAATTCTAGAAAAGGGACTGTGTGGTCAGAATTGTCCCTCCTAATGAGGGCATCGTGCTCTGTGATGTTTCAAGAGAAGAAAGCTATTTAGGAAAATGCCAGGGTAAATATTTTCGTAGGCAATAGCTTTTGGCAAGAGGAAACCCCAGGGTGGTCGGAGAGCCATCTTTGGCTGGACCTAAGATCCAGATGGTCCCCGGTTTCGGCCCCTACACCCCAGGGACAGATGGGTCGGCAGAGGGCTGTCTCCTGCCCTACAGCTCGCCCTCCTCCGGTCCTCCTTCCACACTCCCCCACACCATCCTTCCCCACTTCCCACCTCTCCCTCGCCTCCCACTCCTGCAGGAGCAAACCCATGACCCCCAGCAGGACTCACACATTGAGAACACTGTTCTTCCAATCCCCTAGTCGGATCCGACAGTTGGACAATCCTAAACTGTCCCTCCTCCATCCAACCCACCATAATATTTCATACCCATAAAAGCACAAAGTTCCTCCCAACCTTTATTCATCTGATCAATTCAACTCACCCTTTCAAACACAGTAGAGAATTTGCCTCTTCCAAGAATCCCATGCTGATAACCTCCAGAAAATCAGCCCCATACGCATAATTATTTCCTCTTCTGTGATCATTTTTAACCTTAAATAGCACTGTGTTTTCTGCAGTGAGATTCTCTGTTTAGCTGCCTGTTGCCTTCTGAACCATGAGAGCAAAGTCGAGACCCCAACTATCTGAGTCTCCAGCACCTGACAGTGTTCTGCCCACAGAAAAGCATCTGACACAGATGAGAATCGGGTAGAAGTATCTCAAATAAGCAAAGGTATTGAAAGGATTTTGCATCATCATGATTAGACTCTGGACCCCCATCCCCAAACTAAGCACTGTAACCTTTCCGTGGGCCTGAACCCTCGAAGGCAAAGAATGGATTCAAAAAGACAAAGCGGAGAATGTAACTCAGCTCCTTTCCTTGTCAGACAGGACATTATGACTGCTGGGAAATGTGTAAATAGCAGGACAGATTACTCATCACCAGATCAGAAAAGGGCAGAAAATGGAGCTATTTTTCACAGCTTCAGATGCATGCACAGGGGAAATGCCAGGTCTGTAACATGTACATATAATGAAACTGTCAAATGGCCTTCTTCTTGGGTGTGAGGGCTGATGCAGTCACTCACAAGGTTGCTTGGCTACAGAGAATCCTCGAGTAACCTCTGTTTGTTTAGTCTGAATACCAGAATACAGAACTCAGATGTCAGGGGCCTGTAGACTTGCTCTGGGTTGGGAAATTCCTGCCCACCTAGGAATTTTGATCTTCCTACAATCAATCCATTTTTAGTTCCTATTTCACTAAACATAAAAGACTTTTACTGAGTACCTAGCATGTCTTTCTCCAGGGGATCTTCCTGACCCAGGGATTGAACCTGCATTCCTGCATTGGCAGGCAGATTCTTGACCACTGAGCCACCAGAAACGCCCCCTTGGAGAAGGAAATGGCAACCCACTCCAGTATCATTGCCTGGGAAATCTCATAGAAAGAGGAGCCTGGACGGCTACAGACCATGGGGTTGCAAGAGTTGGACATGACTGAGCAACTAAATGATTATGTCTTTGGTCAAGAGTTTCCTTCTTGACATAAGAGCAAGTATGAATCCATCTCTCCAACTTCAAGTAGCTTCCAGATGACGTGGGAGCACATGTGAGTTGTGTTCATGATCACACACACATGAAAAAACGTGTGGAATTCCGTCAGTCAGCCCCTCCTATTTCCAGGGGAGGGCAGCCTGTGAAATGCTTGGATTCCCGGCTCAGATGAGATGCGCTGTGACTGGGGCTGGTAGATGGAGATTTTTATTTTATGTTATGTATTTATTTATTTATGTATTATTTTCGGCTGTGCTGTGCCTTCCCTGCCACTTGGACTTTCCTGTAGTTGCAGTGAACGGGGACTACTCTCCAGCTGCAGTGCCTGGGCGTCTCATTAACGTGGCTTCTCTTGCTGCAGAGCATGGGCTCTAGACACAGGCTCAGTAGTTGTGGTGCACAGGCTTAGGTGCTCCGTGGCATGTGGTATCTTCCTGGACCAAGGATCAAACCCACGTCTCCTGCATTGGCAGGTGGATTCTTTACCAGTAAGCCACTGGGGAAGCCCACAGATGGGCATTTACTCTCATGAATCAAACCTGCTCTCTCTACTACTGATTCAGGGAAAGACGCACTCCTCATTTTGTGCAGTCTCTTTTCTGAAACTCTTTATCCAGAAAAGTCAAATTCCTGAGAACAGCAGAGGAGTGAAATTTTGCTTGATACTAGCAGCATCACGACTAATCCCTTTCTCAGAGGAGCTTCATGGCATCAAGCAAACTGGCAACATGAGACTTCTCTCTAATCCCCTCAGCTCATCTCCCTCTAGTGAATCCAAACATTACACCAGCGCCAGGGCTTGGCAGCCTCCACTGAGAGATGGGAAACGCACAGGCTCTGTTATCAGAACACGTGGGTGGTCCTAGCTCTGCCACTTATTGGCTGTGCGTCTTGGGTTTCACAGCCTCCCTCTGTCTGACTCAATTTCCTTGCCTGTAAAATGGGATTGAGGGTCTAAGGATCAGAGAGGACGATGTATATGAAATCACTTTGTTAACTGTAAAGATCTATGTCAGTAAGGACTAATTACCAGCTAGTTTGTGATTATGCAGATACAGTCTTAAAAAGCTGGGTGTCATGTGAACGAAAGGTCCTTATCTCCTTTCTTTCTGGATTTCCTGAACCTGACACAGTGCCTGACTCTTAATGAGCAAGCACCTCAATGAATACATGGTAAATTAATAAGTGAACAAATTGGAAGATCATTCCCTGGAGGTTAAGGTGACTGTCTTCCCTCTAATTTAAAAGAAATGAGAGAGGAAGCTTAATCCAGAGAAAGTTTGGAATCCTGAGGATGAATTTTAAAATATTTAGTATTTTCTGGTTAGGATGTGAGCACACATTTGTGTGTGTGTGTGTGTGTGTGTGTGTGTGTGTGTGTGTGTGTGTATGTGCTGATTATTCCTTCTGTGGCTGGAAATCTGCATTAAATTTGAATAATATCATTGCCCTGAGAAACTTTCGGCTCTTGGTGATTTAAATATCTTTCTCAGGATCAAGAGAGCAGAATTGGGCTAATAGGTCATGCTCTCATTCTCATTCTTAACTCAGTCATTCATTTGTTCATGTATTCACTCATTCATTGGCAGCAAATGGTTCTGTGCAAAAGCCAAGCCTCCTTATAAGGGGGAAAATGCCTAACCCAGCCTTTTGGCTAATAAACTCCTACTGACCCTTCCAGACCTCACTGCCTCTGAGCCTTGAACCACTTGAAACTCTACTACTGTCTCTGCATGTGGTATTAACCATCACCCTTTATCCTCAGTTTTAGAATCTCAAAAACCAAAATGCTGACACTTTCCCTCTATAGACATCATTCCTGTTGCTCAGATATACTGCCACCAAAATCCTCCCCAAAGCCCAAAAGCCCCCTAAAAGACTGTCCATTGTAAATCTACCCAGAGTCTACACAGAGAATGGCAGTGACCATGTTGGTCCTAAATCCAAACTTCGGGCTGTAAATCAAGGACACTGGAGCCCACAGATAAGGTGTCTATCACCTCCCCAGCATCCCCACAGCCACTTTCTGTGACTACCCAACACAACCGTTTTCCCATTCGTAGGTCTAACTCTGCCTCTAATCTCACTTTTCTTTTTTTTTTAAATTTTATTGGAGTATAGTTGATTTACAGTGTTGTGTTAGTTTCTGGTGTACAGCAACATGAACCAGTTACAGATATATATTCACTGTTTTTTAGATTATTTTGCCATATAGGTCATTACAGAGTATTGAGTAGAGGTCCCTGTGATATACAGTAGGCCCTTATTATTTATCTGTTTATAGATAGCAGTATGTATATGTCAGTCCCAATCTCCCATTTATCCCTCTCTCTCCCTTCTCCCCACCATAGCCAAAGGTTTGTTTTCTATATCCATGACTCCTTTTGTGAATGAGTTCATATGTACCCTTTCTTTAGATTCCACATATAAGCAATATCGTATGGTATTAATCTTCTTGTATCTGACTTACTTCACTCAGTATCACAATCTCTGGGTTCATTCATGTTGCTGCAAATGGCATTACTTTGCTCTTTTTTATGGTGGAGTAATATTCCATCATATACATGGCATATCTTCTTTATCCATTCATCTGTTGATGGACATTTAGGTTGCTTTCATGTCCTGGCTATTGTAAAGAGTGCTGCAATGAACGCTGGGGCCCACACATCTTTTCGAATTATGATTTTCTCCAGGTATATGCCCAGGAGTTATAACTTCACTTTTATATGCCCCATCTCCTCTCCCTTCTCCTCCCCTCCATCTTCCCTTATGTCTATTCCAACTTCATCCTTAGTTCTCATGTGCCAGCCCCAGGTTGGGGTGGATAAAACTGTTATGCAGGGCTTACTGTTCCAACTCTTCACCACACTCCCTGCCCTTTATTCCCCTTCCCTTCATGTCTCAGCCACCACTCAACCCCTGTGAAATAACATTTCCTTCCCATGTTTTATGCCTCTAAATTTCGTTCTCCCTGGGTTGCTGCCTCTATCTCGGACTGGAGGCTCTGTTGTTATTATAATCATATATTAAGTTTAATGTGTCCACAAGGCATTTTACACACTCATAAAAATGAGGCCTTCTAAGAGATCCTGTGCTGAAGACAATGGAAAAAGCCTCCCTGGTCTTAGCTGGTGGGAACCGATGCCATTATGGCCTCTAAATGTGCAAAGCTGGGGGTGGTTGTTTGCTGTTGCTTGTGTTACTCTGGATGATAAATACAGCATCTGAAGAGAAGTAAAAGATTTCCCAGCTTATAAGCAGAGTCAAAGTCTTGATTACCACCATTTAGGCCACATCCTACAGTATTAGTGATATTAACAATAGGTGACATTTAGTGAGTACAGACTGCATACCAGATCGCTTACTAAACATTTTATATGCATCATCCCACAGAATCTTCCCAATGGCCCTGTGCAACAGATAGTATTTAATTCAGAAGGATTTAATAAAAGAGACACAGAGAGGTTAAGTAACCAATTCAAGGTCAAACAGCGCAGAGGTGGGAAGACTGGAATTGTTCCAACCCAGGCTGTCTGGTCCCAGATCCTGCCTGCTTCGGCATACACAGACATAGCATTGGAAGCGATCCACCTTTAAGGTCAGGCAACTCAAATGAGTCAAAGACAAATGTGATAGATGGAATGGATGCTGTAGATATGCTTCTACAAAAGCTCTGCCCCAAGTCCCTTCTCTATCACTCTCTGACAAGGACTCAAGGACCTACAAGACCTCCACCCCCAAGGGGTTATGTTTGCCAACCTAGGAGACAATGGACAATAAAAGTAAGGACTCAGAGAAAAAAAAAAAAGCTAATCTCTTTGTACAGAGGGAGCTGTACGTGCTGCAGACCTGCAGAGGAAAAAAGAAGAGTAAATCTGGTGTTCCCTCCACAGAATACTAGCTCTGTAAACAATCTTCCGTGCTTTCTAGTCCAGTTTGCTAACGGCAGATAATGGATCGATTAGCCAAATGATTTCCATTGCTTCTCTATCCCCTGCTTCATCAACAGTGTTTGCACTTCACTCATCCCTCTCCCTCTTTGCTCTCTATTTTCCTCTCTCAAGGCATCCGTGGTCTACAATATGATTTCACTTGGGAAACATTGATATCAATGAATACTCGTTATAAAAAATTTTAATTGGAGTAGGATAGATTTACAATGTTGTGTTAGTCTCTGCTGTACAACAAAGTGAATCAGCTATGTTGCTCAGTCATGTCCAACTCTTTGTGACACCATGGACGATACAGTTCATGGAATTCTCCAGGCCAGAATACTGGAGTGGGTAGGCTTTCCTGTCTCCAGGGGATGTTCCCAACCCAGGGATCGAACCCAGGTTTCCTGCATTGCAGGGAGATTCTTAACCAGCTGAGCCACAGGGAATGTATACATATATCCCCTTCCTCTTGGACCTCCCTCCTACACCTTCTCATCCCACCCCTCTGTGTCATCACAGGGCTCAGAGCTGAGCTCCCTGTGTTAAGCAGCTTCCCACGAGCTTCTGTTTTATACACAGTAGTGTATATATCTCAATCCTAATCCTGCAATTCGTCCCACCCTCCTTCCCCCTTCCCTCTGTCCACAAGTCCTTTCTCTACATCTGTCTCTATTCCTGCCCTGCAAATAGCAAACCCACTACTGGGCATATACCTTGAGAAAAACCATAATTCAAGAAGACACATGTACCCCAGTGTTCATGGCAGCAGTATTTACAATAGCCAAGACATGGAAGCAACTTAAATATTCCTCAACAGATGAATGAATAATGAAAATGTGATACATATACACAGTGGAATATTACTCAGCCATAAAAAGGAATACAACTGGGTCAAGTACCCCTTTTAAAGTACAAAGCTCAGAGGCTGTTGTTTACCCAGAGCCATGAAGCCTGCTGGCCTTCCAGGTGGTGCTAGTGGTAAAGAATGCAGGTGATGTAAAAGATGCAGGTTGGGAAGATCCCCTGGAGGAGGGCAGGCCAACCCACTCCAGTATTCTTGCTAGAGAATCCCATGGACAGAGGAGCCTGGCGGGCTTCAGTCCATAGGGTCACAAAGAGCTGGACATGACTGAAGCAACTCAGCACGCACACACGAAGCCTGTTAGTGCAGAGGGTGGGCAAGGTTTGTGCTCCCAGCTCCCAGGACAGTGCTCCTTCCAGGCAATGTAGAAAAGCAGGGAGGGAAAAGCACCCTTTCTTCCTAAATTATGCCCAGCAGAAGGAAGGGCTGATTAACCCACACTAGCGGCATCCCATTCAAATACCTTCCTACCTGAGAAATCTCACAGAGTTTCAGTTCACAGTCTCATCTGCCAGATAGACCCTAAAACATGTCCCAGATAGCTGTCTCATCCTACATGACATTTGCACTAATTCCACATCCTCAGCCCCAGAGCCTGTGAATTATTGCTGTCAGAGCAACATAAAAGGACACACTTCACTCCAGGGCTCCACGAGAAGAGGTAATTGAAGGACACACTCACTGGTGCATGCAAACTCACAAAACAGAAAACAAGGCAGTTTTAGGAATTCAGCATAAAATGACAACTAAGAGCAGCATCGGGTCTGTCTTTACAGAGTCCGTCTTCTAATGAGGAGACAGAGAAGAAAGAAAGATGTCAGTTTGGCATGCTTCTTGAAGACTTGAAGGATGAGAAGAAACAATCATGTGAAAACTGGGAGGAGAGATCCAAAAGTCCTGCTTTTGGAAAAATCTTGGTACACCCAGGTATCTCTCAGATGGACCAGTGGGACTGGAGCACAGGGAGAGAGGAGAGAGGAAGAAGATAAGAGGTGGCCAGCAGTTAAGTGGGGTCAGTTCAGTCACTGAGTCATGTTTGACTCTCTGCAACCCCATGGACTGCAGCAGGCTAGGCTTCTCTGTCCATCACCAACTCCCGAAGCTTGCTCAAACTCATGTCCATAGAGTTAGTGATGCCATCCAACCATCTCATCCTCTGTCGTCCCCTTCTCCTCCCACCTTCAATCTTTCCCAGCATCAGGGTCTTTTCCAATGAGTCAGTTCTTCGTATCAGGTGGCCAAAGTATTGAAGCTTCAGCTTCAGCATCAGTTCTTTCAATGAATATTCAGGACTGATCTCCTTTAGGATGGACTGTTTGGATCTCCTCACAGTCCAAGAGTCTTCTCCAACACCACAGTTCAAAAGCATCAATTCTTTAGTGCTCAGCTTTCTTTATGGTCCAACTTTCACATCCATACATGACTACTGGAAAAACCATGGCTTACACAGTCCTTTGTTGGCAAAGTAATGTCTCTGCTTTTTAATATGCTCTCTAGGTTGATCGTAGCTTTTCTTCCAAGGACCAAGCATCTTTTGATTTCATGACTGCAGTCACCATCTGCAGTGATTCTGGAGCCCAAAAAAATAGTCTGTCACCGTTTCCATTATTTTCCCATCTATTTGCCATGAAGTGACAGGACTGGATGCCCTGATCTTAGTTTTCTGAATGTTGAGTTCAGAATGTTAAGTGGGCAGGACCACATAAATCATAGCATATAACTTAGGCTTTTTTTTTCTTTCTATGTCTAATGAGAAGTCATTAAAGGGCTTCAAACTTCAAAGAGATATGATTTGACCTATTCTTTCAAATAATCTTTTATTGTGGAAATTTTCAAACATATAAAAAGTAAGCAAAATAGTATAACGAACCCTTAAGCATCCATCACCCAACCTCAATAATTATCAGCATTTTGCCATTCTTGAATCATCTACACTTCCACCCACTCTCCACTCTGCTCAAATTTATTATTTTTTACAGTTATAGTTTCCTTTTTATAAGGTAAAATTTACTACAATTAAGTGTATAAATCTTAGCTGTATTATTTTGACAATGAAATCTACATTCCTTTCACAGAAGACTTCCAACTTCCTAGAAAGTTCCTTCATGTCCCCTCCCAGTCAAACACTACCCCCTCCCCATTCCAAGATACAAACACTGTTCTTGCCACCTTTTAATCTTAAATTTGTTTAGTTAATTGTTCTAAAAGTTTATATCCATGAAATCATACAGTTTTCTTATATTTGGCTTTCTTATGTTTTTCTTACATTTGGCTTTTACTCAGCGTGTTGTTTTTGAGATTTATAAATTTCTGTGTATGTAGTTTGCCTTTTTATTTTTTGGCTGATTGGTATTCCATTGGATAAATGCCCAATATGTTGTCAATTAACTTGTAGATAGACATTTGGGTTCTTTCCAATTTAGGGCCATTGTGAAAAAACCTGCTGTGAATGTTGTACCATTCTTTCCATGGACACGTTTTTGTTACCCATGGATAAATACATAGGAGTACAATTGGCTGATACCTCATTGACGTATTGGCAGTAGAGTAGACAGAGGCACAGATCGTACCAAGAAAACCAGCTAAGATGTAATTATATTAACCAGTTAAGAGAAGAGACATTATAAAGGCTTACACTGGGAAGGCATCATAGTAAGACTGGAAGGAGATATATTTGAAAGATGTATTGATTAATGCAATTAATACTATTTGTTGGTGAAGTAAACATGCAGGTAAAGAAACTGGATGCGTCAGGGATGACTAATAGGTCTCTAGCTTGTTTAAACTGGGTGCATACTGAAATTACTGCCATTGAGAATGTAGAGAAAGAAAAACACCAACAATCTATAAGGCATCCAAGGGCTCATTGTCGAGAGCAAGGCATGAGACATCTGTGAGCAGACATCGAGGAAGCACTTGGAGGTTGGACCTCAAGGAAAAGCAGCTCCATTGTGACCCTTGCACCCAGCCTCCACCTTCTGAAGACCCAGATTTCTCTAAAAAATACCTCAAGATGTGCTAGAGGATTGGAGAAATGGATTTTATTTCATAGTACTTTATTTACTCTGATAAATTGGTACCAGAAGACCAATAGCTACCCAGTACAGTTCCTAGTTCAGTCGCTCAGTCATGTCCAGCTCTTTTCGATTCCATGGACTGAAGCGTGCCAGGCTTCCTTGTCCATCACCAACTCCCCGAGCCTACGCAAATTCATGTCCACTGAGTCAGTGATGCCATCCAACTATCTCATCCTCTGTCATCCCCTTCTCCTCCTGCCTCCAATCTTTCCCAACATCAGAGTCTTTTCAAATGAGTCAGTTCTTCACATCAGGTGGCCAAAGTGTTGGAGTTTCAGCTTCACCATCAGTCCTTCCAATGAATATTCAGGACTGATTTCCTTTAGGATTGACTGGTTTGATCCCCTTACAGTCCAAAGGACTCTCAAGAGTCTTCTCCAACACCACAGTTCAAAAGCATCAATTCTTCGGCGCTCAGCTTTCTTTATGGCCCAACTCTCACATCCATACATGCCTATGGAAAAACCATAGCTTGAATAGACAGACCTTTGTCAGCAAAGTATTGTCTCTGCCTTTTAACATGCTGTCAAAATTAGTCATGGCTTCTTTTCCAAGGAGCATGCATCTTTTAATTTCATGGCTGCAGTAACCATCTGTGGTGATTTTGGAGCCCAAGAAAATAAAGCCTGTCACTGTTTCTATTGTTTCCCCATCTATTTGCCATGAAGTGATGCAACTGGATGCCATGATATTATTTTTTTGCCTTCTGAGTTTTTAGCCAGCTTTTTCATTCTCTTCTTTCATTTTCATCAAGAGGCTCTTTAGTTCTTCCTTGCTGCCATAAGGATGGTGTCATCTGCATATCTGAGGTTTTGACATTTCTCTCAGCAATCTTGATTCTAGCTTGTGCTTCATCCAGCCCAGCATTTTGCACGATGTACTCTGCATATGAATTAAATAAGCAGGGTGACAATATACAGCCTTGGTGTACTCATTTCCTGATTTGGAACCAGTCTGTTGTTCCATGTCTGGTTCTAACTGTTGCTTCTTGACCTGCATATAGATTTCTCGTAGTCTGGTATTCCCATCTCTTTCAGAAATTTCCACAGTTTGTTGTGACCCACACAGTCAAAGGTTTTGGCGTAGTCAATAAAGTAGATGCTTCTGGGGGAACTCTTTTGCTTTTTCTATGATCCAATGGATGTCAGCAATTAGATCTCTGGTGCCTCTGGCCTTTCTAAATCCAGCTGGAACATCTGGAGGTTCTCGGTTCATGTACTGTTGAATCCTGGCTTGGAGAACTTTGAGCACTGCTTTGGTTGTGTGTGAGATGAGTGCAGTTGTGCAGTAGTTTGAACATTATTTTTTTCTATTTGCCAATAAAATTTTATTTATTTATTTTTTAAATTTTTATTTTAACTTTATTTTACTTTACAATACTGTATTGGTTTTGCCATACATTGACATGAATCCATCACGGGTGTACATGCGTTCCCAAACATAAACCCCCTCCCACCTTCCACCCCATAACATCTCTCTGGGTCATTATTTGGCATTGTCTTTCTTTGGGATTGGAATGAAAACTGACCTTTTCCAGTCCTCTGGCCACTGCTGAGTTTTCTAAACTTGCTGGTATATTGAGTGCAGCACTTTCACAGCATCATCTTTCAGGATTTGAATAGCTCAGCTGGAATTCCATCACCTCCACTAGTTTTGTTCGTAGTGATGCTTCCTAAGGCCCACTTGACTTCATACTCCAGGATATCTGGCTCTAGGTGAGTGATCACACCATTGTGGTTATCTGAATCATTAAGATCTTTTTTGTACAGTTCTTCTGTGTATTCTTGCCACCTCTTCTTAATATCTTCTGCTTCTGTTATGTCCATACCATTTCTGTCCTTCATTGAGTCCATCTTTGCATGAAATGTTACCTTGGTATCTCTAAGTTTCTTAAAGAGATCTCTAGTCTTTCCTATTCTACTGTTTTCCTCTATTTCTTTGCATTGATCACCGAGGAAGGCTTTCTTATCTCTCCTTGCTATTCTTTGGAACTCTGCATTCACATGGGTGTATCTTTCCTTTTCTCCTTTGCCTTTCACTTCCCTTATTTTCTCAGATATTTGTAAGGCCTCCTCAGACAACCATGTTGCCTTTTTGCATTTCTTTTTCTTGTGGATGGTCTTGATCACTGCCTCTTGTACAATGTCATGAATCTCCATCCATAGTTCTTCAGGTACCTATCAGACTTAATCCCTTGAATCTATTTGTCACTTCCAATGTATAATCATAAGGGATTTGATTTAGGTTAAATCTGAATGGTCTAGTAGTTTTCCCTACTTTCTTCAATTTAAGTCTGAATTTTGCAATAAGGAGTTTATGATATGAGACACAGTCAGCTCCCAGTCTTGTTTTTGCTGATCATGTATAGAGCTTCTCCATTTGGCTGCAAAGAATATAATCAATCTGATTTTGGTATTGACCATCTGGTATTGCCCATGTGAAGAGTCTTCTTTTGTGTTGTTGGAGGAGGGTGGTTTCTATGACCAGTGTGTTCTCTTGGCAAAACTCTGTTAGCCTTTGCTCTGTTTCATTTTGCACTCCAAGGCCAAACTTGCCTGTTACTCCAGGTATCTCTTGACTTCCTAATTTTGCATACCAGTCCTCTATGATGAAAAGCACATCTTTTCTTGGGTGTTAGTTCTAGAAGGTCTTGTAGATCATCATAGAAGCCCAGCAGGAAGCTTCCATAAGCCTCTTATTCTTATCCATCAGAGGACAGACAGAATGAAAACCACAATCACAGAAAACTAACCTAACTTAACTGATGACATGGACCACAGCCTTGTCTAACTCAATGAAACTATGAGCCATGCCATGTAGGGCCACCCAAGATGGACAGGTCACAGTGGAGAGTTCTGACAAAATGTGGTCGACTGGAGAAAGGAATGGCAAAACACTTCAGTATTCTTGCCTTGAGAACTCCATGAACAGTACAAAAAGGCAAAAAGATATGACACTCAACGATGAACTCCCCAGGTTGGTAGGTGCCCAGTATGCTACTGGAGATCAGTGGAGAACTAATTCCAGAGAGAATGAAGAGACAGAGCCAAAGCAAAAACAACGCCCAGTTGTGGATGTTGATGGATGAAAGTAAAGTCCAATGCTGTAAAGAACAATATTGCTTAGGAAGCTGGAATGTTAGGTCCATGAATCAAAGTAAATTGGAAGTTGTTAAACAGGAGATGACAAGAGTGAACATTGACATTTTAGGTATCAGTGAACTAAAATGGACCAGAATGGGTGGATTTAATTCAGATGATTATTATATCTACTACTGTGGGCAAGAAGAAATGGAGTAGCCCTCAGAGTCAACAAAAGAGCCCGAAATGCAGGATTTGGGTGCAATCTCAAAAATGACAGGATGATCTCTGTTCATTTCCAAGGCAAATCATTCAATATCACAGTAATTCAAGTCTTTGCCCCAACCACTAATGCCAAAGAAGCTGAAGTTGAATGGTTCTATGATGACTTTCAAGACCTGGTATACCATGCAAGGAAAAATTCTGAAACTACATTCAGGGTTGACAGGCAGGAAGGAGTGATGTGGTTGATAAGCAATGTCTTCCATGGACAAAGAACCACAGTGGGGTGGAAATCCAGATATCTATGCCTGATCAAGTAGAAATCTGTGACTATAACAACATGAAAAGTGAAGAATATGATCCAGAATAACCAAGCATTGATAATGCTGTTAAGGAGAAAAATCACGGGCTCAAAATGGCATGACTTGTGCCAAAACCCATGATACCAAACCTAGATTTAATACCTAGCCTAAATGCAGTTTTGACCTTCCCCAGAAATACACTCATAACTGGTCATTCTGGAATTTTCTGGTTAGCACCAATGAGGAACTAGCCTTCTCCATTCCCCAGGAAAGAAGAAGCAATCTGCAAGATAAAACTCTCTCCTTTCCCCTGAAAAGAGAAGACACCCTGACCTAAAATAATCCTTCCTTCTCTTTTGCTAATATTAATAGCTCCCTTGCCCCACCCTTCTCCCCATAAAAATCTTCCATTTTGCACAGTCCTTTGGAGTGCCCTTCTTTATACTAGATGGATGCTTCCTTGATCCATTAATCATTGAATAAAGCCAACTAGATCTTCAAATTTACTCGGCTGAATTTGACTTTTAAGCAGATTTAGTGGCAGTGGTGGGATCCAAAGTGAACTTCCAACAGTGTTCAGGGACAACAGGAAACACAGGCAGGGAGCCCCATGAACTCTTTTGACTTCAGGGACTTCCTCTCCATTTCTGAGGACCCTTGGAGACTTCCGCATGGTCTGAGCTCTGCTCTCTTCGCATTTGAGCTCCTGATCCAATTGGTTTTCCTTTATGGATAAGGTCATTCTACCCAGAGCCCAACTGAGGTGGCAAAGGATTCTGCCCTGAGCCAAGGCCCTAACTTTTCAGACCACAGTTCTCTGGGTGCAACCCCCCAGTCCTCAATTCTGTCCCCAGATTCCATATTAGGAACTGCTGTGGTTCCCCATGCATTTGGAATTCTCCCCCAGATTCCATGTCGGAAATTCTTGGTGGCAGCTGCAGTTCTCCATTTGTTTAGAATCAGTCTGCTGCCTCCATCCTCTGAGGTCTGCTTCTTCAGCCCTTTCCTCCCAAAGTTCCATGGGAATTGGTGGTGGTTACCAGTTGGATCGGACTGTGGCTTAGATCATGAACTCCTTATGGCCAAATTCAGACTTAAATTGAAGAAAGCAGGGAAAACCATTAGACCATTCAGGTATGACCTAAATCAAATCCCTTATGATTATACAGTGGAAGTGAGAAATAGATTTAAGGGACTATATCTGATAGACAGAGTGCCTGATGAACTATGGATGGAAGTTTGTGACATTGTACAGGAGACAGGGATCAAGACCATCCCCAAGGGAAAAAAAAAATGCAAAAAGGCAAAATGGCTGTCTGAGGGGGCCTTACAAATAGAGAGAAGTGAAAAGGCCTTACAAAAAGAAGAGAAGTGAAAAGCAAAGGAGAAAAGGTAAGATATACCCATTTGAATGCAGAGTTCCAAGAATAGCATGGAGAGATAAGAAAGCCTTCCTCAGCGATCAATGCAAAGAAATAGAGGAAAACAACAGAATGGGTAAGACTAGAGATCTCTTCAAGAAANAGAATACACAGAAGAACTGTACAAAAAAGATCTTCGCAACCCAGATAATCACGATGGTGTGATCACTCACCTACAGCCAGACATCCTGGAATGTGAAGTCAAGTGGGTCTTAGGAAGCATCACTATGAACAAAGTTAGTGGAGGTGACAGAATTCCAGTGAAGCTATTTCAAATCCTGAAAGATGATGCTGTGAAAGTGCTGCACTCAATATACCAGCAAATTTGGAAAACTCAGCAGTGGCCAGAGGACTGGAAAAGGTCAGTTTTCATTCCAATCCCAAAGAAAAAAAATGCCAAAGAATGCTCAAACTACTGCACAATTGCACTCATCTCACACGCTAGTAAAGTAATGCTCAAAATTCTCCAAGCCAGGCTTCAGCAATACATGAACCGTGAACTTCCAGATGTTCAAGCTGGTTTTAGAAAAAGCAGAGGAACAAGAGATCAAATTGCCAACATCTGCTGGATCATGGAAAAAGCAAGAGAGTTCCAGAAAAACATCTATTTCTGATTTATTGACTATGCCAAAGCCTTTGACTATGTGGATCACAAGAAACTTTGGAAAATTCTGCAAGAGATGGGAATACCAGACCACCTGACCTGCCTCTTGAGAAACCTATATGCAGGTCAGGAAGCAACAGTTAGAACTGGACATGGAACAACAGACTGGTTCCAAATAGGAACAGGAGTACGTCAAGGCTGTATATTGTCACCCTGCTTATTTAACTTATATGCAGAGTACATCATGAGAAACGCTGGGCTGGAAGAAGCACAAGCTGGAATCAAGATTGCCAGGAGAAATATCAATAACCTCAGATATGCAGATGACACCACCCTTATGGCAGAAAGTGAAGAGGAACTAAAAAGCCTCTTGACAAAAGTGAAAGAGGAGGGTGAAAAAGTTGGCTTAAAGGTCAACATTCAGAAAACTAAGATCATGGCATCTGTTCCCATCACTTCATGGGAAATGGGGAAGCAGTGGAAACAGTGTCAGACTTTATTTTGGGGGGCTCCAAAATCACAGCAGATGATGACTGCAGCCATGAAATTAAAAGACGCTTACTCCTTGGAAGAAAAGTTATGACCAACCTAGATAGTATATTCAAAAGCAGAGACATTACTTTGCCAACAAAGGTCTGTCTAGTCAAGGCTATGGTTTCTCCAGTGGTCATGTATGGATGTGAGAGTTGGACTGTGAAGAAAGCTAAGTGCTGGAGAGTTGATGCTTTTGAACTGTGGTGTTGGAGAAGACTCTTGAGAGTCCCTTGGACTGCAAGGAGATCTGACCAGTCCATTCTAAAGGAGATCAGTCTTGGGTGTTCTTTGGAAGGAATGATGCTAAAGCTGAAACTCCAGTACTTTGGCCACCTCATGTGAAGAGTTGACTCATTGGAAAAGACTCTGATGCTGGGAGGGATTGGGGGCAGGAGGTAAAGGGGACGACAGAGGATGAGATGGCTGGATGGCATCACGGTCTCGATGGATGTGAGTTTGGGTGAACTCCGGGAGTTGGTGATGGACAGGGAGGCCTGGCATGCTGTGATTCATGGGGTCACAAAGAGTCGGACACGACTGAGCGGCTGAACTGAACTGAACCAGTCGGATCTGGAGTGGGTCCAACTCAAGAGTTGAACTGGACTGGGGAGAGAACTGGGTCTGAGATCTCCAGTGGGAGGCTTCAAGTGGATATTAAATAAAGGTTAGTTGCTAATGGGACTCTCAGAAATTAAAAAAAAAAAAAGTTGAAAACATTGGTGAGTAGAAGTCAAGAATTTAAAGGCTGTAGAGCACTTAACCACTTTCCAACTCCACAAGTCCCTCCTCATCATTAGTTTGGCTCTCAGAAACCCAACCAGTTTAAAAAAAAAAGGATCCAAAGAATTGAATATGCAACTTCTGGCACACTTGTTTATGTTTAAGAACTATAGTCCCCTGGGGGCTTCCCTGGTGGTTCAGTGGTAAAGAATTCACCTTCTGATGTAGAGGACACAGGTTTGATTTCTGGTGGGAGAACTAAGATCCACATGCCTCAGGGCAACTAAGCCTGTACACTGCAACTACTGAGCCCATGCACTCTGGAGAGTCCACTGGCCACATCTAGAGAAGCTCATGTAGCACAACCAAGACCCAGCACAGACAACAAGTAAATTAAAAAATAAAATTTTAAAACAATTTTTTAAAGAGCAAAATGGGAACATTTTACTAAAAATAACCTGAAGTTATAATAGCCATTATAACAATGTTCCAAATAGGTAATCAAGGGCTCCCAAATCAAACAAACAGATGGAATACCTATTTTAATCAGTATTCAGAAGCCTCCAAAGTTTTCAAAATTCTGAAAGAGCTTCAGTGAAAGATGTGTTGCAAAAGGCTACTAAAAAATTAAAGAGATAAAAGGTACCGACACCAAAGCTAAAACCCAGTTCTTTAGAGGGTACTGGGAACTCAAGTTCTCTGTCTTATAATTCTCTGAGGAATCAAAAGTGTGTCTCTAGAAGTTCAAAGTTCAATATTTTCTTTTTTCCAATCCCTAAATCTCACCTATTCTTCTCAAAATGCTTCAAAAGATCAGCATTGGAAACAGTGTTTTGCACTTAGTCTGTTTATTGAGATGAAGATTTCCTACCCCCATCTTCTCCAGGACCTAAGAGCAACTCTGCAATGAAACTCATCAGGAAAAAAATTTTTTTTTTAATAAGTGGTATTTGAAAATTGGACTAATGGGACATCTGACAAATCTGAAATTGCTGTCATCAAAATTGAAGTGAAACTGTCAGTCATCAGTTGTGTCTGACTCTTTGTGACCCCCATGGACTGTATAGCCCGCCAGGCTCCTCTGTCTATGGAAACCTCCAGGCAAGTATACTGGAGTGTGTAGCCATTCCCTTCTCCAGGGGATCTTCCCAACCCAGGGATTGAAGCCAGGTTTCCCACATTGCAGGCAGATTTTTTACCATCTGAGTCTGAATATCAGAGAAATGACTTCACTGACTTTCATGCAAAAGAAGCAGCAACAGATTCTATTAGGGCTGTGGTACACGTGAATGAAGTTCATATTGCTTCTGCAAAAAATGACCACTCGTTGCCAGATTTTACCATCCTGACATCTTTGTAACATGGCAACAGTCTGCTCCCAAGTCAGAGAAATTAAGATAGGTAAAAAATGGCTGTAAACTAAATGAACAGTTGGGCCTATGAGAAACCCAAGATGGCTGCTTGGATCTTCCCAGCTCCCCGGCAAACCTCCCATATTTTGGCTTTTGCGTTCCTCTACCTACTCCCTTGGACTGCAAGGAGATCCAGCCAGTCCATTCTGAAGGAGATCAGCCCTGGGATTTCTTTGGAAGGAATGATGCTGAAGCTGAAACTCCAGTACTTTGGCCACCTGATGTGAAGAGTTGACTCACTGGAAAAGACTCTGATGCTGGGAGGGATTGGGGGCAGGAGGAGAAGGGGACGTCAGAGGATGAGATGACTGGATGGCATCACTGACTCAATGGACATGAGTCTGAATGAACTCCAGGAGTTGGTGATGGACAGGGAGGCCTGGCGTGCTGCGATTCATGGGGTCGCAAGGAGTCGGGCACGACTGAGCGACTGAACTGAACTGAACTGAACTGAACCTACTCTAGTGCATTTCAGAAAAACTCCTTTGGTTCCACAGGACCCTCAGATCTCCTTCTTCTGCATCCTTTGAACACCTGAAACTGGAATTCATTCAACTACCACTTAGAATGGGTTATTAATATGCTTTTATTGCTGTATGTACATTTTCCTGATGGGTTGAAGCTTTTTCCTGTCACAAGGCCAATGCCCTCATAGTGGAAAGACACTGTTGGAAAATGTGTTTCCCACTTAGGGTAAACCTTCCACAATCTCTAGTGATCAAGGAACTTACTTCATTGGGAAAATCATATGCACTTTAACAAAAATCTTGCAAACTCTTTAGATTAGTCACTGTTTCTATCGTCCTCAATCATCAGGCAAGGTCAAGAGGACTAACGGAAAAACTGGATTTGAGCAGAACAAGAATAATATGAGGCTGAATGAACTGATGAAGATGGTTATCTATTTTTGGCCATGCCACAACTGTGGTGTTGAAGACTCTTGAGAATCCCTTGGACTGCGAGATCAAACCAGTCCATCCTAAAGGAAATCAGTCCTGAATATTCATTGGAAGGACCGATGTTGAATCTGAAACTCCAATACTTTGGCCACCTGATGGGAAGAGCTGACTCATTGGAAAAGACCCTGATGCTGGGAAAGATTGGAGGCAGGAGGAGAAGGGGAAGACAGAGGATGAGATGGTTGGATGGCATCACCAACTCAATGAACATGAGTTTAAGCAAGCTCTGGGAGTTGGTGATGGACAGGGAAGCCTGGCGTGCTACAGTCCATGGGGTCACAAAGAGTTGGATGTAACTGAGTGACTGAACTGAACTGCCATGCGGGATCTTAGCTCCCCAACCAGTGATCGAATCCACACCCTCTGCATTGGAAGCACAGAGTCTTAGTCACTGGGCCACCAGGGAAGTCCAAGGATGGTTATCATTTTCATGATCTTGTGTTTATAGTATTGCTGATGCCTCCCCCCACCCCAAATTTAAGGAAATCTTTCAAGCTATCAACCAACTTAGTAAGATACACTTTTGTGAACAAAGATGCAATGTTTACTTTCCCCCAGTACTGGCTCCCTCCCGAATTCAGAATCTCTCAGTGAGTATTATTATTTTCATGCTGACACAATTGGAAACGTTGACTATATTACCAAGACTTTGACTGAAATGGTATTGCAGGTGGAGTTTGAGAATCCTTGTGAAACGTTTCAGCAAAGCAGTCCTAAACAGAACTTACATGATCAGGCACTTTTCTTGCTGCACTTACATAAATAATCAGGTCAAATTCAATATAAACAAATTAGCTTTATTGTGATTATCTTTGGTTAAAAAAAAAAAGATAAGAGCAACTGTAGAGAGAAAAATTATGTTTCCACCACTGTAGATATTAGATTGTAGTCCCTGTTAATTATTTTTGTGGTTTTAGTACCTAGGTCCTGAATTCTTCTAGGTGCCTCAAACATCTGGCTATGACTCACCAAACTAATGTTTCCAACTGTCTCCCACCTTGGTGACTTGGAATCACTAAAAACAAAGTTTCCCTTAAATCTCCTTGGAAGGGACTGTGCCAGGTTCTTCAGGTTCTTCTGACTACCCAAATGACAGTCAAACTCTAGGAACTTGAACCATGGATATTTATCTCACAGCTGAAAAGGGGCCCATCAGACATCTGGACACGAACCAAACTAGACACCTCTGAATCAATCTGACAAGGAAGAGAAGTAGCTGACATCCAGGTAGACCGGTTCCACCCCAGACAATGGATCAAGACTTCCTACTTTGGCTAAACATAAACCTCTTTCTTCTTTCCTTTTTCTCCTTTAGCATGCCCTGGAAAAATAACACCCCCATCCAAATTTCCCAGGACATTGCTAAGTGGGGTAACTTCTGGAATTTAGGATGACTGCCTCAGAGTGGGAAACTTCCTCTACCATGAACTAAGAAGTTGACTGGCCTCTGGCCTGAGCAGGCAAACAGCAATTCCTGTGAATGAGTCCATTAACAGTACTTACTGGACAGAAATGGTTTGTGTCTCCAATAGATCTTGTCTTTATCTATGGTAGTTATCACTCTCCTGGGATCTAAAAATGTCTACATGGCTGGGGCACAGCTGCGCTATGCTTCTTAGGCTTTCTAACCATGCTGCTAATGGTTCTAGAAAGGACTTTTCAGAAGGCATTATGATTCAGAAATTTCTCCCTGTGGCAAAGCCATGGATAGGTGTAAGGACAAGTGAGAATATGATCAGAAGTCTCTCCCTAACTTCTGAATATATTGCAGAAACCACTGCTAAAGGATGTGCTGCCAAGCAAAGATCCTTAGACTCTCTGGTCAAGGTTGTTCTTGATAACAGGACAGCTCTTGACTATCTTCTGGCTAAGCAAGGAGGGGTCTGTGTGGAGGCCAACAGCACCTGCTGCACCTGGAGGAACCCTTCTGGGGAAGCTGAAACTCAGTTACATTAAGATCACTGAGCAAGACACTTGGCATCAAAGGGTGACTCCCTCAACAGGGTCTTTTTTTGACTGGTTTGGGTCTCGAGCACTATGGTTCCACAGTATGCCCCAAACATTGGGGGTGATCCTGCTTACAGTTATCATAACGGTCCCCCAACACACTGTTCCCTCTCAAAAGCTTTAAATGCACGTTTGCAGCTGCTGATTGACAGGATAATGATCTCCTCGTGGCTGGACCATCATAACAGAAGCAAAGAGAATGAATTAAAAATTGTGAACCTGAAGTCATGGCCGGTGATTATCACAGAATTTCAGCAAACACATCATGACATGTGAATACCACACCAAAGATCAAGAGAGCTGCAGAGCCATACCTGAGAGTGATGACGAGGTCTTACACTGCGATCACATCTCTCAGTTAGGCTGAGTCTAACCCAAAGGGGGCCATTGTTAAAAAGAAAAACCACAGATGCAACTCATGAACAATCTATGGAAGTACCTTCTATTATTACTAGAGGGGACGGTGACTGATTAGTGAATCATTGAATAAAGCCTAGTAGATCTTCGAATTGACTGGGTTGAAATTTGTTGTTTTTATTTTTTATAATTTTATTTATGTATTTTGGCTGGGCTGGGTCTTTGTTGCTGCACAGCTTCTCATTGCCATGTCTTCTCTTGCTGCTGAGCACAGGCTCTAAATACATGGACTTCAGTAGCTGCAGCTTCCAGGTTCTGGAGCACAGGTTCAACAGCTGTGGAGCATGGGCTTAGCTGCTTCATGACATCTAGAATCTTCCCAGACCAGCGATCGAACCCCTGTCTCCTGCACTGACAGGTGCATTCTTTACCACTGAGCCACCTGGGAAACCCTGATTGTTTCAGGAAATCCTGTATTGTGTTTTAACAATACAGATCAAAGGCCTGGACTATGTAAACAGATAGAAGGACCGGAAAATGGAGCTGCGTTTTTAACTTCTTTATCTCAACTCCTCTACCAAAGTACTTACTGAATCAGTATCTTATATGTTCTCAGTGAATGTTTTGACCTTTCACCTGATCCTCAAATTGCAAAAGTTGCAGGATATACTGAGTTTCTCAACTTCTGCTGGGCTCCTTTCATGTCTTAGGGTTGAACAACTCATTCTTATGAAAATCCACTCCAAAGGATTTCAGCCTTTTGAATACAAAGATGAATGATTAAACTACCTTGGGAGAACATGTCAAAGAGTGGATTAGACAGATAATCAATGTGTAATCATTGGCTCCTTTTCCTTTCCAGAAGAAAGCATGAGTGGAAGTTCTTGTTATTAGTAAAACTACCTATGCATTTATTAATTCATTCACTTAATCATTAAGTTTTTGTTGAGCACCTAATTCATGCCAGGCCTTGTACTTGGACCTGTATAGAGAAACAGGTAAGTCATGGATGGACACTGCCCTCACAAATGCTCGCCTAGACAGGTAAATAAACCCAAGAAGAGATGGATATATTACTTTGTTCATATGTAATATTAATATATTACTATGTTAAAATTATTCAATTAATGTATTTATTAAAATAATTCAATTAAATTATTCCAGAGGGAAACATTAGGAAAGGGCATTCCAAGCAGAGAAGCCAGCATGGACCAGATTTAGACATGGGATGGAGTAGAGCTGGCCGCTGCTCAGTCCTACTGAGAGGATGACTAGGAAAATAGAAGTGAAGCAGTGGAGGTGGGCAGCGCCTATTTAATGATTAGACTTGATGCTATTCCGGCTACAAGGCAAGTCATTATTGGTATTTTAGCAGGAGACGAATGTGATCAGATATGTGGTTTTTAGAAAGATTCTTGTGGTCATACATTGACTGCCAGAGAGGAATAGCACAACAGAAAGAAAACTGCAGGCTGGAGGCAACTGGAAGTGAGGAAGCAAGGAGAAACAGGGCAAGCCTTGAAACTGAGGCGGTGATGGAGTCTGGCTGCAAGTTAAGGTCAGGGTCAGTGCTTGGCAATAGCAATGGAAGGGAGAGGAAGGTAAAAATTCAGGAGCTGTTTGGAAATGAGAATTGACAAGAGATTAAATGGATGATGAGACTGCAAATGTGAGAGAGGGAAGGAGAGAGACAGTGTATGTGTCCATGGCTGGAACCAGAAACCTCACAATGTACTGGGCAGAGTATTTTGAAAATGTCTAGAATAGGACCAAAGTCTGCCTGATTCCAAAGCCTATTTTCTTTCCACTTTTCCAAACTCCAAGGGAGCTTGACGTCCACTGTCACCACTCCTCCAGTAGCCACGAGAAACCCCTCTACAAATGCCCGCAATCTGATGGACATTTACATACAGATACACATCTGTGTGCACACCTCTACCCACCTAGGCGTGGCCAAATACTATTTTTTTTCAAACCCTAATTCAACTCTTCTTGTCTAGGATGTCTTCTCAGCTTCCCTCACCTGAAAATAGTATCTTTCTAAGCTATATATTTACTTTATGTCTCTCTCTACCCTTCTCATATATTTAAATCCATTCTGTACATATCATCTAGTGAGCCTGAGCTTCTTGAGGCTGCCTATGTGAGATTCATCCCTGAGCCTTCTTCAGAGACCTAAACATTCTGAGCAGCATAACCTTTTAGGATTGATAGTATGTTGTTGCATGTGTCTCCTCCCTGGATGGTCACAATGGCCTGGTCAGGTTTACCACCAGGAGATTACAACCATCTTAAAGATGAAGCGACAGTCAGGGATAGCCCTGGAATCCAGATATTCTGACTTGTCCTCTTGTCTCTGTGGTCCTCATTCCCAGGGGCACCCACTATGCATGGGATACTGGATCCAGGGCCTCAGGGATGAAGGGGGGTGGTGGTGGTGTTAAAAATCAAACATTCCTTGGTTCTGATCAGACTCCAGAGGGGACATGTTTATTTCTTCCTGCAGCCATTCACAAGTGAGAGAAAGGATTCCCAGAAGTGGGCCATTATGTCTAATTCAAGCTTATCAGGAATATCCCTTTGGTGATTAACTTGTAGGAAAAGCTAAAGAATACAAAGGTTAAAGAAAGTCCCATGATATAATCAGATTTGCTCTTCCCTAAAGAAGAGTCTATGGTTTTTCCTGTGGTCATGTACGGATGTGAGAGTTGGACTGTGAAAAAGGGTGAGCGCTGAAGAATTGATGCTTTTGAACTGTGGTGTTGGACAAGACTCCTGAGAGTCCCTTGGACTGCAAGGAGATCCAACCAGTCCATTCTGAAGATCAGCCCTGGGATTTCTTTGGAAGGGATGATGCTAAAGCTGAAACTCCAGTACTTTGGCCACCTCATGTGAAGAGTTGACTCACTGGAAAAGACTCTGATGCTGGGAGGGATTGGGGGCAGGAGGTAAAGGGGACGACAGAGAATGAGGTGGCTGGATGGCATCACTGACTTGATGGATGTGAGTCTGAGTGAACTCCAGAGTTGCTGATGAACAGGGAGGCCTGGCGTGCTGCGGTTCATGGGGTCACAAAGAGTCGGACACGACTGAACGACTGAACTGAACTGAACTGAAAGGAGATCAGCCCTGGGATTTCTTTGGAGGGAATGATACTGAAGCTGAAACTCCAGTACTTTGGCCACGTCATGTGAAGAGTTGACTCACTGGAAAAGACTCTGATGCTGGGAGGGATTGGGGGCAGGAGGAGAAGGGGACGACAGAGAATGAGATGGCTGGATGGCATCACTGACTCGATGGATGTGAGTCTGAGTGAACTCCGGAGTTGGTGATGAACAGGGAGGCCTGGCGTGCTGCGATTCATGGGGTCGCAAAGAGTCGGACACGACTGAACGACTGAACTGAACTGAACTGAATACACTTCCTTCTCCCAAGTCATGAAAATAATGTTCGCTGACTGCTTCCTACCATCATCCTCTCTTATAAGTACTTTGCATACAAGAAACTTATATAATCCACCAATACCCTTGAGATAGTATTTTCTGCAACTTTAGGTGAGGACACTGAGGCATACACAGGTTAAGTATTTTACCCACAGTCCTGCAGGTGTCAGATTACAGAACCAAGGTCTGAGCCCAAGAAACCTGAGACCTGGATCTTAACCACAGAAGGACCCTGAATACAGCCTGGCTGAAAGAGATGAACATCTCGAGTGTGAAGTCACAGTCCCTTCCCTCAAAAGACTTAAGGAGATGACAAACCATGGAGTTAATGTTGTGCCCAACACAGGCAACAGTCCTGAACCACCAGCTAATGAAGTCATCCATCTCTATGAAAATCCCCCCAGTAATCTTTGCAGGCAAGTGGTTCCCAGCCCTGGCTGCACATAAGAACCACCCAGGGAGTTCTTACAAAGCACTGCTGCCTGGGCCTCATGCCAGGCCTATTGAATCAGAACCTTCTGGGGGTAGGGCCTCATCTCCATAGCTTTTTAAAAGCTCCCTGGGTGATTCTAATGTGCAGCCTGGCCTGGGAACCATGATGCAGGTAGGTGTGGAGGGGCCACCGCTGAGCAGAGAGCCAACTTTGCCCAGCAACTGACATCCTTCCATGTAGGCTGCCAAGGCATTTTCCAAAGGCTCTTCAGCCCATAAGCACCTGGAGGGCAGGCATTGTGTCCCTACAATTATGTTGGTATCATCTATGCAACCCACTCCAGTACTCTTGCCTGGAAAATCCCATGGATGAGGAGCCTGGCAGGCTGCAGTCTATGGGGTTGCTAAGAGTTGGACGCGACTGAGCAACTTCCCTTTCACTTTTCACTTTCATGCATTGGAGAAGGAAATGGCAACCCACTCCAGTGTTCTTGCCTGGAGAATCCCAGGGATGGGGGAGCCTGGTGGGCTGCCATCTATGGGGTTGCACAGAGTTGGACACGACTGACGTGACTTAGCAGCAGCAGCAGCATGGCACCTATTGAAAGGAATCGTTGAGTCATAGAAAATCACAGAAACATGGGACTGGCTGGGACCAAACTGGTTATTGTGCTCAGTATTTCTGCAGCATTCTTCAGAGTTCTGGGGGGTCTATGGAATGGCCAAAGGGGACTGCCTTGGGGTGGAGGTAGAGATGCAGGTCACTGGTTAGCAAAATTTCCAGGGAACTTGAAATCAAAGGTTAGCAAGACCATCCAGAAAACAATGACAGTGTCTTCATCTCCTGCGTTACAGGCAGAATTGTTTACTATCAAGTCCTAGCTCTCGGACAGCCTATATGTCTAACCTCAATTCCGAGAGAACTGGAGTGACAGCACCAGAATTTCAATTGAGAACTCGAAGACTGGCCCCTGCCATCCTCAGGCCACTGCAACCGCCGGGCCACATCCTCTATTTCCTGGGGTTCTGTGTGCACATCGGTCTCCCGCTGGTGATTTTCAGTACCATCAAGAACAGGAACTTTGCATTATATTTCTTTGTATTTAACAACCCCAAACCTAGTACACAGTAGAAAGCTAAAACTGGTTTCTCGGGTAAAATAAACACCAGAGTAGATACCACTTGCTCTCTGAACCTCTTTCTAGTGATAACTAGTGATACACAGGCCTGAACATATATAAGTATGGGCTTCAGATAGAAAAAAAATGAGAAAAGAAAAACAAATTGTCAATAGACATATGAAAAGATTTCATCCTCCTTGACATTTAAAGAAAAGTAATTTTTAAAAAATAGTATTCTTTTTACCCATCAGATCAGCAAATGACTTAGATCAGTAATAGCCAGTCCTAATGGGAGTGTGGGACATTAGCAGTGGGAATGTAAATTGCAAAGCTATTTTGGAGAGCATGTTGTATGACAATCAAAAGTATGGATACACTTTGACCCAATAATTGGTTTAAAAAAAATACCCAAAAGAGCTTATTGAATACATAATCAAAGCACTGTTTATGATGTTGAAAAAGAAGTGGAAATAACCCGTTGTTAAAAATCAAACTGATTAAATAAATTACGGGACATCCACACAGTAGAATAATATGCTACCATGATGAAGGATGAGGTAATCTCTAAATGACTAATGTGGAAATGTTCGTGATAAGCTGTCAAATGAAAATCCAGATTAAAAAGTAATATGATTAATCTGGTCACATTTTACCAAAATATGCATAATTAATATGTAATATGATCTAGGAAGATCTAGAGAGAAAGAGATGAAATTATCTTCAGGAAAAATGGTCAGTTATTAGTCCAGGTGGTGAGTTAAGCTGAAGACATTTGACTTCCTATCTTCCATACTTCTCTATTAGAGCTGAACTTCTGTGACAATTTCTGCATAGATCGCTTGCTTTTACCATCCAATAGTGGGCTTCCCTGGTGGTACAGTGGTAAAGAAATCTGCCTGTCAATGCAGGAGATGTGGGTTCAATCCTTGGGTTGGGAAGATCCCCTGGAGAAGGAAATGACCACCCATGCCAGTATTCTTGCCTGGGAAACCCCAAGGACAGAGGAGCCTGGAGGGCTACAGTCCATGGGGTCACAAAGAACCAGACTCAATTTACAGACTGAGCACGTGTGTATGCTTCCCAACTCTGCTTTCAGTGATGCTCCTTGGTACCTTGATATCGGCTATGCTGGGAATATTTATACCATAGAAACAGGCAAATGCTAAAAACCTAGGCTCTTAAAAAAATAAGATATAGGCTCTTTAAAAAATAAGACATAGAGAACGGATTTGTGGTTGTCAAGGTTGGGGGGAGGGAAGAAATGGGAGTTTGGGATTAGCAGAGGTAAACTCTTATACAGAGAATGGATAAACAACAAGGTCCTAACATATAGCACAGGAAACTATATTTAATATTCTGTGGCAGATCACAATGGAAAAGAATATAAAAATATATATAAATATGCATGTATAGCTAAGTGACCATGCTGTACAGAAGAAACACAACATTGTAAATCAAATATACTTCAATAAAATTTTTTAAAAGGAGTAAGTAAATCTGGCAAGGTTGCTGTAAACAATGTCAATTATGAATGATGCCTCTATTTTCTAATGATTTATCATTAGAAAACTGTATTTGAAAACACCATTTACTGTAATTCCAGAATATCCAATGGAAGAAATATAATGAAAAATGTCTTTTGAAACACAGGAGACTGCCTTTGTTCAAAAAGAGAATGTTACTGAGACAACTGACACTATTTTTTTAATCACCTATGTGTTAACATGTGGAGTTTTAAGTTTTAATAAATCCATTGCATCAATTTATTCTTTTATGGATTATGCTTTTGGTGTTACATTTAAGAAATCACTGCTACCCCAGGGACATAAAAGCTTCCTCCTACATACTTTTTTTTTTTATAAAAGTTGTATAGTTATGGTGCAAATTATGGATTGGAATTCTTGTTAAAGAGAATAAGGAAATCCACTTTTTCCAGTATCATTTGTTGAAAACATTATGGTTTTTCTCCAAGGCATTTTGTTGCAAATTTGTGAAAAATCAACTGCCAGGGCAGGGCAGCAATAGAGACGCAAACATGGAGAATGAACATGTGGACACGGGGAGAAGGGGAAGGTGAGATGAATTGGGAGAGAAGGACTGACATAAATACACCACCATGTGTTAAACAGATAGCTAGTGGGAAGTGCCTGCATGGCACAGGTAGCTCAGCTCAGTGTTCTGTGATGACCTAGAGGGTGGGATGGTGGCGGGGAGGAGGCAGGAGCGAGGTCCAAGGGAGAGGGGATATATGCATGCATAGAGCTGAGTCCCTTCATCGTATGGTAGAAACTAACACCACATTGGAAAGCAATTTTACTCCAATAAAACAAATCAACTGCCCATCGTTGTGTGGACATATCTGTGGACATTTTATTCTGTTTCTCTCACCTATATTTCTACTATGGCAAATCTATACTTTCTTGAATACAGTACCTTGAAAACAAGCCTTGAAACTAGGAAAAAAAAAAATTACCAGAGGGCATATCACTGACTGGTTAGCTCAGGGAAGGAGAAAAGAGCTCCCAGCCCAGGCTATTTTCTTGAGGACCAGCAGCATCTTCAACCTGGGCCCTTCCTGATTGAAGTCAAGGGCCCCCTCCCTCCAGGGCAAGACAAAAGGATGCAAAGTCAACTGAGAAGAAAAGAAGGGAGGAAAAGAAGGACAAAGACCACCACTTATTAGTGGTGATAGATGGTGATGGCTAGACCAGCCACTTGTTAATCGGCCTAAGCAAGACACTCACCTCTATAGGCCATCTGGGGAGGTAGTGAGTTTTCCAATATATCAAGTCTTCAAAAAGCGGTTTGGTAATCATTTTGCAGAAAGATGTGAAGACCCTGGGCAGCTTCAAAGGTAGGACAATTAGGATTTCCCCAGTGGCCCAGTAGTTAAGAGCCTGCCTGCCAATTCAGGGGACACGGGTTCAATCCCTGATCCAGGAAGATCTCACATGGCTCAGGGCACATGCCGCAGCTACAGAAGCCTGTACTCTGCAGCAAGAGAAGCCACGGCGATGAGAAGCCTGTGCACAGCAACAAAGAGTAGCTCCCCGCTCACCCCAACTAGAGAAAGCCAGAGCTCATCAGTGAAGACCCAGAACAGCCAAAAATAAATAAATAAACAAAATTATATTTTAAAAAAGAAAAACCAGGGGCTTTGAAATTAGGTTTAGGCCTGAATCCCAGGATGACTATCAATTGTCTATTTAACCTCAAATAAAATTACTGAATCTCTCTGGGACTCAATCTCCTAATTTTTTCAATGGCAATAGGATTTGCCCCCATAGTAGGCGTACTGGCTGAACTGTAAAAATAAAATCTGAAAAAAAAACCAAAACGGTATTTGATAGATGACACCTATAAACCTTGGACAGTCTGGGAATAATAAGCTTAATATTGGGAAAGTTTGCAAAGCAATTTCCACCTTTGCTTGACATAAATTCCTCAGTTCACAGGCTTGATGAATACTTGAGCAAGAAGGATCTGGGAGCATCCCCAGAGAGATGATCAGATTGCAGAGGAGATTCACAGGAGCTCTGGTGGAGACCTTTCAAAGCTCCATCCATTCAGGTATGTGTATCCCTCCCTCTTGAGCCACAGTTGCATATCCTCATGGTACTTTCTAGAAACCAAAGAAGGTTAATTCACACAGTCCAAGGAGAGAAGCAACACTGTAACAAATACAATAAAGACTTTTAAAATGGTGCACGTTAAAAAAAAAAAAATCTTAGAAAAAAAGGAAATCAGAGCTGGGGCGTTTCTGTAGCCACATTAAGGTGGGGCCTCCACATCTCTACCAAGAAAGCCAAGAGCTAGGGGAGAGCTCCACAGGCCTCCAGAGTCCTGCATGGCATGGAGACATCAGGGCTGGAAACCTGATCCCAGGATGGATTACCATTCACCATCACACCATGCAGGATACAAGGCCATGAGACTCAACACACCTGGTCATCAAGGACAAACAATCAGTTCACAAACCACAATAGTTTGTGCTCAGCAAATGCCAATCTCCTCCTGCACTAGTTCATTGCTTAATTCATGAGGCTCACCTTGCTCTTCAGGCATTCTCATGGGCTAAGGGCTCTGACTTCCTGCTGAGCTTGGGGCCAGTACCACAGAGGCAGAGTCTGCTATTCCACTCTTATGGAGCTGCTGAGAAACTGACCTAATTCATGACAGTTGTCCCCACTCTCCCCAGTCCAAAGCATATCCTTCTAACTTTATGGCCCAGTCCTCAGTGAATCCTCGGAAATACCAAGTTCTGAAGCCAAAGGCAGCTGTGACAGGTTTCTCCAAAGTCCAGAAGTCAGTGGGTACCCTCTTGGCTTCTTGGGTATGCAGAGGCCCTTGTTAAAGACATCACCCTGGGTGGTGGAATAGGGTGAGGTGGGTCAACGTCTCCACATCCTTGGGGAGCACATAGGGTAGAGAGCGGGGGGTGGAAGGGCCTTGGCAGATGAGTGATATATCCAGATACTGCGATATACCCAGGAATTGCAAGAACACAGACCTAGACTCCCTGAGCTGTCCCTTGGCCACTTGGGGTGTATCACAGCCTCTTTCTGGCCCTCATCTTCACCATATGTAACTTCAGTGGAGCCTGTCTCCTTCTAGCACAACTTATCCACTGTTCTCCATCTCTACTGCCACCACCTGAGTCCAGTTGACCAACCTCTTTGCTGATCTCCATCATCTACTCTTGCCTTCCCTCACTTATCTTGATAATTGGGTGAGGGGATAATAAGGATGTTGAGAAAAGAAGAGGAGGAGAAAAAGACGGGAGAAAGGAATACACAAAAAATGTTACTCGTAGGCTCAAGAAAAGACATTTTTCAGCAAGTCAGGAAGGAACAGAAAGATTTTGGCGAAGAAAAAACAAAGTAATACACTTCAGTGGAAGTATGAAGGTGTGACTTGGAAGGAGAAAGAAAATGGCAAACACAGACTGACAGGAAGCAGTGAGAAAACAGCACAGGGTGGGGAACATGGACGGGCAGGCCCCAAACCACTGCAGCTGGAACGGCAAGTTCAGGGTGAAAATGAAACACAAAGGCACGATGGCATGGGACCAATGAAGCTGGGGGCTTCAGGGACCAGGCCCACTTCACGGCAGCCATCTTCATGCTGGGCTGCAAAAGCGTGCACTGTCCCTGGACTTCAAGGCAGCCTCAGCACCATTCTGCTCCATCACAGCTCTGCCTATATCTCAAGGTGCCAACTCGGTCCCATGGAAACTCCCAGACTCCCCCCATCTCACCACCATGGCCCAGATGCTGCGGCATGCTGGGGAGGAGGGCATTTTGGAGATTGCTAGACTGTTTCAAAAATTCAACAAACCTTGCAAAAAAAAAAGCACTGTTGTGATTATTCAGTCGCTAAGTCGTGTCCAGCTTCGTGTGACCCCACAGGCTGCAGCATGCCAGGCTTCCCTGTCCTTCACTATCTCCTGGGGTTTGCTCAGACTCACGTCCACTGAGTCCGTGATACCATCCAACTATCTAGGTATCTCATCTTTGTCACCCCCTTGTCCTCTTGCCCTCAATTTCTCCCAGCATCATGGTCTTTTCCAAAGAAAGCTGTACTTCCCCATATTTTAGAGATAAGAAACTAAGGCAAGGTGAAGTTCCAAGGCCACAGTGTTAGAATGTGTTGAAGCCAGAAGAGAGTCAGCTGCTAGTGTGTTGATAACTTGGACTTTTTCCTGGTTTTACACTTGATCTTAGCCAAAAGGCCAAGAAGTGATTTCCCCTAGTTTTAAGAGTAATATATCCATATTATGAAAAATATATAAACTAAGATAATAACAAAATGAAGGTCAACCATAAACCTCTACCCAGAGAAGAATAAGATTTTTATAGATTTCCTTCAAGTCTTCTTAATTTGTATATTTATGTATTAACTTATGAAGTAGGCTTGTATTACTATTAGAAGCTTTTCTAAAAATGTTTTATGTGATAGACAATTTTTCCCCAACCATTAGATCCTGAGAAACTGATTTTATTTGCTACATAGCAATACCCCATAGGCTATACCATAGTTTATTTGGCCTTTTTTCTACTCTTGAACATTTAGGTTGCTTCCTACTTTTGGAACTTTACAAATGACTTTAAGGAATGTCTTTAAATGTAACTTTGTATGCCCTGGCAAAGAGATTCGGTGGGAAAAAAAAATACACACACACACACACACACACACACACAGAAAATCATTATGACAAGTAATATAATCAGAGGGAAGAACCAGGAGGTTTGGGAGGAAAGTGAGATAAATGTTACTTGGTGGGATCCATTAAGGTTTCACTGAGAAAATGACATTGCTCTTGGAAGAGGGGTCAGAAAACTTTTCTCATGAAGAGCCAGCCAGCCAGTATTTTAGGTTTTGCAGACCAGATGGTCTCTGTTACAACTACTCAACTCTGTCATAGCAGCACAAAAGCAGCCCTAGAGGATAAAGAAATGAATGGGTGTGTCCATGTTCCAATAAAACTTTACCGACAAAAACAGGCAGTGGGCTATATTTGGCCATTTGCTATCCCCTGATTTAGAACCCTGAAAATAGAGACAGATGTTAGGAGCTTATTGGGGGGAGGACAATTCAGCTGGAAGGAAGGCGAGAGCAAAGACTTAAGAAAAAGTATAGGGACTAGGAAAAGCAGCCATTAGATATTTAATGGTTGGCTAGTATAAGAGGGTCCAAGTCATACAAGACCTGAATGTAGGTTGAAATCTATAGATTTTATTGTGTAGCTAATAGAGAACCCATTCATTTCCATGGGACTATTTTAACATCTTGGGGACCTAGAATGCTCCCAGGATGACTGCTATCTTTGAGAAATTACAGGGGGTGGGGGGCGGGATTCCAAATCTAGAAACACTGATTTTAGCTTCATCTCTATCTGGTTTTCTATTTTCTTGCTCATCTCTATTAGCATCTTATAGCTCACTCTATTTTGGTATATTCAGAGGCCAGAAGCTATCCAGTTGGAAGAAAGAGGAACGAGACAGAAGGAGGGGAAGGAGTTCTGTGTAGGCTGCTTCTTCATTGGACTATGAATCTTTGTGCCTGTCATGGAGTTCCAGTGAGGGCAGCTGGTCACCCAGGCTTGGGAAGTCAGCTGACTCCCTGGCCTGGAGAATAGGCCTCCTTCGGGGTTCATAACTCTCCCTCTGGACTGGCTGCACATCAAGTCTGTACCTGATCTTCAGTCCCTTCTCTTTCCGTGACTCTCATCTTGGTGGAAGACACTGGCTCTTAGTGACCCCAGGACAAGTAGCATCACCTCACCTGGGGATGTGTTAAAAGTGCAGTCTCTGGTCCCACCCCAGACCTACTGACTCAGAGCCTCTGAGGGATGGTAACTATCGATCCATATTTTAACAAGTCCCTGATGGTGAAACACACTCAAGTATGAGAACCACTGCCTGGGATTCCTCTAATCCCAATAGGGCTACATCTGGCCCAAGGGGCTAGACAAGTACTACTGAGCATTTATACAATTTCCTCTCTGTTAATAACCATAAAGAAGGCTGAGCACCGAAGAATTGATGCTTTCGAACTATGGTGCTGGAGAAGACTCATGAGAGTCCCTTGGACTGCAGGGAGATCAAACCAGTCAATCCTAAAGGAAATCAAGTCTGAATATTCATTGGAAAGATGGATGCTGAAGAAGCTCCAATACTTTGACCACCTGGTGTGAAGAGCTGACTCATTGGAAAAGACCCTGATGCTGGGAAAGATTGAGGGCAGGAGGAAAAGAAGGATGACAGATGAGATGGTTGGATAGCATCATCGACTCAACGGACATGAGTTTGTGATAGTGAAGGGCAAGGAAGCCTGGCTTGCTGCAGTCCATAGTGTTGCAAAGAGTTGTACACGACTTAGTGACTGAACAACAATAATCCCCAAATGTAGGTACTATTGCCATTTAGTAGATGCAGATACTGAGGTTCTAGTATGTTAAGCAATTTGATTTGAACCTGGGTCTTTTTTATTTCAAGCCTGTATTGTTGACCTCTGGGCTCAAATGACTTCTCTTATGGACGGGGCCAGTAGGTCCATGGAAAAGTACTTCTCCATAGGCTGATGTGATTTACTTACTTAATAAACATTCCTTGGCCAGCTCTTTTGTGCCAGATCATATCCTGAGGTATTACATATATTATGAAACTCTATCCTAGCCTAAACCCTATGAGCAGGCAACTTGCCTCAGCACTTACAGAGCGGGAATCACTGGCTTAAAAAGACAGCAGGACTTGTTTTAGAGCTGCTATGGCTCAAATTGCTGTAAACATTTCACAGAAAGATGCACTGATGGCTCAGCTAAGCAGGAGGTGGCTTCATAGAGGATGTAGCAACTGAACTGAGGAGGGCCACGTGTGTTTGTAAGAGGAGAACGCAACAGCCTGAGAAAAGTCATGGAGACTCAAGTGAGCTAAAGCGCACGAGTCCATGGGGACCCAGTTGTCAGGATCCGGCGTGGACTGTATGTGTCTCAGGCTTCAGCCAGCTCCCTAGATGCCCCACGGCTCTGATACAGATAACAGCAAAGTGCCTTCTCCAGATGCCCTGGGTCTGACTTCTATTTCTTCCACTGAATTTGCTGTGTGGCCTTGGGTAAGTCACTTGTCCTCTCTGAGGTTCCGTTTCTCCCATTATTACAAGGCTCAGTGAGTCAATTTTTCAATCCTTTTCAGGTTGCCAAAGGCTTTATTTAAATAAAGTATTACACTGAACTCCCATACATAGAATAATTTTTAAAACCTAGCTGTTCTGGCTGATTAGAGTAGGGAGTCGTAGAGAATGTAGGGTTGATCGCCATTAGACCCTCCCAACTCCTGGCAGTACTCAGGACACCATAAAGCGAAGCCAACTCTAGCTCATCTATTCTAGTCCTTATTACCATGGGACATCCATTCCTCCCCACTCAGCCACATAGTCCGTGTTGTTTTTCCCAAATGTGCCAGTCACACATCTTCCTCTGAGCCTTTGCACTGGCTGTTCCCTAGTTGTTTTTTTTTTTCCCTCCAAACACCCTTCCCTCCTTCAATTCTTTGCTCAAATGCCATCTTCTCAATGAGATCCAATGTGCCCCTGCTACTTTAAAAATACCAACCCGCCCTGCACACTGACATTTCCAACCCTTCTCCCTGCCCTGCTGGGTTTTTTTTTCTTCCAAGCACTTATCACTTTCTAACTTGGTATCCGCCTTTCATGGTGTATTTTGCATATGACCAGTCTCTCTCAGGAGTAGGGAAGCTCCCTGTTTTGTTCATTGAGGCATCCCAAGGACCAGAGCTTCAGGACACGGAGGCCCTCGATATGTGTTCTTGCAGAGAAAGCAGGAGCTTGGAGGGCACTGAATGTTTATAAGTTGTCTTCCCACATCAGTGCCTCATTGCCCCCACCCCATCCATGCGCGTCGTCAGGAGCGCGGCCAGAGCCAAAGGCCCCAAACCAGCTCATCCATCCGAGTCCCAGAGCCAAGCGCAAGCCAACTTGCTTTTACCCCACGCCATCACCATCCTTGAAATACTACAGAGTAGGTGAAGAGAACTGGAGAGGGCACAGGAGGGTTGCCTGAGAAGGGGGGAGGGCAGAGGAGAAGGGGGGAGGGCAGAGGAGGAGGGGGGAGGGCAGAGGAGGAGAGAGCAGGTGGCAAGTATTACAGTCAGCCCAGCCAGAATCTAGAATCTGAGCCACTTTCGTCATCCACAGCCCCTCACTGGACCCTAAACATGAATGGGACGAGGTTCACCTGGTCAGCACCCACTACGAGCAGTTCTAGAACCTGGCATTGTCCACAGGCTGTGCCATTGATCCTCCTGATTACATGGGGATAGTTAAGGGGCTGAACCCCAGTTGCCAAGTAAGCTGATGGAGATGGCTCAGCTAGTAAGAGAAAGGCTGGAATTCAGATCCGAGCCACCAGGCTCCAGAGCCTGGCTCTCTCCCTCTATCAGTGCTATTTAGTGCATGCACAGCTTAGAAAGAGCTGAGTACTTTTCCGAGGGACAGGGAGGAAGCCAAGGAATCCACTGGATGACAGTTTGCTTTCTCTGCCTCGACCCTCTCCTGGAGCCACACGACCTGAGTCTGCAGTCGGGGGACCTTGGGCCCGGGGCATCTCTCCTGTGATCCAGCCCTGAAGGGAGGCAGCTTGCGCTTGTGCTTGCGCTTGCGTTCCCTGTGCTCAAGTCACCCCCAGAGCCAAGAGGAATGTTTGCCCACGTCATACCCTTCCCCTTAGGCGCCCACGGAGGCTGCGATGTGATGTTTTGTCTGGCTAAGCTTTCGGACTGATTGAAAGTCTTCAGAACCTGCGCTCCTCTTGGCATCGCTCTTCCTGGAAACGGTTGCCATGGAACACACAGAGATGCAGCCTTCACTGTCAGAACTAATGAAAGTCGGAGAGCTATTAGGGGAAGGATTTTTTTTTCTGTGCATAATTCCACTCTTCCAGTGAGGTGTTTGCATTTCGCTTCTGTTTGTGAGATGCTAATTGCGTCTTCATTGTAATTCCTTGCCCCCTGGCATCACCTCCTATGAGCTCCATCCCCTGAAGGATGCCTTTTTGAGATAATGAAGCTAAGTGACCAGGGGGGAGGGCATCAGCCTCTCTCTGGACTGATCTTCCCTAAGCACACATCTGATCAGGCCACCTGGCAGCCCAAAAGCCTTCCGTGGTTCCCAACGGCGACCCAAGGAGATCAGACTCAAGGACTCACAGAGCCAGATCCCAGCTGCATTTTGGAACCCAAATCCTTCCTCCCTCCAGGAAGTCCTGGGCCAGTGGTACAGAGTGCTCCCTCGGGACACACTCCCACCCTGTTTCTGCTGCCCCATGTCTTCTGTCTGGAATACCTTCCCAGCCCTCTCTATCTCTCAGGGTTCAGCTACATGGGCCACCTCCTCTGTAAAGCCCTCCATTTCTACTGCAGGCAGACCTATGACTCTTCCCTGCTCCCTGGGAGACACCTCCATGCCATCATCCCATCAGAACCACTGATATTTGTTGCAGGCCTATCTTTCTCTCTAGACAGGAAGTTCCTTGAAGGCAGAGCCAGGCTCTGATACACCCCCAAATTCCTGGGGCCTAGCACTGTGCCTGGTACTTTGTGGATGTCTGTAATGTGGTTGCTAACTTCTTCCCACTCTGCCTGTTTCCATTCATTAGGGGAAGGTGGGCACATCCTAGAAATATATGGTAGATTACTGTGTAGAGTGCCCCCATCCAGGACTGCCCAACCCACCAGCAAGGCACTGAGAAAGAGAAGCTAGGTCTGGGGCCCTCAGAGCTCCTCCTGGCTGGTATTTATAGCAAGGTAATTAGCTCCCTTCTCTAGCCCCCCTGGAGGTGCTGGGAAGCAAGGATGAAGAAAGCAATGTAAAGGGATTGCCATAGAAATGTGGAGAAGGGGCTCTGGAACCAGGGGGAAAGGGAGCCATCCCCAAACACCCTTTCCATCTGGTACCTCTCACCTGTGAGTAGAGGGGCTCAGTGCTGGGAAAAAGTTCCCAGTGCAGCCTCGGGGCTCCTCCTTCTGTGGACCAAGCGGTCCTCCTCCGCCCCAGACCCGGCTCAGAAGGAGGGATCTGTTCTCAGCCCAGGGAGACCCTGCTTCTGCCAGAGGGTCACGGGTTAGAGCCCCTCGGGTTCCCACCCCTGTGCTCCTGGAGACATTCACTCTCGCCTCAGTCAGTGCAGCCGCCCTGGCTGCCTGCCCAAACATGGGGAGGGCAGGAAGCCATTTTTCCTCCCAGGGGCCAGGGGAAGGAGTGAGGACAGCGAGGCAGGACTCCTTTCATCTCGGGCCCTCAGCACTCACACCTGAACCCTGGCAACCCCCTCGGGCCCTCAGCGCTACACCTGAACCCTGGCAACCCCCTCCTAGCTGCTCACTCAGCCCTTGCTCTCCCAACCCTTCAGTCCACTCCCCACATTTCTACCAGAGTGCTATTTCTAACAATGCAATTCTGATCATGTCACTTTCCTGCTCAAAATTCTTCAGCAGGTCCTCACGGTTTTCAGGACAGAAATTCTTACCACTTTGCATGGAATACAGGCTCCGTCATGCTTTGGCTCTCTGGTCACTTCCCACTCCCTCCCCCTAGCACGCAGCCCATGTAATTTTCATCTCGCTCCTACTGCGCAATGAGTAGATTTTTAAACACTCATTCTCTCTAGCCTCTGTGTCTGCGTCCATGTGGTCTCTTCTGCATGGAATGCCCCTTCCTCCCTCTCTTTCCTCTTCAAACTTCTCCTCCCCTAACCTTTTAAGTCTCAACTCCAAGACCACCTCTTCTCAGGGAAGGCTTACCAGTCTCCCCAGGTAGACCAGATGCCTCCCCTGTCGCCCCAGGGGACTTCCCCTGTCCCTATTGAAACAATTTCATGGCCAACTAAAATCACTCTGTTTCCTTTTGGTCTCTCTAGCTGTCTGATCAGGGAAGGAAGGCCTCATTTTATTGATTTTTGTACCCCAATATCTATTACAGATCTGATGCCCTAATAGGTGCTCTCATATTGAAAGGCTAGAACTAGAGTGAGGTGAATGAGTCGCCTAAGGCAAGATGCTCCTAGGATTGTGCAAGGCAGGCTGGGCATGGATTGACATATGGGTTTTTCCATGCCTGCTCTTCTGCTTGTCGGGTCACATCCAGGCCTGGGTGGCAGAAAACAGGCCATCCATTTGGAAGAGGGGCAGGGGAAGCTGCGCTTTTCTGAAAGGTCCTGATCTCTGACTCCCTACAGAACTGAAAGCATCTTCCCTTCCATCTGGATCCCCAAGGATAACTCCAACTTCTTGTATATAGGGCAAGGTAGGGGAAAGTGTTTGTGTGTGCATGTGTGTGTGTGTTAGTTGCTCAGTCATGTCCAACTCTGGTCTGCCAGGCTCCTCATGGAATTCTCCAGGCAAGAATACTGCACCCAAAGGCACCATCATCAGGCTCTCAGTGTTGAGCACACAACCCCAGGGGGTGCCATTCACATAGATGGCAATGTCAACTGTGTCCTCAGAGTTACACAGCACGGTGGCCGTGTGCACCGTGATTCTCTAACCATACGCCACAGCAGCCCAGCTTTTCTGGCTCTAAACCCAAAACACTCCCAAAACATCCTCCCCAACAGCCCCAAAGGATGAGAAAGGAGGACGAATCCCACACTGACAAGCCAGCTCCAGGGCCACAAATGGGCAGCTTCTCTCACTTTCCAACTGGATGATCTCGGCCATATTATCATTAATCTCTTCCTCTGTGCAAGTGGTGCATTAACAAAGGCATCTAGGGAGCCTGGGAACCTTAAGGTTCATCTCCTCCAGTCCTTTCCTTTTCCAATAGAGGGACAGAGTTACAGTGATGGGAAGAGCCCGGCCCAGGATCATCAGATGTGTCAGCAGCAAGGCAGGTCCTCTGTGGCTTGGCAGGGGCTCATTTAGCCCCACAGCTGCTCTCTTTTAGTGATGGCAGGGATGAGACTGGTCTGGCTGACAGCTTTCATAGGGTTCTATTCAGGATCAACCAGAAGAACCACATTCTCTGTAATTCCTGTTCATTGGAGGTCCTCCCATCCCCAGATGAAGCACCCATCCCTCCTGAAAGGAGCCCTGAAAATTCTGTACCTAAGGAAGCCTTTGCCTAGTTGCCCTGACCCTGGTGTTGTCTACCTGAACAGTGGCACAGAACCCAGGAAGAAACGCACCCCTTCTGGAGCAAAGCATCTTTAAATGTGGCCCAGGAATCAACTGCACTAGAGTCCCTTCAAGTGATTGCTAAACATCTAGTTTTCCCTTGAAGCACCCCAGTGCTACTACATTAGAACCCGGGGGTGGGAGATATTTACTGACACAGAATAAAGGTGGAAAACCAAACCTCAGCTCTCACAGGAGGAAGATGGGATCTATTGGGTAATATGGATTTACTCAGGTACAGTGCTGGGCATCGTTCATGCCCAAGACTCTATCTCACCACCTCAGATGGACCCCTGACCAGTGATGAGAATGACACTGTATCAAAGTCCTTTCCAAAGGGAGGGGCTGTATCATTTAATTCCCACTGGAGTTCCTACTTGCAGCTCTCAAGTCCTAACAGTTCACTCATTAGGATTTGCTGTATCTCTTTCCATCTAAATTTAACCGCTAGTTCTCAAAGGTCCTTGAATCTGAACATTCCAGATGCATTCTTAGTTTTGTAACCAACCATCATATGACCCATGATGCACTGTTTTATCTCTATCAGCTTCCTTATTCTTCTACATCATTTGGGAATAGGTCCAGGGTAGCTTGCCAGGTGGCACTATTGGTAAAGAACCCACCTGTCAATGCAGGAGATGTAAGAGATGCAGGTTTGATCCCTGGGTCAGGAAGATCCCCTGGAGGATGAAATGGAAACCCACTCCAGTCTTCCTGCCTGAGGAATCCCATGGACAGAGGAGCCTTGTGGGCTATAGTCCATAGGGTCTTGAAGAATCAGACATGACTGAAGCGACCTAGCATGCACATCTGCATGCACACCAGGGTAGCAGTGATATGAGAAATAACCAGAGGACCTCAATAAATTACTTACCTTCCATATTTAACCCCACTTTCAGAATGGCATGCCCCTGCTTAAGAAACCCTAGTGGCTTTCTGCTCCATGCTTGCTTCTCCATGACCCACACTCTCCATTTCAACCCCTATCACACCTGGGTCATGTCTACTCCTGGGCCTTTGCTCAAACAGTCCTTAATACCTAGGATGTCACTTATTTGCCAACACAAATCCTGCCATGTTGAAGGCCATGTTCAAGTTCTTCCTGTTGCCTTAGGGAGCCTTCTCAAGGACCAGGCCAAGAGAGGCCTTTGCCCCTTCTACTCCCCAAACCCGCTACAGGTACCATCTATTCCACCTCCCTCAGATGAGAACAACACCAAAATCAGTTATACTGGGGGTCTCAGGGCATGGGGACTTCACATTCAGAATTTTTTTTAATGGAGGAATGGCATTGGTCATTTTATTTTGCCAGGTGAGGATATAGTTAGAAAGCCTCCCTTCTAAGTTCATCATCACATCATGAAACAAAGATACTTTTACATGAAAAAATTAAAAGCAATAAGGAAGACAGTGTTAGTCGCTCAGTCATGTCTGACTCTTTGCAACCCCATGGATTACAGCCCAAGTTCCTCTGTCTATGGGATTCTCCAGGCAAGAATACTGGAGTGCATAGCCGTTCCCTTCTCCAGGGGATCTTCCCTGCCCAGGGATGGAACCCCGGTCTCCCGCACTACAGGCAGATTCTTTACCATCTGAGCCACTGGGCAAGCCCAATAAAGAAGAAAATCTCACATAAAAGGACTCCTTTAAATGGACTGCATCGTCCACATTCGGTTCCTTTTGCCGTGGACTGAGGAAGATGCTGCCACAGGCCAGTGTCTGCGTGCATGCCAGAGAGTCCTTGATGCAAGGAAGCCATCTGCCTCATGCAGGTAGGCACCCTGGCAGCATGTTGGCTGTGTCCTCACCAATCTCCACTTACTGAACACTTGCTGTATACCAGGCCATGTGCTAAGGACTTCATGCACTAGCTCACTAAATCCTTTCCTAGCATCATTTCTGCTACCAATGAGGCTTAGGAAAGATACATAACCAGCCAGGTCACAGAGTTGGTAAACTGGTTGATCCAGGTGTCCCATATAGACAGACAGCTTGACCCCAAACCTATACTCCTTCCTCTATTCCATGCCTTGTCTCCTCCAACAGAAAGAATGTTTGAAGACAGAAGTATAAGGGGATATGCTTCTTCTTCCCATAGCCCAAATGGATCCATTCATCCATTCAACCAATGAACCAGCTCTCCGCAAGGCACTGTCCTTGGTGCTGGAATACAGTGAAGGGGTAGACACGGTGTCTGCCTGCATGGAGGGCCCACTATGACATGTATGGACATGCCAAACACAGGGCAATAATGCATTGCTTTGCAAGTAGCTTCGCCACTCAGTTCCAAGGGCTCTATAAAGATCAGGGTGACAGCCAGGTGTGTGTAGATGCTAAAAAGGGCTCAGTAATTATCTGATTCCCTCAAACTGCCTGCCTTTGCTATGGAAATTGCCGAGCCAAAGGCTCTTTGCAGACCCTGACAAGCACCTACACTCAAGCTCAACTTGATTTATTGGAAGAAGGAACTGAATTTAAAAGGGACAGATGCAGTATTGATTCTACACCTTAAAATATGCCTCCCTCGACTCCCTTTCAGCCCCAGGGCCCTAGCCCCTGTTTGCCACAGAGCAGATCACAGCAAACCGCTCTTTTCAATGGCTTGTTTCATCCTGCCAGCTGCACTCTGATCTTACAGCTCTTGAGACCTGCCCTCCCCTAACTCAGCTGCCCTGTGGCCTCCACCTGCCTTTACCTCACAACTCCAGGGTGATCCATCCAGATCACCCTCTAATGCTTGGTTCTGGAGAGCCTAGAAGTCATAGGCTGCACCAAGCCATTAGCCCTTGACACCCAGCAGCTCCCAGGTCTGCCCATTCCCACCTGTCCCAGCTCCCCCAGGACAATGCTGTTATGCTCATTAACCTCACACATCAGGCCTCTAACCAGAGCTATGTCACAGCACAGGACTATGCTTAACAGACCAGCTCCTAGCTAGAAGGGTCTCCATTGAGTCTAACAATGTTTTTCACTAAGGACACAGCTGGCTTATGTGGGGCTCTCTTGCCTGTCAAAGAGTCTTAGCATCCAGTGACAACCAAACATGTCCCTATCCATTTCCAAATGCCCCTATGAGGAAACCAAGCTGAGAAGCACAGTATCTGTCCTGTTTCCAAGGGAAGTGACTTTTCTAAGGTCATTCAAGAAGTTGGCCACAGACCTGGTGTTTTGATGGGTGGGAGGCTATAGGGTATAACAGGAAGCACACAGAACTCAGAATCAGCCCTTCTGTGTGTATGGAGACAAAGAAATACTCAGGAGGGTGGAGTGGTTAAGCTGGACCCCAAACCTGCACTCCCTCCTCTACTCCACGCCTTGCCTCCTCCAAAGAAAGAATGTTTTGAAGGCAGAAGTATAGAGGATATGCTTCTTTTTCTCCCCACAGCCCATACATATTGTATGCAGACACCCATTCATGTATTCAACCAATGAAGGGCTGGCTCTCTGCAAGGCACTGTCCTTGGCTCTGGAATGCAATGATATGAGGGTAGACACCGTGCCTGCCCTCATGGAGGGTACACTGCAATATGTATGAACATGCCAAACAGTGAGTGATAATGCACTGCTTTATTAGCAGCTCCCCCAATCAATTCCAAGGGCTTTCTAAAGATCAAGGTGACAAGCAGGTGGGTATAAACATTAAAAAGGGCTCACCTTCCCTCCATTAGGAAAACCTTTCACATCTCAGTTCAGCTCATGCTTGGGAGGAGTCTACATTCTGTTTCTTTACAGAGTGACTCAAACATGAGCAGAAAGAGTACTATCGGTGGGCTAAGATACCTCCAGACTCTGACAACATCCTGCAGAGCCTCGGCGATGTCCTTCTGTTCACCTGTTCACTCCCCATTCTGATTGCACCTCGGCTTCTCAGCCTGAGACAGCAGAGGCTCCCCAAATAGGTGGCTGACTTGGCCACCCAGACTTCCCCTCTCCAGCTTATTTAGCCACAAAACAGATTATCCCCATAGGGAGAAAGTTTGGGGACTTCAGAGTAGCTTAAGGGAGAAAGTTGGGGGACTTCAGAGTAGCTTAACAGTACCCAGGAGAGCACAGGGCTTCCCCGGTAAGAACCTGCCTGCCAGTCCAGGAGACACAAGAGATGCAGGTTTGATCCCTAGGTCAGGAAGCTTCTCCTGGAGGAGGAAATGGCAACCCACTCCCACATTCTTGCCTGGAGAATCCCATGGATAGAGGAGCCTGGCAGGGTACAGTCCATAGGGTCACAAAGAGCTGGACATAATTGAAACAACTTAGCACGCATGCACTCAGGCAGGCATAAGTCCCAACCGTATTTTTCATTTCCAAAGTCACTGCTTTGCACCAGGGAAGAGCAAGGCAGGAGCTGACCAAGCCAGCAGCTGATCTGCAAGAGCCATCCTGTTTACATCTCTGAGCAAGGCTTTGAGAAGATCCCCAAGTCTGATGCCTCGCTGGTTAGAGGCAGTAAGGGTAGACTGTAGACCCTCCTTTCCTAAACCATGTCATTTGCCTCACTCACTGCAGCTTAAAAAAAAAAAAAATTATTATGCAATATTTGAGATACATTTTTTTAAAAAGGAAAAATAATAATGTGGTGTGCAGCCATGCACCTACCACCCAGATTAGAAAATAAGGCATCGCTGATGCAGCTGAAGCCCCCACCCCTGACCACGTGCCTCTTCGTGACCACACACCCCCTCCTCCAGAAATCTTGAATGTAGACCTCATCATTCCCACGAATGACTTTACACTTGTACTACATGTTTATTTATCCCTGAACAATACATAGAATTGGTTTGCCTGTTTTCAAACTTTATATAGATGGTATCATCAAGTGAAGTGAAGTCACTCAGTCATGTCCGACTTTTTGCGACCTCATGGACTGTAGGCTACCAGGCTCCTCCGTGCACGGAATTTTCCAGGCAAGAGTATTGGAGTGGGTTGCCATTTCCTTCTCCAGGGGATCTTCCCGACCCAGGGATCGAACCCGGGTCTCCCGAGTTGTAGGCAGACTCTTTATTTTACCATCGGAGCCACCAGGGAAGCCTGACAGGTATATAAAACAAGTGTACCTTTCTCAGCTTGCTGTTCCTTCAGTGTTGTGCTCGTGGGATTCATCCATGTTGACATGTGCAGCTCTAGTTGATCACTTTTCTCTGCTGAAACTCTCATTATTTGAGGACCTCACAATGCATTTGCTTAGTCCCGTTAATAGATGGAGGTTTTCCTCATAGTCTTGTTCTTACAAATTGCTGCTGTGAACATTCCCTAGCCTAACTCCACACATAAATGCAGATATTGTCATTCACCCCGACCATCACTTTTTCAATTGGTTTTCCCCATGCCCTACACCCAAGCCACTCTGCTTGGGCCCTGTGATTAGACTCCTGTTATCTGACCAGTTCCATGTTTCCTGGAACTGGTTTGGGACTCGTCACCTTGACTTTGCCCTTGGGAGCTCTTATCTCTGTCTTCCATCTTAAGACAGGAAGCACTGGGTAAATGACCAGAGCCACAAGCCCCACAAAGCCCCGTGAGACTGGTCCCAGCTGCACCAGCTTGTCCCTAGCTCTTCCCTAACTATAAGTTTCAAGAGATGGTGAGGGTCTAATTCATTTGATGTTATTACCTTCATCTTGGACACAAGGACATGGAACATGGTATAAAGTGTTTAAAGTGTTACTTGCTCAGTAGTGTCTGATTCTTTGTGACCCCATGAACTGTAGCCCACCAGGGTCCCCGTCCATGGAATTCTCCAGGCAAGAATACTGGAGTGAGTTTCCACTCCCTTCCCCAGGGAATCTTCCCAATTCAAGGATTAAACCCTGGTCTCCTGCATTGTAGGCAGATGCTTTACCATCTAAGCCATCAGGGAAGCCCCATTGTATAATGCCTTTTAAATATTTGTTGGCTAAATGAATGCATGAACTAATGGTTTACGGAGAAGGGGTATCAGACATCCAAGATTCTTTATGCACTTAAGTTGCATTTACCTTTACTTGGATGGCTCTGAGCTCCCAGGTATGCGTCCATGGCAATCCCAGTGAATCCCATACAGTCACCAGCCCTGAGAGCTGCCTCTCATCACTTAGTGATGTCTCCTCAAAGAGGCAAAGACATCCAGTCTTTCCCTCACAGGATGAACCCAAGGGCCCTCCAGACACTTGGGACACAAAAGGGAAACCTCCTGCCATGGGCCAGCCTGCGGCCCCCCTGACAGTGCACCCCTGGAGCGCTAGCCTGTAGAAGGCAGCAAAGGTGGCCTCCCTTTCCCAGGTAAGGTCACTTTTTGATGTAAAATATATGGTACAGTTGAAGCATATGATAGCAGTGCCGCTCCCCAGAGCAGATACTGGCAGGAGGAGAGGAACAAAGTACAAGGGGCTCCTGGAAAAAGAAGGGACAGGGAAGGAGAATTCCATCATTCACTGGGAGGGGCTGGGACTGAGATGCAGCCATGGGAAACTGCAGATGGTCCCGGTTCAATAGTGGGCTGCAGTGGAATAAAAATGACTGAGCACAGAGAAGGGGCCTTGCCATCAGTCCTGCCTCTGCCACTTCCTAACCTGCAACCTTAGTTAAGTCATTTGGCCTCACCTGCTAACAGATTTAGCTTAACACTGACTACATCCCAGTTATAGTCAGTGACCACTCATCGTATGGCATTCTCTGATTAAATCAGAGGTCAAGTCACAGACTCCACAGCCAGGCAGGCTGCACACCATGGACACTCCTCTAACCACTGCACTACACCACACAGGGCATAGGATCCAAGGTGATCCTCAAGACATCCCCATCAGGTTAACAATGCTGCTGCTGCTGCTGCTAAGTCACTTCAGTCGTGTCCAACTCTGTGAGCCCCATGGACTGCAGCCCACCAGGCTCCTCCATCCATGGGATTCTCCAGGCAAGAGTACTGGAGTGGGGTGCCATTGCCTTCTCCGCTAACAAGGATGATGACACCACAAATGAAGTACCCGAGGCAGAAGGCGACACAGTAAGGATGCTGCAATTTGAACTCAAGGCGGCCAGTGTGGTTTCAGCATGACTTGGGGCCATAAAGTGATTGCTAAAGGTAAGGTGCTTTAGCCCAACCTTGCAAATCATTCCCAAAGTCCATGAGTCCATCTGACTGGGAATTGCCTCCACTGAATCCGGTTTATCATAAGACATAGGAGAGGAAACCACAATGCCATCAATTCTATGTATGGGCTAATTAATTTAATAAATATTAAATCCCCACGATGTGTGGAGTACTGTTCTAGGCTCTACAAATGCAGATAATGAAAAGCCACAGGGTTTCTGCTTTGATACTTTCATGCTGGGAAAGATCTTTGTACAATGCAGGAGATGCAGGTTCGATCCCCGGGTGGGGAAGATCCCCTGGAAAAGGGAATGGCAACCTACTCCAGTATTCTTGCCTGGAGAATCCCATGGATAGAGGAGCTTGGCGGGCTACAGTCCATGGGGTTGCAAAGAGTCAGACACAACTCAGTGACTAATACTAGGTTATCCTGGGATAGGCAAATATTCACCATTCAATGTAATAATGACTCTGAGGGATTAAGCAACCACATGCAGTGATAACAACCAAGAAATTTCCTGGAGGAGAGCACATTCAATTGTTCAAGGTCCTGGGTGGGTGTGGCCCATGCTATGTAGCCTCGAATAACTCTTAACTCATGTCCTACTCTGGGTCCTCAGTTTCCTCATATGTAAAATGGGATCATAATGCAGAATGATCTCTTGGCTTTTCCAGTCCTGTTACTCCCTGGCTCCCGCTCCATGGCTCTTTCCATTGGCAGTGACCAAACTGTGGGTGTCATGAGGGAGGCCATCAGGAGACAAGGGTTAAGGTGTGGCCAGGTGGACAGAGCCCTGGAGCCCCGGGGCACAGTGGACAAGACCAGTTTGGACCAAGGGATCCCACGCTGTCAGTCTTTGCAGCATGAATCCACTCTCCTCTTGGCCTCTTTGCAGGCACCTGGGGTTTGAAGCTGGCAGCGCCATCAAAGACGGGCTGGTGGCTGCATTATAAAAGGGTTGTATTCCCTCTTGTTGATAAATAAATCCTTTTTCTTCTAAATAGCCAAGCTGGCGGGTTTCATTGTAAGTGGTTTGCACTCAGCAGAGAGCTGGGACTGGCAACACAGCATCCTTCATCTCTGCAATATTAATTAGCTTTCCACGATGCTATATTTTAATCATGAAAAAATGAGAACGGTGGGAACCCCATCAAAGGAAGAGTTAGGGAGAAGGAGGGCAAACAAGACATGGAATTAGAAAAGAAGTGAAGATGTGCAGGGGGGAGCAGTTAGAGATGGGGAGGGGTTCAGGAGAGGAAAAGCATCAGTTGGGAGGTGAGCAAGGATTCTTCATAAACATCTACTATGTGTTGCGAATGGTATTAGGTTCTTTGCCTGCACTGTTTCAGCCCACCCTGGAACCAACCTACATTTACATCCCTTATTTTATAGATGAGAAAATCGCAGCTCAGAAAAATCAGGTACCTTAAGGTCAAAAAAATAATGCACGGAAGATCCAGGGTTTGAACCTGAGATGTTTTTACTCCATGCCTAAACCTCATTCAGCTCCATCCATCTAACTTTTCCCCAAATATTTATCTAGCAATTACTGTGCCTGGGCATAATACTAGGCACATGCAGCCTCCCTAGAAAAACACACAAGAAAGATGCTTGGCTAAATCTTCATGAAAATGGTGCCAGCAAATTCATGGTTTGGAAAGATCCCCCAGAGATCAGTGGAAAGACTGGATTTCAAAAGAACAGGACTGCTGCACAGGGTAGGGAGCTCAGCTCTGTGTTCAGTGGTGACCTAGATGGGTGGGATGGAGGGCAGGTGGGAGAGAGGGCCAAGAGGCAGGGAATACACGTATACACATAACTAATCTGCTTTGTTGTACAACATTGTAAAGCAACTATTTGTTGCTGTTGTTGTTTAGTCCATAAGTCGTGTCCCACTCTTTTGTGACCCTGTGGACTGTAGCCCACTAGGCTCCTCTATTCATGGGATTTCCCAGGCAAGAAAACTGGAGTGGGTCACCATTTCTTTCTCCAGGGGATCTTTCCAACCCAGGGATCAAACTCATGCTTCTTGCGTCACAGGTAGATTCTTCACCACTGAGCCCCCGGGGAAGCCACACAATAAGGTATAAATGAACCTATCATAGTATCTCCACCTAGTTCAGGAGAGATGACCCTGAAACTGCTTCTGAGAGTTTTCTCCTTGTCAGTGGGACCTACCTGGGCCCTGGCTCATGAGATGGTACTCTGCTCATCGGAGCTCATGTTCGAACACTGATTCCTCTCTGCACACGTCCCATTTTGTGTAGGGACAGGATAGGTGATGTGGGGACTCAAGAAAGATCAGAAGTCCACAGAACATAGCTACACATCACCAGGGTCTCCTTTTGACAACAGTAGTAATAATAGTGATGGTGTTAAGAATGACAGCTATAGTGAATGAGCTTTTCTTAGATATTAATTAGTGCCTACATATTTCAACTCGTCACATTCTCCCAACTGTCTTAGAAGGTGGGTACTGGGATGAATGCCATTTTATCAAGGTTCAGACAAGTTAAAGAGCTCGGGTATTGAACCCATGTCTCCTGCCCTGCAAGCAGATTCTTTATTGCTAAGTCATCAGGGAAGTCCAAAAAAAAAAAAAAAAAAACACAACTATACCCCAGTTAAAAAAAAAAAAAACACATTATGAAAAGGAGCAGGACTGTTACAGATGCCCAGATGAGAGATCAGGGTGGCCTTGGTTGGGGTGGTGGTTGTCAAAACGCAGAGGAATAACCACAGACCTCATGCAAGCTCTCTACACTTAAACCCTCTTGGCAGCTCACACAAAATGAGACTAGCTGAAACGGGAATGGTAAACCCCTCTTAGGATCCAGAAGAAGAATTTTAGAGAAACCAATGTGGAAGATGTGGTCAATATTTTCTGCTTCTTTGTTACTAGGCAATCCATAAACACATATTGAGACTTTAGGCTATGCCAAGCAGTCTTTTAGATGCTATAAGGATGTCTTTACCCTCAGAAAGCTTCTGCTAAGTCACTTCAGTCGTGTCTGACTCTGTGCGACCCCAGAGAGGGCAGCCCACCAGGCTCCCCCGTCCCTGGGATTCTCAAGGCAAGAACACTGGAGTGGGTTGCCATTTCCTTCTCCAATGCATGAGAGTGAAAAGTGAAAGTGAAGTCACTCAGTCGTGTCCAACTCTTAGCGACCCCATGGACTGTAGCCCCCCAGGCTCCTCTGTCCATGGGATTTTCTAGGCAAGAGTACTGGAGTGGGGTGCCATTGCCTTCTAGTCTGGTTTAAAAAGGAGGGCATACTTTCCTCAGATCACTTACCAGTACACATCAGAGAGGCACGGACGCAGTGGGATGCAGGTGGAGCAGGCTGAGTCAGCATGACTGGGGGTGGTGGGGAGGGGAGCAGGAAATGAGTATTTACTAGAAAATTCTGTGCTATGGATTGAATTGTGTTTCCCAAACAGATGGGTTGGAGTCCTGACCTCTGGTTAACCCAGAATGAACTTATTTAGAAAAGGGGCATTGCTGATGTGATTAGTTAAGCTAAAGCAAGGTCAAACTGGAGTAGGGTGGCCCCCTAATCAAACAGGACTAAAGTTCCTGTAAGAGAGAGAAGATGGCCAGATAAAGATAAAGCAGAGATTTGGAGGTGTGCTGTCAGAAGCCAAGAAACATCTGGGGCTACTGGAAGGCAGGAGAGACAATGGAGGCTCCTCCGCTAGAGGCTTTGGAGGGAACATGGCCCTGCCAACACCTTAACTTCTGACTTCTGGCCTCGGGAGCTGTGAAAGAATAGGCTTCTGTTGTGTTAAGCCAGCCGGTTTGTGAAAACTGACTAAATGTGTAGCTCACTTTATCTTCCCCTGTAGACTGCAGGAGGTGGGCACTCCTAGTTCCATGGTAGAGGTTGGAAAACCGAAGCCCCAGGATTCTTACAAATAGATGACCCCGCTAATATGTAATGGCTCTGTGCTCAACGATCCACTCTAGTGGTGGTTCTGGAGGTGAACTTGAAAGGATAAATAGGAAAGAGAAGTTACCGGATCTGATCCTGTGGAGAGCAGGACAGCTTTCCCCCATGACATCATGCATTGCTTTAATCCCCAAGAGAAATGAGTGCTTCCCGGGTGCCAGGCACAGGTTCAAAGCTAAAGAAAAATTGTGGTTGAATGAGACATGGTTGCCCTTGAGGAATTCACAGCCCAGTGAGGGAGAAGGATATGTGACCAGATGCAATGAGGTTGAGGTGAGTTGAGCAGCGCATCCACTGTGGGAACAAAGAACAGGGAGCACCGCCCCAGGTACTTCCTGTTTCCCTCACCCCTTGACTCAACAACAGCTTGCAGAAAAAGGAGAACTGGGTCACAGGAAATGAGCACATCATGGTTCAGACATCAACAGTATAAATTCCCAATTCAAGAGAACAACAGCCATGATAAAATGCAGGGGAAATGTGTCTTAGAATTAAGGAAACGCTCTCACTTTGGCCAGAGTTGATATGGAAGATTTCCTAAAGATCATGGCACGCGAGCTGAACCTGAAGGACAGGGGGAAACTGTGTCAAGGGGAAGACCGTGGGAGACAAACTGCTCCCAGCTGGTGATGTTTTTCTCCCCTAAGAGTCCCTCAAACAAACGCCAGCTCCACAAAAGCAAGATTCAGGTTGCTTTGATGGCTGCTCTGTTCACAACATCTAGAAGAAAACATAGTAGACGCTCAGTGCGCAGAAGATGTAACAAGCCCATCAGGACGAGGCTCCACATACTGTGTGAATGTGTTGATCACTCAGTCGTGTCCAGCTCTTTGTGACCCCATGGACTATAGCCTACCAGGCTCCTCTATCCATGGGATTCTCCAGGCAAGAATCCTGGGATGGGTACCCATTCCCTTCTCCAGGAAATCTTCCCGACCCAGGGATCAAACCCAGGTCTCCTGCCCTGCAGGCAGATTCTTTACCATCTGAGCCACCAGGGAAGCCCGAGACTGTACATGGATGCCTCTCCATGCTCCTGGAAGTCTGGTCTCTATCAGTCGAGCACTGAGTTCTTTGTGAAACCTACCCAGTGCCCCATCCTGGGCTCTTTCTCGGAAAGACAGAGAGTTGAGTAAGACAAGTTTTTCCAAGGGCTCTCAGTGGACTGAGAAGATGACAAATGAATGATTTCCATATCTACTGTGTGATACCATGGCTCTGATGGGGAAAACTGGGAGGAAGAGCAGGCAAGCCTGCTGGAGGGAGTGACACGAAGCTGAGATTTAGAGGATGAGCAGGAGATTAGCCTGGCAGAGGAGGGATGATCATGTGATGGAAAGATCAGCAGCTTCAGCCAAAAATGAGCTTGCCATCTCCGGGGACTACAAACAGTCCAGTGTGACCTGGAGTGCAGACCTGGATGAAGGATGCATGGGAGATCTGGTTGGCGGAGGGACAGGGGGGCAAGTCACACGGGCACACCTTTGACGGGCCTGGACTACGTTCTGTGGGGAGCCATTTAATGGATTCAAGTTCCCAGATTCTTGCTACCTGCTTTGCATGCCTCCTCTGGCTGGACCACATTTTCTCACCCTCAGAACGGGGAACACAGGCATCACAGGGCCATCGAAGGGCAAACTCAAAGCCAGGGCAGGGAGAGGGAGAAGACATGCGTAACATTACCTTAATTTAACGTTCTTCTTTTTATCAATCGGTGATTAATAGGTATTACAATTTCCCCCCATCCATTCTCAAGAGAGGTGTTATAATAACATGTCAGGGAGGTGTGGATAAGCAGCATTATGGAGGCTGGTTTATAATGCAGTTTGGAACAGATGCTAACGTCCCGATTATGCATTCCAGCATCATTTATACTCAGCTCCGTGATGTGGTAAGGCTCCTGGCATCATAATTCTCCAAAGCAGTTGCTATTAATCACTCATTCATTATTAAAACACATTGTATTCATTCTGCTTGACAACGGGTGCAGGGCAGGCTCTGTTTCTCCAGAGCAGTTATCTCCAGACTTGTCAGATTATCTCCAGTCTCAGCCCAGAGGAGCTCCAGTCCTCCAGGATGGCTGAGAACTCCACAGAGACATCTCAGCATGGGTGGGAATCCAGGACTCAGAAGAGACGTATCCTATCCAAGGGATGCACATCCGCAAGAGGGCACAAGGCTCCCAGAAGCCAAGACCATCTCTCATCCTGGGTGTCTCCTCTGCCCACCTCTCCCTCTAAGTTGAAAGCCCCATTTCCCTGAAGGCGAACTCTGCTGGGCTCTTTCATATCCATGGGTTTCCCAGAATCACCTGGGAGCTAGGGTTCTGCCTCCAAACTCACTCGATCATCAGAAGATGTTGGGTGTCATAGTCAAATACAACAGGGAACTCTACTTAACACACTGTGACAACCTGAATGGGAAAGTCCAAAAGAGAGGGAATATATGTATATGTATGGCTGATTCATTTTGCTGTACAGCAGAAACTAAAACAACATTGTAAAGCAATTATAGGGGCTCCCCTGCTAGCTCAGTTGGTAAAGAAGCCACCTGCAATGCAGGAGACCCTGGTTCCAGTCCTGGGTTGGGAAGATCTGCTGGAGAAGGGATAGGTTACCCACTCCAGTATTCCTGGGCTTCCCCTGTGGCTCTGCCGGTAAAGAATCTGCCTGCAATGTGGGAGACCTGGGTTCAATCCCTGTGTTGGGAAGATCCCCTGGAAAAGGGAAAGGCTGCCCACTCCAGCATTCTGGCCTGGAGAATTCCACAGACTGCATAGTCCATGGGGTCGCAAAGAGTCGCACACGACTGAACAACTTCCACCTTCACTTTCACTTTTCAAAGAAATTACGCATGTTGTGCGTGCTAAGTCATTTCAGTCGTGTCCAACTGTTTGCGACCCTATACACCGCAGCCAGCTAGCCTCCTCTATCCATGGAATTCTCCAGGGAAGAATACTAGAGTGGATTGCCATGCTCTCCTCTGGGAGATCTTCCTGACCCAGGGATCGAACTTGCATTTTCTTACTCCTCCTGCATTGGGAGGGGGTTCTTTACCACTAGCACCACCTGGGAAGCCCTATACTCCAATAAAAATTAATTAAAAAACACAAGGGCTCTGGGTCAGGTCCCTTGTCTTCTACCACTAGCTGTATGATCTTGGATAAGAAATCTAATATATCTGTCCCTGTGTGTCATCAGCTGTACAATGGAGTTGTAATAATAGGACCAATCTCATAGAATTGCTGTCAGGATTAATGAATTAATTCTAACAAAGCCCTTATAAGATGTCTGAAATGTCACTCACATCGGACCTTGTTATGACTTATTAAGATAATCCTAACATTTCCAAGATGTTCCACACAGCCTTTTATAGTGGGGGGTGGGGAGCGTGGAGGAACCATCCACTCATTCATTCCATAAAGAGCAATTGAGCGTCCCAAATGTGCCGGGCATCATTTTAAGTACCAGACACACAGAGTTCTGTACGGCAAGACCCCTCCTTCCAGGAGCCCTCAAGTTAGTGAGGCAGCTGTACTTAGAGCATAGAGGTCTGAAAGCCCCTCTAGCATTTCCTTGAAGCCTCAGCATTTAGTTGCACCTTACCTGAAGGGTGAGCAGAGAAGAGATTATTACATCTTTCACAGTAGCAAACACCCCATGCACCCCTCTGGATGTTAGAATAGAGGCTAAAGTTCTTGAAGGTTCCCACACTTTGAATGAAGTATTTCAGTCTAAAAATGTACAGAGGATAATTTAATGAATAAATATTATAAAGGCCTCTGAATCCTCCTTTTTGTGCCATCCAATGATAACCACCAGTCTCAAATCAGGTATTAGGATTTCCATGCTTTTTAAAAACATTTACTGTAAAAGTGCAAACCTATAAAGGGTATGTTTCTCTTTATATGTTTTCATACTTGACATAAATGATACCACATTGTAAATCCTCTGCAGCTTGGCTTTTTGAGGAAAGCATTTTGTCACGGAAAAGTTCAAACATAAGTAAACAGAATAGTATAATGAGAATGAATAAGCCACAAGGACCTACTGTATAGCACAGGGAACTATATTCCATATCCTGTGATAAACCATCATGAAAAAGAATGCATATATAACTGAATCATTTTGCTGCATGGCAAAAATTAACACAACATTGTGAAAAAAAAAAAAGAAACTATACTTCAATAAAAAAATAAAGTACATAATATCATATATGAAACAAATTGCCAGTCCAGGTTAGATGCAGGATACAGGATGCTTGGTGCTGGTGCACTGAGATGACCCAGAGGGATAGTATGGGGAGGGAGGAGGGAGGGGGGTTCAGGATGGGGAACATGTGTATACCCGTGGCGGATTCATGTTGATGTATGGCAAAACCAATACAATATTGTAAAGTAATTACCCTCCAATTAAAATAAATAAATAAATTTAAAAATAAAAAATAAAGAAGCCTGGCTTCCCAGGTGGCTCAGCGGTAAAGAATCCACCTGCAATGCAGGAGACACGGGGACCCAGGTTCTATCCCTGAGTCAGGAAGAGCCCCCGGAGAAGGAAATGGCAACCCACGCCAGTATTCTTTCCTGGGAAATCCCATGGATAAAGGAGCTTGACAGGCTACAATCCATGGGCTCATTAAAGAGCTAGACACTACTGAGTGACTGCACACACAGTGCCTATCACCCAGCTTCAATGCACTGACTTGATGGACGTGAGTGTGAGTGAACTCCGGGAGTTGGTGATGGACAGGGAGGCATGACGCGCTGCGATTCATGGGGTCGCAAAGAGTCGGACATGACTGAGCGACTGAACTGAACTGATGATCAACATCCAATTTTTTATTTTTGGCCATGCCAGGACTTCGTTATGGGATGCAGGATCTTTAGTTTCGGCATAAAAAATAAAGGATCTAATTCCCAGACCAGGGATCGAATCCAGGCCCCCTGCATTGGAAGGCCGCAATCTTAACCACTGGACGAGCAGGGAAGTTCCTATCTGGTTATTCTTGATGCACCTGTACTGCCATCAACTCTACCTCAGTCTCACTCAATTATACTTTACAATTCTGTTTTAAAATAAATTTTACATACATTTGAATGCATTGTCTTAACTGTACACGTTTCAAAAATAGATCCACCATGTATCCCTATTTCTATCAAGACAGAGAAGACTCTCATCTCTTATAAAAAATATCCTCCTTTCCCCAAAGTCTTTTTTGTTTTCTTCCACCATCCTGCCCCCTAGAAAACCCACTGTTTTGACCTTCGATTACAATGGCCTGTTCTGTAATTGCATATAAATAGGCTGATAGAGTCTACAATCATTTGTATCCATTGCGGGGGCGGGGGGGGGTGGGGGGAGAGAAGCATCACATTTCTGAGATTCATCCACATTGTTTCAAGCATCAAAAGATGGCTTCACTCTACTGAGAAGAGTATTCCACCGTACAAATATAGCATGGTGTATTGATTCATTCTCCTGGTCATGAACATATGGGCTGCTTCCAATTCTCGGCTACTGTGAATAAATTGCTAAGAACACTTTTATACTACCTTTTTGTGCTTATTTGTTTGAATATCTCTTGGATGAAGGAGTGGAACTGCTGAGTCAGTGAGTAGGTGCAGTTTTCTTTTTTAAAAAAAATTTATTGAAGTACAGTTGATTTACAGTGTTTGTTAATTTCTCCCATACAGCAAAGTGATTCATAGAGGAATGTGGTCTATCACGTGATGGTTTATCACAGGATACTGAATGTAGTTCCCTGTGCTATACAGTACGACCTTGTTGCTTACCTATGCTATATGAACTAGTTTGCATCTGATACTCCCAAACTCACAATCCTTCCCTCCCTTAGCAATCACAAGTCTCTTCTCTACACCGATGAGTTTATTTCTGTTTTGTAGATATGTTCACTGGTGTTGTACTTTAGATCCCACATATAAATGATACCACTATATGGTAACTGTCTCTTTCTGACTTACCTTCACTTGGTATGCGTAGGTCCATCCACATTGCTGTGAATGGCAGTATTTCATTCTTTTTTAGGAGGTTGTTTCAACTGTTTGAAAAATTACCCATCTTTTTTCCAAGATAGCCATGCCATTTGACTCCCTTTCCAGTGATGTGAGAGCATTCCGCTTGCTCCAACAGCCTGACCAACCCCTGTTGTCAAGCATGTTTCACTGTTCAAGATTGTTGCCTCTTTTTATTCAGTTGTCATTTTATTATTTTTTATTCTATTTTTTAATTGGAAAATGATTGCTTTACAATGTTGTGATGGTTCCTGTCACACAACAACATGAATTAGCCATAAGTGTACACAAGTCCTCTCCCTCTTGAACCTCCTTCCCATCCCTCACCCCACGCCACCCCTCTAGGTAGTTACAAAGCATCAGGTTGAGCTCCCTGTGTTATACAGCAACCTCCCACTATCTGTTTTACACATGGTAGTGTATAGTCCTTTTTATATTCTGAATCGAAGCTCTTTGTCAGAAATGTGTTTTGGAAAATTTTCTCCAATCTATCTGTTCATTTTTATAATGATATATTCCATTGAGCAGAGTTCTGGTTTACTTTTTTTTTTTAATGGGTAATGTTTTCTGAATTTTGTCTTAGAAATCTTCGTTTACCTTTTGGATCTTTTTAAAAAGAATTACAATTTTATTTATTTGTTTGTTCTTTTTGGGCATGACCTTGTAGTCTGCACGATCTTAATTTCCTGATCAAGGATAAAACCCGAACACGTAGAAGTGGAAGCACAGAGTCTTAACCCCTACACCACCAAGGAAGTCCCCTTAAATTCTGTTATTTTAAATTCTACACTTAAGTCTAAGATCCATGAACTATTAAATTCAGTGTGGTGTGAGGTAGGGGGCTGAGCTCACTGGTTCACCATACAGATACCCTGTGACTTTAGCACCATTTGTTGAAAACGCTTTCCTTCCTCTCTTGAATTACTTTATTGCTTTTGTCAAAAATTAATTCACCATATACATATATGTCTATGTACCGTCTCGCAGGCTGCATTAATCCATGTGCCTATCCTTATGCTGATAACAAACTGTTATCAAGCTGTGTTAATGACTGTAGCTTTATATTAAGTCCTGAAGGCAAGCAGTGTGAGTTTTCCAGCTTTGTTCCTTTTTAAGGGTGTTATTATTTGGCTATTCAAGATCATTTGCATATCCATATAATTTTAGAATTAGCTTATCTATTTCTATTTTTAAAAAGCCTTTTGGAATTGTGATTTGAATTACATTGAACTACAGATCACATCTTAACAACACTGGATTTTCCACTCACACAAATATAGTATATCTTCCCATTTTTAACATCTTTAAAATTTTTTCTTAGCAATATTAAATAATTTTTAGTAGAAAGGATTCATATCTTCTCTCCAATGCATTGCTAATTATAATTGTTAAGATATTGTGAAAAAATGATTTTTTTATTTTCCAATTCTTTTCCTGCCAATATATAGATAAATAATTGATTTTTCTTTATGTACCACGTATCCTGAAATATGGGGCTTCCCCAAGGCTCAGCAGTAAAGAATCTGCTTGTAATGCAGGAGACGCAGGAGCTGTGGGTTTGATCCCTGGGTCAGAAAGATCTCCTGGAGAAGGAAACAGCAATCCACTCCAGTATTCTAGCCTAGGAAAGCCCAAGGACAGAGGAGCCTGGCAGGCTACAAAGGGTCAGAAAATGCTGGACACAACTGAAGGACTAAGCACACTGACCACATCCTGAGATACTGGTAAATCCATTTAAACAGTTCTAGGTACTTTCTTCATTAACGCCTTAAGGTGTTCTTTAAAAATACTCTGGTGTCTGTGAGTCTGAATTCTTTAAATTAAGTAATTGATATAATTTTTGTTTATAATTATGGATAGTATAAAATTCTCCCTTTTGAATTTTTACACTTTTAATTCATCTTGCATCATTAAACAGACCAGAACTTCCATACAACACTGAATAGAAGGTTCCGCATGCCTGCCTTTTTATCTGATCTTAGGGGGAAAACACTCAGTGCTTCATCATTAAGTATTAACTGTACGTATTTTGTAGATGCCCTTTATTGGATTGAGTATTTTGGTTCGCTAGATGAAATCTATTCTAGTGTGCTTGCTGAGAATCTTCATCATGAATGAATGTTGGATCTGGTTAAATGCTTTTTATTCTCATTCATGGTTTTCTACTTTAGCTTTCATTTGGCAGATTACATCGGTTAATTTTTGAGTGTTGAATCAAACGTGTATTTCTAGAATAGACTTTGATCATGATATAGTATACTTTTTATATATTTCTGAAGATTTGTCAATATTTTGTTAAGGATTTTTGCATCTCTGTGTTAGAATGTTTTGTTTTCTTATATTGTCTTTGTCCTGATTTGATAAAACGTTTTAACTCATAAAATGATGAAGCCATGTTTCTTCTTCCTCTTTTTTCTGAGTTTGTATATTTCTCTCAAATGATTGACAGAATTCACCCGTGAAACTACAGAGTTCCAGAGTTTGTTAGAAGATTTTAATTTAAAAATACAAATTCTTTCATAGGTCCAGAGCTATTCAGAATTCGCTTATCATCTTGTGTCAGATTTGCTTTGTTGGTCAGTTGAGTTTTTCAAGGCATTTGCCCATTTTGTCTGGATTGTAGAATTTGTTGGCATAATGGTCTTCATAATGTATCCTTTCTACCCTTTTAAGGTCTGTAGGACCTATAGTGGCTGTGATTCACTTCCTGTTAAATGAAATCATTGGTAATTTTTGTTCCCTTTCTATGTTCCTTTTGCATTTCCTAGTCTTTTTAAGAGTTTATCAAATTTATTAATCTTTAAAAAATTTTGACTTTGTCAATTTTATTTCTTGTTTTTCTGTTCTTTCTTTGATTTCTGCTCTCACCTGTGTTACTCCTTCCATCTACTTATGTCGTTTGTCTTTCTTTCTACCCTCCTATGATGGAAATTTAGATCATTAATTGTTATACCTTTCTTCACAAGATAAACATTCAAAGCTACCATTTGGTCCTCTAAACATTAGCTTATGCTGCATCTCTCACATACTTATTTGGATATTAATTAATAAGAATAAACACTAGCAAAGAGTTATACAAATAAAATAGTGCAAAGAATACCCAATATCCTTTATACAGATTCACTTAATATTTCTTTCCATTTGCTCGGCATGTGTGGCGGGTATAATTATTTTTTGAAACATCTGAGAGTAATTTATATACATCTTAGACCTTTACCTTTAAGTACTTAAAAGTGTATTTCCAGGAGTAGGAATACTTTCTTCTATAACCACTGCCATGTTCAAACTCATGCATTTATATTTATGCTCTACTTTTAACTAATATACCAGCCATATTCCAATTGTGTCAGTTTACCTAAAAAGGTCCTTAATACCATCTCTCTCTCCTCCAGCACAAGATTTTATCAGTCAAGTTTCTTTAGCCTTAGGTAATCTGGAATGTTTCCACAAACTTTCTTTGTATCTTTGCATAGACAGTTATCCATTTGGGGATGTGTAAGATTTCCTGGAGATTAGATTAAGGCCATACCCTCTTAGGACAGCACCTCTGGAGAAACACAATGTCCGTCTGTTCCTTATTGGTGATGTTAAATGTAATCATTCCGTCAAGATGCTGCCATTTTTTTTCAGAATACACTTACCAGTTTTTCTCATTTTAACGAGGAATCAATATGTAGGAAAAACACTTAAAAATCATGCCAATATCTTGCTCTCAGCAAAATCTCCTCCTGGATTTAGTATCTGCTGGTGATTCTTCTATGACCCATTTTTACCACGGTGATTACAAAATAATGACTCCAAGCGCCAGCTTCAGCCCTTAGCACTGTAGTAGAAACTAGAGCCTCCTTTCACCTGGATTCATGTGTATGTATGTGCATATATGTGTCTCATCTATGTGCTGGATCTACTTATCTATTTAGTATCTATCTATTATGAATGTGGATTCATGATTCCCTACTTTCGCAGGGCTCATCACTCATTACCCTTTGTAATTATTTTGGTGTTCATGCATGCTTGCTTATGTTCTTGCATGCTCAGTTGCTTAAAGTGTCTGACTCTTTGTGACACCATGGACTGTACCTCACCAGGCTTTGTCCATGGAATTTTCCAAGCAATAATACTGGAAGTGAAGTCGCTCAGTCGCGTCCGACTCTTTGCGACCCCATGGACTGTAGCCTACCAAGCTCCCCTGTCCATGGGATTTTCCAGGCAATAGTACTGGAGTGGATTGCCATTTCCTTCTCCAAGGGATCTTCCCGACTCAGGGGTTGAACCCGGGTCTCCCTCATTGTAGACAGACGCTTTACCATCTGAGCCACCGGGGTGCCATTTCCCCCTCCAGGGGAATCTGCTTAACCCCGGGATGGAATCTGAATCTCCAATGTTTCTGCATTGGCAGGCAGATTCTTTACCACTGTGCCACCTGGGAAGCCCATTTTGGTGCTCATGTTGTCTCAGATTTGATCAACGGGAGCTCCTCAAAGCTGGCTCCAGTTCACTCAGTTTCTCCACTGGGTCGTATACCATTGTGGTGAATATACCAAAACTATTTTTGCATTCTCTTGTCAATTGCCATTAGGCTGTTCATACATTCACATATGTATGAGCACTGCCATCATATGAACTCCTGTGCATATCTCCTATGAACACATATATTCCAAGACAGAGCTAAGCCTAAAAATTCTGATTCTTAAGATATGGGAATCACCTTTCTTGATCACAACTATTTTGACCATAACTATTTGAACATAACTTTCTTGATCATAACCGTTCACTAATATGGTAACAAAATAAGTAATTTTGCCAATTTACACTTTCATCAACAGTGAATGAGAGTTTATATAAACACCCTTCCCAACACTTGGTAATGTTATACAAACTCACACATACAAACACACAGCACATTTGTCATTTAACAGGTTTTAAATAGAAACTCATCGCTGTATAAATCTACATCTTTTCAGATGTGCATGGGCCACTAAGACTTCCTTTTGGGAACTTTAGACATTCATCTACTTTACTCTCATTTTTAAGTTGAAAAATGAAAACTCTGATGCATTAAGTGGCATGCCCTAGATCACAGAGCTGTCATGAATTAGACATGAACCCAGATATGCTACACACACACACAAAAGCAAAATTTCTGTCCATCTAACCAGTCTGACACTGTGTAGATTTATGACGAAGAGGATGTGTCAGTTTACATGGTGTGTGTGTGTACAATGGGTGGGATGGGTTTTTTTTTAATTAACATTTTGGTTTGAGGTCTTCAAAGCTATTCTGGGATAAATATAACCTTCAAGCTAAGTCACCCACAATGTACCTTTTACCCTCAATCTTTTTCTGAGTAAAATTAAACTAAAATGAATGAAAATCCCAACAACCCTGGAGAGACGTCCTAAGGAGACAGTCCTCCACAACAGTGCTTATTTTTCGGTGTGGGTTTATAGCCTGAACAAATGAGCAAGGCATCAAGTCAACCTCAGCAGTCTTTGTCTCTCTCTCTCTAGCATCCTTTGGAAGACACTGTCCCCGATTAGGAGAGGCCCCAGAGCACTGGCCCAGAGCACTGGTTCAAGGCCAGGAACCACTCAAGGAGAGCTGCATCCTCCGGTTGCCCCCGGAAACCACGGCTCCTCCTGGCTTGTGGCTTTTGAAGCTCTGCTTGCCCACTACCCTCATGCCTGCCTGCTCGCCCAGCCTCACCACCCTCTCTGCCTGGGGATCACTCATTAGCCTGGGATGAGCAGTTGTATCAGCAGCAGAGCGGCCAAAGCCCTGTGCCCTGGGCTATGGCTGCAGAGAACTGTCTGCAGGGATGGCTCAGCTGTCCGAGTGCCAGGCACATGTCAAATCCAATTTGGGAGAGGATCTTGTTAAGCTTCCTTATCTGATGACAAGCACTCCTTTAAAAAAAAAAAATCATCAGTTAAGAAAGGTTTTGCAATGTCTACCAGGCACCCTTGCTCAGGTCAGATAATGTTTCCTGTCAAGAATATATTTATTCTGTCTCTCCCGTCAGTCACTAGGTTCAAGGAAATATGATTAGTCATGGAGGACTTACATATAAGCCTTCTGGCCACTGATTAGTCTTTGACCTTTGAAAGCTTTGGGACTCATTGCTGTGGCTGCAGAATCCAGCATCTTCACAAGTAAAGGGCACAGAGCTGGTTTTGTTTTAATTTTTAAAAAACTTTTTAATTGGTATTGGGGTATAACCGGTTAATAGTGCTGTGACAGTTTCAGGTGAACGGTGAAGGGACTCAGCCAATTGAACAGTGAAGGGACTCAGCCAATCATTGAGTTACAATGTGTTAAATTCTACTGTACAATAAAGTGACTCAGTTATACATGTACACACGTTCTTCTTTATGTTCTTTTCTATTATAATTTGTCACAGGATATTGAATATAGCTCCCTGTGCTACACAGTAGGAACTTGGTTATTTTAAATTCATTTTTAATTGAAGGATAATGGCCTTACAGTATTGTGTCAGTTTCTGATGAACATCAACATGAGTCAGCCACAGGTATACCTACGTCCCCTCCCTCTTGAACATCCCACCCCTCCCAGTTGTTACAGGGCTCTGGTTTGAGAGGAACTTGTTGTTTACCCAGTTTACCTTGATGATACACTAGCTTGCATCTGCTAACCCCAAACTCTGCCTGCATCCCTCCCCAACTCAGCATCCCCCTTGGCAACCACAAGTCCCTGCTCTATGTCTGTGAGCTCGTCTCTGTTTCGTAGATAAGTTCATCTGTGTCATATTTGGATTCCACAGATAAGTGATACCATACGGCATTTGTCTTTCTCTTTCTGTCGGAAAAGTTTTCAGTTAGCAATGATCCTGCCTCAGATAAACCCCACTGGCTATGATACTGCCGCTCTGCAAAACTTGCCTTTCTCTTTCTGACTTACTCCACTTAGTTTGACAACCTCTAGGTCCATCCATGTTGCTGCAAATGACATTTTTCATTCTTTTTTATGGCTAAGTAGTATTCCACTGTATATATGTACCACATCTGCTTTATCCATGCATCCATCAATGGAAATTTAGGTTGTTACCATGGCATGGTTCAGAGCTGATTTTCAGTCCTACTTGTTACCCTTTCAGAACCACAAGCATAAAAAAAAAAAAATAGGGTGCCAAAAATAGTAAAACCAACTGCTGTGAAACAGTATTTTCCTGCATGCTAGCAGTAGCATAAGTTGTTCTGACCCTGTTGAAAAGGAATTTTCCAGAAGGTACCAAAACTCACAAAAGCATATGTACTCTGACATTCTACCCGTGGGGTTTTCCAAGGAGAAAAGTGGGGCTAAAACCAATTACATATCTGTCATGGGCTAGGCATGCTTATAGTCACACTGTGTTACTATTTTTGCTACATCAATCTTTTGACACATACCCTTATTAAGCTAGTAAAGGGTAAATGACTTATCTAAAGCTGCAGCATTACTACGAGGGAGAAACTGCATTCAAACTCCATCTGCCTGAGTCCAATCCCCTGTTTCTTCCTCGGTAAAATATTGCCTTGTGAGGAGGTCTATGCATGAACAACTTCACTGCAGCATTACTCATTCTAGCAAAATGCGAGAAAAGAAAACGTGGCTCATAACAGGAAAATGTTTGGGTAAATTAACCCCATGGATTATTTGCCTTTTGATAAATGATAATTTTAAAGGTTATTTAGCACTGTCAGGAAAAGCATATCACACAACATTAAGACAAGAGAATAGAACACAAAAGTATTCCTAGGTAATCATTATAACTATATTAAAATGCATATCCATATGGAAAAATTGCTCCTTGGAACTTGGAAAATAAACAACTTTTTAAAGATATTAGTAACTAAATATAATTTCTCAAAATACCCATTATTGTTATGAAGTTGTATTTCAAGACAGACACTTGTTTGGGTGGGAAGAATAAATATATTCAGGATGGAAAGGACCAGAATTTGAATACTAGCTATTCCATATTCTAAATTTGTGAAACTGGGCAACTTATGTATAATCCATGAGCCTCAGTCTTTTCCATCTGTAAACAGTGATAATAAGTTTAACTTCACAAGGTCAGAGTGCAAATTAAATAGGTTAAAACACATGCAAACACTGAGCCTACTGTGATAAATCCATTAACAAAAATATCCACAATAAATTCACTGGCCAAAAATAAATTAAAATGATGGTCCTTCTTAAGTGTCCACCCCCTCCAAACTTGCCTGTAAGTTTTCTGAGGCAAGACACCCCTGAACAGAAAATGATCTTTCAGCCCACACACGTATACATGCTCACAGGGCAGTCCGGGGAGGGGAAAAAACAGAGGAATTCACCCCTGGCCAGTGTCATTCTCAGCTCAAACCAGCCATAGATCTGATGCTTCAACAGTGCTGAATGCATTATATATTAATCCCTGGGCTCTGCAGTGAAGCCCACACGTGAAACTAACCCTGCCCTCCTCCTCTGGGCATTTACCAAATAAGACCTTGTTACAGGCTGGGCAGCGAAGCTCCCTGAAGCTTCTTATAATGAATGTCCTTGCTCTATAAGACATTGTAAGCTCTGGTCTGTGTGGCTGTTGGGGAAAATTTTCCCCAGCTTCAATATTGCTAAGAGAACAGGAGACATTCGACAGGACAAGCAAGACCTATTAATATTTCTCCATGGTGTTAACAGCAGTGCAATCATGCTCTCTAAAGGTGAACTTGCTCTCGGTCCTGTTCCTACTTCCCAAAATCAGATGCAGGGTCAAGGGACTGGGGAATGAGAGAGGACAGAGCTAAACAAGCACAGATGGGTTTCTGGCAATCAACGGCACCCAGACCCGCAGCATCCTAGTGAAGAACCTCCACCTGGGCTCTGAAGCACAAGCCCTCAGCTCACGGTGGCAGGTGACCCCTTGGTTAGAGTGAACAGTCTGCTCCCCCTGCCAAGGAGATACACTCTCTGCTTCCAGCCAGGGCCCAGAGAGGAGGGTGAGGGAAAAGAGAGTGGTGGGATCAACAGAGAACAATATTACCAAAATTTACTATCAGTCCCATGAGAGGAGCCTAAGCTTGCTGATTTGATACTCACCACCTGCCAGGAAGACATTGCTACCCATCATTTTAAAGAAGAGGAAACCGAGGCTCCAGACTGGCATTAGTCATCTATTCGTTGGGTACTTCCCCCAGGCAAGGAGCTAGGCCCTCCAAGGAGACACGAGAAGACGGAAAGAGGGATTTCTCATTCGGCTGCGACGCTGGTCTCCTGGGGCTCCTCAGAATGCACTGTTCCCTTGGGCACATGTTCACAGATCAAGAAGTTGGCGGTCCCCTTGTCCAAGCCGTCTGCTCCTCTCGTGAGCACCAACTTGAATGAGACAAACCTGGTGTCAGGATTGGGGACAGTGCTTGCAAGGGCTGCGCTCAGAGCAACCCCTGCCTCCCAGCGGAAGGAGGCTCACTGGGCAGCCGCCAGTTCAGGAGACTCCGTGTTCTGTCTGCTCGCGGTGCAAACAAGGATGCCCCGGCAGGGCAGGGCGGGGGTCGGGGCGGGGGGACTGCTGCTGGGGCAACCCCTTCTTCCCNCCACCCACCCCCTGGACTGAAACTGCCATTACCACTTGCTTACTGTGTCTTTCAGACCTGCGGTATCTAACCAGTTGGGAACCAGGGTCCAGTTTCATGGAAGACAATTTTTCCACAGACCGGGGGCAGGATTTCAGGATGATTCAAGTGCATTTGTTTGCTATGCATATTATTTCTAATCTAATGCGGCTGCTGATCTGACAGGAGGTACTAGTCCAGGGCCTGGAGGTTGGAAACCCCTGTTTTAGACCACTCTCCTAAGCTCTTAGATCCTCATCTGCAGAAAAGGCTTTGGCGCAGGGCTAGAGGGGCAGCTAAAGTGAATCAGGTGTCAGGTGGAGACTGCAACTAGCCCAGTGCCTGATCCATAAGCAATGTTCTTTTCCCAGAACAATGTTTCTGGGCTGAGGATGGTGAGGGTTCATGGAGTTAAAAAAAAGAAAACAAAAGCCAAACAAACAAAAAACAGGAGATCAAGTGTCCTGAGAGGTGGGTGACAGATTCAGCCTGTTATTCAAAGAGTGATGCTTCAGGCCCAGCCAACACCAGCCCCCCATCTCAGAGCTCAGGAGAAAACCACAGGGAATGGCTGAGAGATATGAGCCAAAGGAGTAGGACAGAGGTTAGGGAAAAGGACAAGAAAGCCCAACAGCTATCAAAACATTTTGAGTATTTCCGTCCAATTTTGATTTTATAGCCCAGGGCTATGTCTCATGAGCGGGCTTCACAGATGGTATAGCGGTAAAGATTCTGCCTGCCAATGCAAGAAATGCAGGAGATCTGGGTTCAAGCCCCGGGCCAGGAAGATCCCCTGGAGCAGAAAACGGCAACCCACTCCAGTATTCTTGCCTGAAGAATTCCATGGACAGAAGAGCCTGATGGGCTGTAGTCCACAGGGTCACAAAGAGTCAGACACAACTGAGCTCACACATTCACATGTCTCATGAGCAAAGTGCATACCCTATGATTAAAGCCTTGTTGAAATGGGTGCCTAAAAGATTTCAAGGAATCACTTAAGACAGAGAGACAGCTTCCCTCACAAGCTCATGTCAGTGATCAGTCCCCTTGCGGGTCAGCACATTAATTCAAGCCAAATCCATTCTGCTTTCATTTCAGCTCTTTTCTCCTTTAGTTTTCTTTGGGTGCTAGCTTGAAAGTGAAAGGTGAAACTGAAAGTGTTAGTCGCTCAGCCGTGTCCACCTCTTTGCAACCCTATGGACTGTAAACCGCCAGGCTCCTCTGTTCATGGGATTCTTCAGGAAAGAATACTGGAGTGGGTGGCCATTCCCTTCTCCAGGGGAAACCAGGGATCAAACCCAGGGCTTCTGCATCGCAGGCAGACTCTTTATCATATGAGCCACCAGGGTCACCCCATTACACACCCTGGGTGTGTGGCTCGTGGATAGCAGTCATGCACTGCACTGGTCAGTCTGATTATAGCATGCAGTGTCCTGTCTCGGGATTCTGGATGGTACAGAGATGGCTGCACCTCTCTTTACTCTACTGCAGGGATTCCCCAGCCTCTGGGATCTAAAGACCTGAGGTCAAGCTGACATAATAATAAGAAAGTGCACAATACATGGAATGGGCTTGAATTATCCTGAAACCATCCCCTCCGCCCCGGTTGGTGAAAACGGTGTCTTCCCAAAAATGAGTTCCTGGCACCGAGAAGGTTGGGGACCACTGCTCTACTGAATTGCGATACACTAGAACTCATCTTTTCCAATCACCCGTTTAGCACTGGAATTAATATTGCTCATGATGGGTAACCATCCAACTCCTGCTTGGACTCTTCCTGTGACTGTAAGCTTTCTGCCATCCTCTACCCCCCACAAAAAAGCCATTTCATATAAGGCTCCAGTGCTGAGTCTGCTGCTGCTGCTGCTAAGTCACTTCAGTCGTGTCTGACTCTGTGCGACCCCATAGAGCAGCCCCACCAGGCTCCCTGTCCCTGGGATTCTCCAGGCAAGAACACTGGAGTGGGTTGCCAGTTCCTTCTCCAATGCATGAAAGGGGAAAGTGAAAGTGAAGTCGCTCGGTCATGTCTGACTCTTCGCGACCCCATGGATGGCAGCCTACCAGGCTCCTCCGTCCATGGGATTTTCCAGGCAAGAGTACTAGAGACCTATAAATTCCTAATACATATGTATGTAAGAAGGCCATTCATTGATAGCTCAAAGTGTTTTTCATTGATTACTCCATTGGTTAGAAATCTTTCCCTCCTTAACTTTTATACTGTCTCATTTGGAGCTGCTCTAATATTAATATTGGCAAGTCTCTCCAGGCTGAACATTTCTGCTTCCTTCAAACACTCTTTCTACTGCTTTGTTCCCAGACCTGCCCTACCTGCTATATCTTGGTTTCTCTCATCTGGACAGTGATCCCTGCAGAATGTGACATCTGTAAATACCACATTTCCAATGTTCCCTTGAACCAAAACTCTTTTTATTCAGGGATCTACATGTATATTAATATAGCTCAAGCAGCGCATTTAGGTATATACATGAAAATATGTTCCAAGCACACAGGACAATTTCGCAGGAGACAACTAGGAGAAGGCCGATGGGGTTCATTTCATATGGATTCTGAAGACCAACACTAGAGACACGAACCCCAGGAGGGCAGGAAATTGTGTGAAGCAGGCATGGACACCCTGAGGTCAGCACCTGAGGTCTGCTGTTGGTGCAGCAGAGAGTTGAGGGCACAGATGACTCTTGGCAAAGTCACAGAGAAAGCTGTTTGACTCAGAGGCCCCTGAGCCTCTTCCTTCCTCCCTCCTGATCTAGCAGATGAGGTGGAAAAGGGACCAACTTTCAGTTCAGTTCAATTGCTCAGTTGTGTCCAGCTCTCTGCGACCCCATGGACTGCAGCACACCAGGCTTCCCTGTCCATCTCCAACTCCTGGAGCTTGCTCAAACTCATGTCCATCGAGTCAGTGATGACATCCAACCATCTCATCCTCTGTCGTCACCTTCACCTGGCTTTGAATCCTTATTCTCCCAGGCTGTGTGGTGTCAGACAAATGCCTTTCCCTCTCTGAGCCTCTGTTTCATGATCTGTGTCATGGGAACAAGGATATCTCCCTGTCCAGGTGGCTATGATGATCAAGGAAAGCCACAGAGTCCCTGGCACAGCTCTGGAAGCAGACAGGGACACAGAATGGGGCTTGCACTCTCCACCCTGAGGATTCTCCACCCTCTTTAGAGCAGCCTGCATTGAGCAAAGGCCTTAGATCAGCAATTGACAACCGGGTGCGGGCCCGTGAGGCGGATGATTCCACCCATGGGGGTGCTTGTCTGCTAAGATGTTAAAGAAATCTTACGCTATAGTCAGGGGGTGGCTGTGATGCTGGTGGTGGCATTTGATTTTATTTCTTACCAAGCAGCTTTCATGAAGGCTCTGAAATAGCTGCTGCCCCCTCTCCCTCTCCCTCTACCACCTGCTTTCTCCTTCGAGGTGGGACTTAAAAGATGCCATCCACAAGCTCACAGTGACTGCTGGTGTGTCTCAGCTACAGGGCAGTACTTTCTTTGGCTGCACTGCACAGCATGTGGGATCTTAGTTCCCCAACCAGGGATCAAATCCATGCTCCCTGCATTGGAAGTGCAGAGTCTTAACTGCTGGCCCGCCAGGGAAGTCCTGACAGGGCAGTATTTTCCATGGAGTGATTTGGTGAGGGTTGCAGACTTATGGGCAGAAACCAGGTTTCCTTATTTACTAAGCTAATCTCAAGAGCTGCTATTCCAATACCTTTTGCAAGTGTGTGTGTGTGTGTGTGTGTGTGTGTGTGTGTGAACTGTATGTAATGGGAACTATCAATATGTCAGTTTGGGTTTTTTTTTCATCCATTTTTTCAACAGCCCATTACCTGTCATATTAAGGTCTAAGCACTATATTAGAGGCTGAGGAGAGAAAGATAAATAAGATCCTGTATCTGAAGGAAGAGAGAGATGTCAGCAGACATATTCTAGAAGTAGCCAGTCTATGTCAGCCAAACATATAAGTAAGGGAAGCCAGAGCACCAAGGAGGGAGAGGAGAACACTTCCCTGGAGCAGAGGAATCCAGAGGGCCTCCCAGAGGGAGTGCCACGTGGTTGGGACCTTGACAAGTGAATAGAAGTCTTCCCAGCCCTGCAACAGAAGCAAGACATGTGAAACAGACCAGATCCCGGAAGACTGAGTCGCGGGCAGGCACATCATTTTTGGGGAATGAGCATACCTGAAACTTGGGGTTAGTGGAGTGCCACGGCAGAAGGGGAGACCTAAGGAGTTCAGGTCCCGTTTGGGAAGAATCTTAGTCAAGGAACGTGAGCTGAAGAGGAGGGACTGCAAGCATCTCGACAGAAGATGTACAGAGAGTAGCTGTGGGGGTGGAGACAAGAAAGGCTGGGCTCCAGATAACGTGGGTCAGAAAGAGTTTGCAGGACTGGTGATGGATTGGATCGGGGTGGGGCCCTCCAGAGGAGGGAGAAGTCGCTAATGACTCTGAGGTTTCTGGTTTTGGAGATCAGATGGATCCGATAACGTCATCGCTAACCACGATGGAGAACTTAGGGGGAGGGGCAGATTCCGGGGGTGGGGCGAGTGTAGGATAAACAACAGCAAGGGGCATGTCTCCCATCAGCTTCAAGGACAGACATTGCTCTGCCTTGGAATGAACAAGAGCTCCGCAATGCCCTTGAATGACACCCGCTAATGGGATGTCTTAGTTAGGACCTGAGAGAGTCTCCATGAGGCTTCGGGACTCTCCCTTTGGCTGCAGGCTGGGGCTCCCCTGAGTCACGCTGAGTGTCAAGGTGAGGAAGCACAGAATAGTGGTAAAGAGTATATGCTCCAAGATCAGCAAGTCCTGGGTTCAAATCTCGCCTCATCACTAACAGACTGTGTAATCATAGGCAGTTTATTTAAACTCTCTTGAGCCTCAATTATTATCTATAAAATGGGTATACTAATAGCATCCATCCAATAGAGTAGCAGTGGGCTTTCCAAGTGGCACCTGCCTGCCAACGCAGGAAACGAGGATTCAATCCCTGGGCAGGAAGATTCCCTGGAGTAGGAAATGGCAACCCACTCCAGTATTCTTGCCTGGGAAATCCCATGGACAGAGGAGCCCAGAGGGCTACAGCCCACGGGGTTGCAAAGAGTCAGACACGACACCCAGCACAACAGAATAGCGAGGGATTAGATGAGTTAATGAATTTAAGACGTTCAGAATAGTGTCAGGTGCATAGGAAGAACTCACAAAGGAACATGGTTAACAGTATACTTTTTACTTTAAAAATATTATTATTATTATTATTATTTGGTACGGAGACATCTTCAGCAGACAAGGACCAATTTCCTATAGCTTCCTGTGTCTAGGCTTCTTCCAGAAGATCCCATCACACTGCTGCCCCTTACATACAGACCAGGCTCCTGGACATGTCAGCAGGATGTGCCTCTGGCCAGGGTCCCAGACATGAGATGGGCTTGTGATGATTGCTCATGGGTCTCTGGCCGGGTCCTCAGTCCTGGAGAGGCTGCCAGTCAGGGTCAGGAAACAGAGCAAGACCATCTGACCTGGCGGCCGAGCCACCTCCTCCTCTGAATGCAGGCGAAGTATGTCTTACTTCTCTGAATCCTAAGTCTTCTCTGCAGGTCCCTTGTGAGATGTCGAGACTGTTTGGCTTCAGTCCAGGGAATGGGTGCTCTAAGGTTGTGCTGTCCAAGCCCAAAGTTACGCAGCAGCCCAAAGTGACCTTGAACATGGACAGGTATCCATGCTGCCCTGGCCGCATCCACCGTGTTGATAGCCAGATGACCTTCTGTGGGACTCTCTTAGGCAGAAAATTATTCTTGCCCATTCCTCAGCCTTCACACTGGAAGCCAGAGGATCCGCAGCAGAAAAGATGTTTCCCTTGGAATCAGAAAAAAGGTCCCCCTATAAACTGCCCCTGTCCACTTTCCTCATCTTGCCCCCCCATAGATTTTCTTCTGGTTTAGTTTTACTAAGGAAGCAAGTATGAATCAGGATGTTGTATAAAGGGAGAGGAATAATAAAGCAGATACACCAGAAGCACCATGGTTTTGGAGTCAAAGGAACATCAGTTTGAGTTCCAGCTCTACCTTTTACTAATTCTGTGAGCTTGACATGCTATTCAATTCTGCTAAGCCTCTATTTCCTCATCTGAAAGTGGAAATAACAGGATCCTCTTCTATTGTATCACGTAAGATAAATGAAAACACTGCTTTGTTCCCCTGACTTTTTATACCAAAATATATGCAGTTTGACTTTCATACTTAATTTAAATGCCTTACATTCCTAGGATAGTGTTTAGATAACCTCCTACTCATTTCTCCTGTGTGCCTGCAAAATCAACTACCCTTGACCCCATCACCACTTGCCCAAGTATGACCCATTCTTCCAAGCCCAGCTCTAGAATCAGTTCCTCTTTGAATTCCACTCCTCCTCCTATACACACACACACACACACACACACACGCACACTTCTGGAAGAGAGCACATCCACACTCTATGAATTCCCACAGCAGTTTATCACGTCTCCTGGTGGTCAATACTTTTTATTACTATCTTGCCTTACAGCTGTTTGTGGACTGCAAGTTCTGGTCCAGCCACAAATCCCGTTATGACTGTAAGCTCTTTGAGGATGAGATTTGTGGCAGGTGTATCTTGAAGTCCCCCAGGATACTTGATGTAAGGTGAGCACCAAGAAATAATATCCAGTGAATGGGCAACTGATGCTGCCTGTCTCCACTGCCATGATCCATCATCATTCCATCTGCCTTTCTTCTCCAAATTCACCTCTGAACAAGAGGCACACTCATTTCTTACAGGTATCCAACGACCTACAAGAATATATGGTATCCAGGCTTTCCTGGTGCTCCAGAGAAAACGAAGGCTAAGACTCTGCACACCCATGCAGAGAGCCTGGGTTCAATCCCTGGTCAGGGAACTAGGTCCCCACATGTTGCAACTAAGACCTGTGTGTGTGTGTGTGCTCAGTTGTGTCTGACTCTTCAACCCCATGGACTTCCCTGTCCACCAGGCTTCTTGCACCAGGCTTCTATGTCCATGGAATTTTCTAGGCAAGCCAAAATAATAAGTAAATATTTTTAAAAGACTGCATGATATCCAACGATAATATCTATAAGAACATGCAGTACCCAGCTTCCATTTGGTGTCTCATGAGAGATATTAACTTGACAACCAAAACTGAAACCTTTTCAGTCTTCCTACCTCTCCCACCTGCTCCTTCGGCTTATTTTCCAGCACAGTGGGAATCTGATACCACACACGCGCACGTGTGTGTGCGTCCGTGCATGTTCTCATGCACACACGTCTCACTTAGATGAGATAGAGTTAGTGCTGGAATGATTAAGACTTTGGCGGGATGTTAGGGTAGGATGAAAATCCCATGGACGGAGGAGCCTGGTGGGCTGCAGTCCATGGGGTCGCTAAGAGTCGGACACGACTGAGGGACTTCACTTTCACTTTTCACTTTCATGCATTGGAGAAGGAAATGACAACCCACTCCAGTCTTCTTGCCTGGAGAATCCCAGGGACGGGGGAGCCTGGCGGGCTGCCGTCTATGGGGTCGCATAGAGTCAGACACGACTGAAGTGACTTAGCAGTAGCAGCAGCAGGGTCGTTGAAGATGTATTAGTAAAGACAAGGTCATGCTGGAATCGGGTGGGACCCTAATCCAACATGACTGATGTCCCTAAAAGGATAGGATGAATACACAGGAAGGAGAAAGCCATGTGACAATGGAGATGGTGGTATGCACCTATGAGCCAAGGAATGCCAAGGAATTCCGGTAATCCCCAGAAGCTATGAGAAGGAAGGATGGGTTCTTCCCTACAGATTACAGAGGAAGTATGACTCTTTCCACACTTTGGACTTCTAGCCTCTAGAACCTAGCCAATAAATTTCTGTTGCTTGAAACCACCCAGTGTAGAGGACTTTGTTAGGGCACCCCCTTGGAAACTAACACACCCACTGTCCTTCCAGCCATTGGAGTGACCTGGCCTCCTCTGTCTTTTCAGCCTCCATCCCAGCCAACATGCCCTCCCATCCTGTCTCTCCTATCTACCTTCTCTGACTTATTCCAATCATCATACCCTTAATTTAGTCTTTCTTGTGTACATACCTGGATTATATTTAAAAAAAAAAACACCTTCAAGTGGGTGTTCCTGTTACAGGTTCCATCAAGCTTAAGTGTCCCTCCAATCCATCATCCACCCCGCTGTCAGAGACATTTTCCAAAGTATCATGCTTTTCCTTGATTAAATCCCTGTAATGGTCCCTCTGAGTCTTCGAGACATTGACAAATATGTTTAAGCATCTCTATTTAGCTCAAGACCCTTCACAATGAGGACTGCAATCATCGTTCTAGAATCACCTCCTACCCCGAAACTCATGCACCCTCTGTTCCAAGCCTACTAAAATATTCCAACATCAAATGACTTGTCTAAACAATGAGGGCCTTCACATACCATTGCCTCTGCCTTCAACTTTACTCCTTTTCTTCCCTTATCCAACCTTAGCTCCTACTTTGAAAGGAGCTGAGAAGTCACTTAGTCCTGAAAGTCCTTTCTGAACCTTCCCCCTCCCACTCTAAACTGGATGCTCCCTCTATACTTTCATGCTATTCGCCTTGACCCAGCACGTGTCTATCCCTGGACTGAGCTCTCTGGGTGCAGGAACCATCTGTCTCACCAAAGCCAACATAATCACAGAGCAGGAGCCCAACACATAATGATCCCATTGTATTTTATTTTACTTATTGACTTTCAACCCTTATTTTTATTGTGTGGGGCCAGGCCATGTGCTAAGAACTTACATGCATCACTTCCTTCCCTCCTCTCACCAATCCTATCCATTTCGCATCGTTATCTTCCCATTATGATCAAGGAGGCTGACTCAGAGAGATGATATCACTGCCCACCACACTCAGCTGGAAGGTGGCAGAGGAGAGAGCCTAGGCCAGGCCACCCAGACGCCATTGCACTGGCTAGGATGAATGAAGGGACGAGCCATTGAACACTGAACACTGGAGAAGTCTCACAATTAAAAGTCGTTGCCCGCAGTTCATCGGAAAGCAAATGGAAACCTCTCTATCTAGTCCACTTGCCACTTCAGTATCGACTTGCTTCTTGTCAAAGAGAGAGGCAGAGAGCCATCCTCCCATGGCCAAGGGAGCTACGGTCCCCATCCGTCACACCCAGCTACGGGTGTCTGTGTCAGGGAAGGGAAAGACTGAACACAAATGTTATCAACACCAACAGAGGCAAATGGGGAGCTATTTTATCAGCCTCAGCACAGAACATCAAACCGGAGCCAGGGCTGCACCCTGAGCCTTATTTTCAGTGTCTAGTGATGAACAGAGGCCTGAGAGTGGAGGCGCCCTCCTCGCACACACAAACCCACCCCGCGCCTTGTTGGAGGCAAAGATGAATTAAAAACACAAGCTGCTCGGGGAGAGATAAATCAATTTTCATCAGAGCGGCTCCCCTGACACCATCCTGACAAATCAATATATTTCTCCATAATGGAGTCACTAAAGCTGCAACCAAGTCACTGGGAAACACAAAGCTGCCTCATAAAGAATATCGCCAAGTAATAGAATATCCAAATCTGAATTTCAATTATCCACCTTCAAGGGCACACCGATGTCTTCAGGAGGGGAGTCTATCAAAAATTCATGGGGCCTGACTTCACTGCCCCCAGTCAACAGTTCTCTGGGCAGCCAGTGATGCCACTGCTCCAAGCTGGCAGAGGTGAGCCTCAGTCAGCCAATGAGAGAAGAATCTAGAATCCCCTGGAAGGTGGCCCTCTCCAAGGGGGATGGGAAGCTCTGAGCAGACAATCTTGTGGGCTAAAATAACTGCTGCTGACCCTGAACTGGAGAGAAGACTCACAGCCGCGTGGGTGGGTTCTAGACTGGCTCAGTGGTCACCTAGATGGAGCTCCTGAGCTCAAACCAAACTGGTGCCATGACCCAGAAACCCAACGGAACCCCTTAGCCTTTTCAGGGTGGGAGGGAGCTGACTCACAGGAATGGCAGTCAGCTTCTTGCAAGCATCCTTTGTTCAGTGGAGATGTCCCTAGGAGTCACCTTAGTCACACACCTGCTTCTCACTCAGATCTCTGAGTCATCATGACAGCAACAATGAACACACAGGTTGTGTATTGGCTGCGAGCCTGGAGCCAACGGCCACGAGGTTCTAGCTCTGAACCCTGGAGCCGCCCCGTATAACCGGAGCAGTCTCGCACACCTCCGTTTTCCTGTCTGTGAAATTCAACCATGGAATCTTACCTCCCAGGATTGTTGTCACCCTGGCTTTTATTAAAGGTTCCTTGGGCCGGGGATCATTCACAGCTCTTTAGAGGAGCTCTTGATTCAATCTAAGTCAGTTGTTATCACAGCAACTTGGTAAAGTTGGTGTTATTTTTCTCACCATTTCACAGGTAAGGAAATTGAGGCACAGAGCTTAAGTAAACACAATAATACATGGAAAGTGCTTCACACAAAGCCTGAAACCTCGAAGAAGCTCAATGGGTGTTATCACCTGCTGAGACAATAATATTTAATACACTTTCTAAGCAGTTTAAAAGCTGCTTCATGTACCTAGGCATCACTGATCTGTACAATAGCACTTTTTAAATCCAGATTACTATGAGAGTCTCAGAAGAGGTCTGTTGACCCCTCTGATGCATATCCCTGAGCGATGCTAGAGAAAGCTGGTGATACCATGTCTCTATTTCTATTCTTTCAATGGATTCTCCATGCCTTCTCAATAAAGTTCAAACCTCTTAACTTCATGGTCAATGATCCCGTTGATCTGTCCATGGTTGGCCTGTCCAGCCTCAGTTTTCAGTCCTCTCCAAGTCACAATTTACATTCCAATTACCCCCCAGATCTTTCAGGGACAGGGGAACTATGTATGTCATCTCCTCTGCTGATAATGGCCTTCCTTCCCAGATCTGGAAAACACCTTCCTTTGTAATTAGTCACTTCCCTTGCAAAGCCTTCCCTGAGTCCTAGAGCAGATTTGCACGCTTATCCCTCAGAGTACCCCTCAGCACCGCACCCCCGCCACTCCACTCCATGTGTCTGGCCCCTCGTCTGTCTCCCATGTCAGGCCCATGTCTGTCTACTGGCTGGCCAGGCCTTGCCATTAGCATAGCCCAGAAGCCGAGCACCCATCCAAGTACATGTGTGTGTGTGATTTTGCTTTATATCATTGTTATTTGAATTACAGCAGGATGGAGATGATGAGACATCATGACCTTGTCCTTGATCAGGAAACAACTGAAGGTCTTTTTTTTTAGCTGCATCCCTCCGCGTGTGGGATCCTAGATCACTGACCAGGGATGGAACCTGAGTCCTCTGTATTGGAAGGTAGAGTCTTAACCACTGGACCTCCAGGGAAATCCCACAAATGAAGGTCTGAATGTAGTCCTTTGGGGTAACACCAACTCAACAGAACTCTCCCAGATGGTTTCATCAGTAAAGGAATGTATGACAGGACATCGGGTGGCCCACAGGACCCCCAGGAGACCAGAGAACCAGCAAGAAAGGATGCTCAAAATATAGAGCAGGGCTGCTCTAGTGGGGTCACTGCCGCTGCTGCAGAAACCTCGGCTCCTCCTCCGCATGATTTAATGAACAAGTCACCACGATCTGTAGAGATAGTCATCCCCATCTCACCAAGTGGGAAACTGACGCATGGCAACATCATGGGACCGGCTCAAAGCCCCTCACATAGCCTGCCGTGGAATCATGTTCTTATGCCTGATTCCTTCGCTCAGTCACAGGCACCTGGACAGGGGTGGGGGGTAGCTGGGTGCTGAGGAGCCAGTGGGAACCCAGACGCATGAACCTTGATGGCAGAGATCAGGGAGCATGTGACAGAGACATTGGTAACCACCCCCCAGGCATTTCCCCCTCCTGGGGTCAAAGCTGGGTAACGCATCTCAGCCCCCACTGTGTGCTGGAATGGGGCCCTGGGACGGAGTTTTCTGCTCAGCGGAGTGTGAAGGCAGAGAAGTGGGTCAGCTCTGACCCGGCACACCCGAGAGCTGGTGTATCTCCTCCACTGTCTTGTGGCAAGACACAGAGGACCCGGGGGAGGACGGGAGGCCCGTCTGTACACAGGGAGAGCCCTGCCCCTAAACCACACGAGGAAGGTGTTCCACAAAGCATGGATCAGACAGGCAGCGACGTTCATCTGCAGTCAAATCTAAGCCCGGGAACACAGGGGTCATCCATCTGAGCTGTCAGCTACCCCCACAGATGAACAGCCAACACTAGGAGGCTGCAGCTGGGCCTGGACACCCCATATCCTGGGGAACAAACCCTCAGCAGCCAGAGATGGGAGGCTCCCAAGTTAGTGATCACCTTCAGGAGAACAGGGGGTCACCCAGGAGGGCCCGGAAGCTCCGTGCTCCTCCCCGCCAGTCCTTGCTCTATGCAGCTCCTCCATTCAGCTGTATGAGTTCCTATCCTTGATAGTAAATTGGGAACAGCAAGGAAAGTTTTCCTGAGTCCTATGAACCGTTACAGCAAATTATCAAACCTGAACAGAAACGATGTGTGTGTGCTCAGGCCCTAAGGCGTGTCTGACTCTTTGTGACTCCACGGACTGTAGCCCACCCGGCTCCTCTGTCCATGGGATTTCCCAGGCAAGAATGCTGGAGTGGGTGGCCGTTTTCCTTCTCCAGGGGATCTTCCTGACCAAGGGATCGAACCTGAGTCTCCTGCGTTGGCAGGCAGATTCTTTACCCCTTTGAGCCACTTGGGAAGCCTCTGAACAAAACGGTGGGCACCTTAATTCAAAGCCCTTTGGTCCCACAGGAAGCCAGGACTTGGGGTGGCGTCTGACATGGGGGACGGCCTCGTGGGATGGAGCCCTTAAGCTGGAGGCCTGCACTATGTCCGGTAGTTAGAGTCAGAGCTGAACTGAACAGAATTGAAGGACAGCCCGTTGGGTTTCCAAGACCTAAAGCACTGGCTGGTGCGAGGCAAAGCCCCACACATTCGGTGTCAGTAGAAAGACATCAAAAAGAGAATCAGGGCTTCTCCCACTAGAAATGAGGCCTGACTATCACAGGGTTTAGGTCTCTTCATCTCCTTATCTCCCGTCTCCTGTCCTCCCGATTCTGTCTCCAACCCTTGTGTCTGCTTCTCTCTCCTTAACTTCATTTTGAACTCTGAAAAGCTAAAAAAAAAAAAAAAAAAGGAGATGATCGCTGGTGCTCCCCCCAACAACTAGAACAGTCTCGCGTTTGTTCTGAGCTGACTGAAAGGATGGCTCCAGCCAACATGGGTCCATAGCCAGGGGTTTCAGTTTGGTTGAGGATGTGAGCCCTTTCTCTCTCCAGACCATTAGCCTCACTCCATTCCCAAACCAGTCACATAGCAATCAGTTCTGCTCCACAAGTAACTAGGTAGAATCAAGAAAGGAGAGATGGGGTGCAGGGACCCTTCTCAGCCTGGACACGTTCCTTCCCCTTCTTGGGGGTCAGCCAGACACTTCCACTTCCCTGCTGTTTCTCCAGCTAGATGATGCCAACAGCTCCAAGGAGGAGTCAGATATCACCTGGCATCCTCTACAGGGAGGGACAGCTGTACTCAAAACCAAATGTGGGAACCTGTGCCATTCAAGGAAGGGATCATGACAAATGATGAAGGACAGGGTATGCAGAGCGCAGACTTGAGGATCTATGGGCTCCAAGTATGTCTTGCGCTAAGCTTTTCAGGCTTTGGGCAAAGAATGCCAACCCTCCTCACAAATCCAAATGCCAGCTGTCTTATTCTTGTTGTGTGACCACAGGGAAGTCATCCAACCTCTCTGAACCTCAGACTTATTCATCTAAAAAAAGGGATTATAATCAGATCCTATCTCATGTGGTGGCTTAAGAATTAAATGAGGGAAGGCTCTTGGCATGGAGGGCACACTGACAGCCATGAAGAAATCCTATGATGTGGGTCATCAGCATCACACTCTGAGGCTCATAGGGTGCCTCATGCTTTGCACACTTTCAGTAAATGTTTGAGAAGGGGAGGACAAAAGGAAAGAGAGAAGGAAGGAAAGAAATAGGGAAGAAGTAGGTGGTAAGAGGTTCAGACCGTGGTTGTGAAGAATTAACACATCTGACCTGTGTGAGTTTATGCAGGGGTGGGGATGGGGGTGACACAGTCTGATGGAGCAATTCTGCTATGGCCGCCTCCCCATCCCTACTGAGAGGCCCCACTCGTGAGTTTTCAGTAACCTCTGCCATCGAGAGCTTCCTGGAGTCCACCACCAGCAGGGGAAGCGGAGGGAGGCGAGGAGAGACACACAGCTTCTCTGAGACTACCGCTGGCCACCTGCTGTACACCAACTGCTTTCCCCTGCAAAGCACAGGTATTTAATGCCCTAGGAGAGCAAGGGCCTATTTATGCATCTCAGGACCCCAGCCAAGTCACTTCACCTTTCTCATCGGTAAAATGGGGGCAGGGCTAAAAGTCCCTGCCCAAAAACCTCACATGAGTGGGGTCATTTCAGCACTTAAACTGGGTGTCAGCTGAACAAGTTATTAATAGTATCGCTTCCAGCACTCTGGACCCAGTATTTCTTGGTGCCCTGCAAAAAGCAAGAGTCAGAGTCGGCTTCTTTCTTGTTTCGCTGAAAGCTGGGTTGGGGAGTGGGGGGTTAGGTCAGTAGAGAGGGTGGTCTGGGGGTAACGGCTCTGGCTGCACAGTGGAACTTCCTAGGGAGCTGTCAAACAAAGTCAAATGCACTGAAGGCATCCCAGAAATTCTGACGTGGTCAGTGGGGGGTGGGCTAGTTCTTTTTTAATGTTCACAGGTGGTTCCTTAAATTGCAGTCTCCTGGGCTCCCCGACAAAGCGAACTGAGTGACCCAAAAGGAGAAGAATCACCAAGGGGAAAAAAAATCAATCTGCTGAGTGATGTGTAATCCCTCCCCCAGAGTCCAAGGGCCTGTGAGCTATGAGGATGCAATATTTATGAACCTGGCTTTTAATAGCTTACATTTATTAAACACAGATTACACCGGCAAGCGCTAGGCTAAGCATGTGAGAGCCTTTATCCCACCAAATCCTGACGGTAGCCCTGTGAGGTGGGGACTGGCACCACCCATTTACAGAGGAAGGGACCGGCAACGTCTACTATTCCATTCTGTGGATGGCAGAGCCAGAGCTGGGCCCAGCTCCGCCTGACTCCCAGGCCAAGGTCTGGGAGAGAGAGCCCTGGACCTCCCCCTGTCTGGAGCTACTGTTTTACTTTGGGCAAGTTCTCCGCCGTCTCTGGGCCCATTTCCTCACTAGCACCATGAGGTCCCCAGGATGCCAGTTCAGTCATTCTTGGACCAATAATCCTCTGACCTCGCCCTGCTTAAATCCACTGCCCCTTTATTTTTCTCCTCTTTTCAACTTTTTTAACATCATAATGTATTTGAAAGCAGGATAACTAGCCTGGTGACCCGCTCTTAAGACTGGTTATTACAAGATTTTGGCCTTTCCATGATTTTAAATGGGAAATCCCTCTTCACGATTTTTTTTTTTCCTATAAAATCCAAGGGTTCTGGGAAATTGTTGTTGGGAAGAATCAGCTTTCAAATGCCTGGTCTGACATGACTATGTTTGATATACTCATGTATAAAAAGGTGGGGACACGGTTCTCACAGGCTGTATCTCATGCTATTCTTGGGGTGGATAATTCCCAAAAGTTTGCTCTGGGATATCACATGGTTCTTGGCTGAGAAGGAACATCACTGGAGATTCACAGGGCATGTCAGCCACAGTAAAGGTACTGATAAGTCCTGTAAAGAAAAGAAAAGTAGAAAGAAAAGCAAAGTAGACAGTTTTGTTTCACTCAGATTTTCCTTAAGCTTCCTTGACCACAGAACCCTTTTGTTGAAAAACTAAATTCAGTACTTAAAACAAGGCATACTAGTTCCTGGCAGAGCTACACCCACCTTTTTCAGACACCCCAGATCAATGCTTCCCTGAAATCTAGAAAATGGGTTATGAGTGGACCCAGGACACGACTGAGCACACACAAGTACCGAACAAAGGCTGATGCCAGCTGTCACCCTCAGCCACACCCTTTCCTGCCTCAGAGGGGTCTGGTGATCTGTGTGTGTGTGTGCCAAGTCAGATGAGTTGGACTCTGTGTGACCCCATGGACTGTAGCCCGTCAGGCTCCTCTGTCGACAGGATTCTCCAGGCAAGAATACTGGAGTGGGTTGCCATGCCCTCCTCAAGGGGACCTTCCTGACCCAGGGATTGAACCTGCATCTCTTACATCTCCTGCATTGGCAGGCGAGTTCTTTACCACTACTGCGCCCAGGGAAGCGTTCCGATGATCTGAGAGGGCTGCAATTAACAAGGCAGCTGGCCCAGTGCAGCAGGAAGCTCTGTCATCCAAGAGCCAGGTGAACCCAGCTGGGTGACAATAAAGCCACCAGGGGAACTCGCACCTTGTCATTTTAAGGGTGGCTCTGCATGCTTCAAGCTGTCTGTGGGGAAGGGGGATTCATTCATTCACACACTGTAAAATTAGAGACATGAGGAAAGAATGTTCTACCTGAGCCTGTCACATTCTTTCCAAGATAGGATTAGTTGGGGACAATCAATGCTATCCATGACATCATCCAGAGAGGCTCCATTAAACCCTTCCTCTGTGCAGCCTCTGAAGACAATGCAATGATAAATTAGGTTCAACCACTGCCTCCCAGGGGCTCTCAGCCTGTGTGTGTGGAGACAGACAGGCAAACACTTCTGATCCTGGATAACTATAGTAAGTGGTGGAGGTAAGGGCTCAAAGGAGCCTGGAGAAACCAGAGCCTAGACCTGCCTCTTCCCAAGACGACACATGTGTCCTGAGCATCTTCTGTGTCCCAGATGCTGCAAGGAATAGACAAGAAAGACAGTCTCTGTCTGAAAGATGGCTTTGACCTCTGGGATGCTTCAGTGTCCTCTCCATGGTGCTTGTCACTCCATAAGGAGTTTCTTAGGATACTTGTTTCCCCATCAGGGCTGCAAGTGCCACAAGGGCCCGGCCCTGTATTACTGATGTTTGTATAACGATGCACCTCTAAGCAACTCCACAGCAGACACGAGATGTTTCATAAATGCTTTATGATTGAAGAGAGGGGTTCAGTGGAAGGGAAACATATAAATCAATATATTATAAGGCCAATCTGAGGCATGTCCTGGGAGAGGATAAAGTGCCAAGATGTTCCACGGAGGGAGAACACGGATCCAGTGTGGTGGGGGGGGGCGCAGTATGGGGAGAAAGGAGACCCCAGGAAAGCCTCAGGAGGAAAGTTGCCCTGAATGAGATGCTAGAAGATGAGTCGACTTTGAACCAATTCTAAGAATGAACAGTATGAGCAAAGTTGAGTTAGCAGCTGGTGGAGAAAGAGAGTATTCAGGAAAGAGTGAATTGCACGTGTGAGCAGAGTTTAGGGTATGCAGCCTGCAGCACTGAGAATGCAAACTGGAAACACAGGCAATGGGAAAGGAAAAAACGGGGACCACCGCTGAGCCAAGCAGTGATACTCGACAGCTGGGACTGGGACAAGGCCACGGGCCAGTGCTGAATAACGGGGATGGGAGAGAGAGAATTCACGGAGGGACCACTTGGAAGCATCCATTCTGAGTCAGCCATCAGCTTCCTAAATAAATCACCAACCCCTCCCCACCTCAGCTCTACGGCCCTTCTCCCACTGTGTTAGCTCCCTCCCCTTTGACCATCAGCATCTATAAATAGCCACCTAAAGGTCTCTGCCCCCGGCTCAGCCACCAGGACCTGGGCCCAGCCAGCTCTGACTCAGCCTTGCCTGGTCACCCTATTGTCCCTTGGGGCACAGCCAGCCGGGGGGCCCTTGGCAGCATGGGGAGTGGTCAGTAGGAACCGGGAGCCAGTGGCATCTTCTTGAGTCTGAGTCCTGTCCCCAGATCCCTGAGAGAGAAACAGCACACTCAACCAAAAGAGCAAAAGAGCGAGATTTCAGTCTGCAGCTTGGCACGCCTTTCCTTTTATCCCACTTGGGGTCTGATGAGCAGGAGCCATGGCTGAGGAAGACACAAGTGAAGAAGAGGCCCCTGGAAGGTATGAGAATCTGGAAATGAGTGTCTGAGAGTCAGTGCCAACCCTTGTGTGAGTTACCTTGAATCTGGCTTCTCGACCCCTCTCAGGGCAATTTAGGGCTCCTGGCTCTCTGGCAGGGGGGTGTTCTGGGAACTTTAGAGCCAATGGTTGGTGATGTCCTGGAATTTGAGGTACCCTATCCTGCACCCCAGAAGCTTAATGCTGGGGCTCTCTGAGGAAGGAGGACATTAATCTTATTATTTTTTGCAGGGGTACGGGGATCATAATCCATGGGCAGGATGGCAAGTCTGGCTGATTTCTGTGGGGACCCTGACTTGGCCAGGGCAGAACTTTGGAAAAAGCCCCTTAACTTCCTTGAACTTGAATGTCTTTATCTGCAAAGCAGGAGTAGCTCTGCCTGCCCAATCATTGTGCCCTGTTCTCACATGATGAGCATACACACAAATGTTGTCTATAAACTGGGAGGGCTCCAGGGAAAGCAGTTACGCTTCCCCCATCTATCCTGGAAGTTGTGCCTAGCTGGCCCCTTTATCTGGGCGGGGGGGCTCTCAAGAACCCAGGACCTCCCTAGAAACACAGCCTCCTCCAAAGGGAGGTCTGGGCCCCCACTTTAAGCCATCTGGGGACCTGATTGGGACCACTCCCATTTAATATCTGCTTCCCTCCTTTATTGGGAGAATGAACTGAGATCATCTGTGTAAAGACAGAAGAGAATAATACAAATTAACTTATTTACAAAACAGATGCACAGACATAGAAAACAAACTTATTGTTACCAAAGGAGAAAGGGGGGAGGTAAATTAGGATATGGAATTAATAGATGCACACCACTGTATATAAAGTACACAAACAACAAAGATTTACTGCATAGCACATGGAACTACATTTGATATCTTATAATAACCTATAATGGAAAAGAACCTGCAGCTATACACCTGAAACTAACACAATACTGTAAATTAACTATACTTTAATAAGTAAATTTAAAAAAAATAAAAAGGTAGAAGAGAACCACCAAATAGTTACTACTTATTACAGGTCAGCTCCTAGGCTGGGTATCCATTAGCTGATTTAATTAAACGTTCACACTAACTCTCTCATACATATCATATATATAATATGAGATGCAATATATGAGATATGTATCATATGATACATGCAATATAAACACATATGTGAGGTATATAGGTGTGTGTGTGCGTGCTTAGTTGCTCAGTTGTGTCCAACTCTTCGCGACCCCATGGATTGTAGCCTGCCAGGCTCCTCTGTCCATGGAATTCTCTAGGCAAGAATACTGGAGTGGGTTGCCATTTCATTCTCCAATGGATCTTCCTGACACAGGGATCAAACCCAGCTCGCCTGCATTACAGGGGGATTCTTTAGTCTGCTCTACCAGGGAAGCCCATTTATAGGTATAGATAACAATACAGATATATATATTTCCCCATTTCAGCAATGGGAGGGACTTCCCTGATGGTCCAGTGGTTAAGATTTCACCTTCCAATGCAGGGCGTGTGGGTTAGATCCCTGATCAGGAGCAAAGATCCCACATGCTGTGAGGCTAAAAATAACCAAGACGTAAAACAGAAGAAATATTGTAACAAATTCAATAAAAGACTTTAAAAATGGTTCATATAAAAAAATCTAAAAAAACTTACTCAGCCATAAAAAGGAACAAAATTGAGTCAGTTCTAGTGAGATGGATGAACCTAGAGCCATATAGGTTATACAGAGTGAAGTAAGTCAGAAAGAGAAAAACATATATATTAACACAAGCTTGCCCCTTGGAAGAAAAGCTATGACAAACCTAGACAGTGTATTAAAAAGCAGAGGCATTACTTTGCTGACTAAGGTCTGTATAGTCAAAGCTATGGTTTTTCTAGTAGGCATGTATGGATGTGAGAGTTGGACCATAAAGAAGGCCAAGTGCCAAAGAATTGATGCGTTTGAACTGTGGTGTTAGAGAAGATTCTTGAGAGTCCCTTGGACTGCAAGGAGATCAAACCAGTCAGTCCTAAAGGAAATCAACCCTGACTATTCATTGGAAGGTCTGATGCCAAAACTGAAGCTCCAATAATTTGGGTACCTGATGCAAAGAGCTGACTCATTAGACAAGATCCTGATGCTGGGAAAGATTGAAGGCAAGAGGAGAAGGGGACGACAGAGGATGAGATGGTGGGATGGCATCACCAACTCGACGGACATGAGTTTGTGCAAGCTCCAGGAGTTGCTGAAGGACAGGGAGGCCTGGTGGGCTGCAGTCCATGGGGCTGCAAGAGTCGGACAAGACTGATTAACCGAACGACAACAGATAACAGTACTGATGAACACAACATTGCAAAGCAATTATCCTCCAGATAAAACTTTAAAAGTAACATAAAAAATAAAACAAAAAAAGCAGCAGCAGCAATGGGAAACTATAAATTCAGGTCTCTGTCTCGAATGATCTTGCCCTTCTCCTGGTGATTTTCTACTCTTCTTCCCCTTGCAGGAGAAGGTGAGAGTTTCTCCCAATAAATGGAGTAGTGCCATGGTAATGCTTAGAAAATGCTAGTAATTTCCCTTCCCTTCTCCTACAGAACATGCTGCTAGGAGGAGCCACTCCCTGGGAATCCCCAGGGCGCTGAAAGTGGGCCCTGGTGGCCTGGCACCATTGAGGTGGCAACAGAACCTCTACTCAGGCCCTAGGGAGCAGCTCTGGCTCAGGGTTGTGGGACAGAAGTCCAGGAGGCCAACACCTACATGCATGGCCACAGGCCAAAGGACCAGAGGTGCCAACGAGTCTGGTGCCCACCTGGCTTGGGGAGCCTTGCAGGCCTGGCACCAGGATGGGAAGCTCTTATTGAGAGGCAGCCAAGGGAACCCACAGCCTCCCTGGCCCTCACTGTACTGCCAAGGGCCACCTGCTGTGTGCCAAGGGCTGTCCCTGCAAACCGCACTTACTGACATCTGAGGACAACCCTTGAACCCAGGGGTGTTCATCCCAATTTATAGATGAACCAGTGGTTCTCGACCAGGGATGGCTTCTCTGCACAGGAGACACTGGGCTATGTCTGGAAATATTTCTGGCAGTCAAAACTTGGCAGGACGGGAGAGGTACGATCGGGCAGCCATACTGCTCAACATCCTACAGTGAGCAGCACAGCCTCCAACACAAAGCAGCATCCATCTTCTTTGTGTGCCAAGGCTGAGAAACTCTGAGATAAAAAACTGACTCTTACAGGTACTCACAGACTCAGAAAATGAACTTATAGTGGCTGAGGGGAAGGAACAGTTAGGGAGTTTGGGATGGACATGGACATGCTGCTACGTTTACAGTAGACAGGCTGAAGAGGGTGAACAGGAGCATAAAGGCGCAGCAGATGGGGCCCAGGCCAGTGGCAGACATGGCAGCAAGATGAAATGACTTCTAGAGCCTGACTTCCTACTATGAAGAAGTGTTCTAAGAACATCAGGTTGGCAAAAGTGACCCACTGGAATGTAAAACAAACTTGGTCCAAATGGTTTCATCCAGCTTTGAGAAGTCACTCAAGAGTGTCCAGAACCAAGAGATCAAGCCCTGAGCCTTTGGAGTGGGAGCACTGACTCCAAGACCCTAGACTACCAGAGAACTAACCCTAGGGAGTATCAAATAGTGAGAACTCACACAAAGAAAACCACTTGAATGCAAGATCCAGCATCACCCAGCCACCAGTAGCACCCTGTGTAGGACACTTCATCCAAACAACAAAAAAAGACACAAACCCAATCATCAAGAAGAGACAGGATTACCACCTCACTCAGCTTTGCTCACCAGCGGAAAAAAAAAAAAAAAAAAACTCAGCATAAATTTCACCCGATATGAAGCTTACACAAACCGCTGCACCAACCTTAGAGGCCAGAAACTAAAAGGAAGAAAGAATTCAACCGTGAAGCCTGGGAAAAGGAGATCTGAAACACAGTAAGTTAAAAATATATATATTAAATAATGAAAAGGCAGGGAAATACTGTACAAATGAAGGAACAAACTAGAAATACAGAAGTCCAAATAAATGAAGAGAAAATAGACAAACGACCTGAAAAAGAATTCAGAACAATGATAGTAAAGATGATCAAAAACCTTGAAAACAGAATGGAGAAAATGCAAGAATCAGTTAACAAAGACCTAGAAGAATTAAAGAATAAACATACAGAAACAAACAACACAATTACTGAAATAAAAAATACTCTAGAAGGAATCAATAGCAGAATCTCTGAAGCAGAAGAATGAATCAGTGAGCTGGAAGATAAAATGGTGGAAATAACTTCTGAAGAGTAGAATAAAGTAAAAAGAATGAAAAGAACTGGGGATAACCTCAGAGACCTCTGGGACAATATCAAACGCACCAACATTCAAATTATAGGGATCCCAGAAGAAGAAGAGAAAAAGAAAGTGTATGAGAAAAGTTTTGAAGAGATTATAGTTGAAAATTTCCCCAACATGGAAAAGGAAATAGTCAATCAAGTCCAAGAGGTGCAAAGAGTCCCATACAGGATAAACCCAAGGGGAAACACGCCAAGACACATACTAATCAAACTAACAAAGACTAAACACAAAGAAAGAATATTAAAAGCAGCAAGGGAAAAACAACAAGTAACATACAAGGGGAACCCCATACATTTAACAGCTGATCTCTCAGCAGAAACTCTGCAGGCCAGAAGGGAATGGCAGGATATAATTAAAGTACTGAAAGGGAGAAATCTACAACCAAGATTACTCTACCTGGCAAGGATCTCATTCAAAATTGGTGGAGAAATCAAAAGCTTTTCAGACAAGCAAAAGTTAAGAGAATTCAGTACCACCAAACCAGCTTTACAACAAATGTTAAAGGGACTTATATAGTAAGAAATGCGAAGAAGTGAAGAGAAACATCTACAAAATCAAACCCCAAACAATTAAGAAAATGGCAATAGGAACATATGTATCAATAAAATGGATAGCCAACAAGGGCCTACTGCTAAGCGTGTGGACTCTGCTCAATGTTATGTGGCAGCCTGGATGCGAGGGGAGTTGGGGGAGAATGGATACACGTATATATAGGACTGAGTCCCTTCCCTGAAACTCATAACGTTGTTAATCAACTCTACCCCAATATGAGATAAAAAGTTAAAAAAAAAAAAATGACTCTTACAGGTATTTACCAAGTCACAAAGCTGATGAATGCTGAGTCGGCTTCAAGGTACTAACCCTCTGATTCTGAAGCCAATGTTCCTTCTCTGTGATGGGAAGATTCAGCCCAGCCAAAGCCAAGGCAACTGAAGGATGGCTAAGCTTGTATCTCTTCCAGCAGACAGACAGGAGCATCCCAGGCTCTACTGAAAGGACCTCCTGAAGCCTGAAATGACCTGAGCTTCCTAGGGTGAAGTTGGAGTTGGCACCCGAGGTCTGGGAGTCGTAAAAAATGATCTATTTGCATTTGGAATTTTGTGAGTGGTCAGTTCCTACTGTGACTGCCCACTTTGACTCCCAGGTACAACATCTGTCCTTAAGTGTCAATGGCCTGGGTGAACTTCTTGAGGTCCCCAAAGGGGTCACATCACCTTCTTACCAGAACTGACCTTGACCAGGTCCCTGGGGGCAGGTGAGACAGCTGTGCTGTCCTCAAAGACAGGTAATATAGGTCAAAGTATGAACCACAGTAAGTGCTTACTCCTTGGAAGGAAAATTATAATCAACCTAGATAGCATATTCAAAAGCAGAGACATTACTTTGCCGACTAAGGTCTGTCTAGTCAAGGCTATGGTTTTTCCAGTGGCCATGTATGAACGTGAGAGTTAGACTACAAAGAAAGCTGAGCACCAAAGAATTGATGCTTTTGAACTGTGCTTTTGGAGAAGATTCTTGAGAGTCCCTTGGACTGCTAGGAGATCCAACCAGTCCATTCTAACGGAGATCAGTCCTGGGTGTTCATTGAAAGGACTGATGCAGAAGCTGAAACTCCAATACTTTGGCCACCTGATACAAAGAACTGACTCACTGGAAAAGACCCTGATGCTGGGAAAGACTGAAGGCGGGAGCAGAAGCAGAGGAGGACGACCGAGGATGAGAAGGTTGTATGGCATCACTAATTCAATGGACAGGAACTTGGACAAACTCTGGGAGACGGTGAGGGACAGGGAAGCCTGGCGTGCTGCAATCTATGGGGTCATGAAGAGTCAGACACGACCGGACTGCTGAATAATAACAACAAATAGGCTTATCAGGACTCAGAAGCCAAATGGGATACTTTGCCCAAAATAAAGGAGCTGGAAAGTCCTTGATTAATAATTCCAAGAGCAGAACCTCACAACTTCAATTTCTGGCCAGCAAAGCCCGAGCCAGCTATGGCCTGGCCAGCCTAAGACAAGAACTGTCTTCTGGGGCCAAGCCGTAACACACAGGCCTGTCTACCAGTAACTGGAATGCAAAAGCAGGAGGAACACAGCAGGCATAGGAAATAAAGCTACAGACAGAAAGCGGATCGGGACCAGGGCAAGGGCCACTAGCATCTCTGTGGGAGAAGGCCCATTAGCAAACCCAGCATTGGATTTTGCTCCCGATTCTCCATACTGCCAGTTCTCTTGCTAGTAGCTTTTAACTTTGGCTGAGCTTTAGAATTAATCTGGTGAGCTTTGGAAAATTCTGACACCCAGGCTTTAACCCAGACATCTCTGGGGTGGGACGCAGTCATCAGTATTTTTTAAAGCTTCCCTCGTAACTTCACTGTGCAGTCAAGGTTGAGAAACACAGAATTAAATCTTCCCTTAATGCCTTGATTAGTTCAAGGTTTTCACTGCCTGAAGTATTGTTTACACTTACAGTCAGTAATTCACACCAAAAGACTTGAGCTCCACAAAGATAAGATTAATAGGCAAGAATCCAATAATGGCAACAACAACAAAAAAACTCTTATTTTTTTAAATAGTAGTAATAACAAAACTATCAAACAAAAAGCATACCCTTGCAACCTCTTTCTTAGCTAAACCGTCATCAACCAGGATGTTCCTAAGCATGATTCTAAAGAAAAAAACAAAAACGTATTGGGTTGGTTAGAAAGTTCATTTGCATTTTTCTGTAAGATGTTGTGAACTTTTTAGCCAAACCAATACAATAGGCTTATGTCACTCAGAGCCCTCAAAAGCTCCCCAGTACCTATAACACTTGGGGTCCCTCACAGTCAGGCAAGGACCAACTCTGAAGCATTATCTCCTGTCCTTGTTTCTACCCAAGCATATAATTTACAGGTAATATTATTTGCACCGTTGCCATGATATGTCCCCACCTGCCCCTTTCACTTGTCAAAATTCTACTCCTCTTGAGGGCCTCACTAAAAGGCTACCTTCCTCATAAAGCCATTTCACTCCCCCCAGTTGGAATAATCACTCCATCCTCTGTACTGCCCTCCCCTCAAACATACACAACATAGATAATTCTGTCATGACAGTTCTAATAAAAAGTTTATGTTTACATATGTGCATCCCTCTGAAAATATGAGATTTCAGTGAGATCAGGAGATGTGCTTTATCCATCTTGGTACCAAGTAGGCTCTTGGGGAGTCCAAAATAAATGAATGAGTGAATGACAAAACAGTAGGTTGAATGAAGTACACATTGTGGTCAGGTGTCTGGTCCTCCACTGTTGAGACGTCAGGGAGATGCTCTCCCAGCAAACAGACTGAATTACATTTTCCCAGGAAGGTAGCTTTAAATCTATCAAGTGAAGTCATCATTACCCATGTTTTGTGTTAATCCTCTGGGCTCATTAGCATACCAGATAATTAGCAGGCCAGGCGGAGAGCAGGATGTGGGAAGGAAACATGGCCTCTGATGGGGACCGTCAGCAGAGCGATGCAGGGTGAGGGACAGAGCCGTGGTGCCAGGAGTTCCTGGGGACCACCATGCTTGCCTTCACTGGGTGCCTCTCCCCTCTGAAAGCCCCACCTGCTCCCCTCCCTTTTATACCCAGAAGCCCCGCCCTCCAGACTCGAAGCCAAATAGCTGCAGAAATATCCAGTTATCCAGAGAAATAAAGGCTGGGGGAAGAAGAAGTGAAACTGCCCCTCTGCTCCCTCCTAACAGCTTTCCATGTACTGCCCGGGGAGGCAGAATCGGGGAGTGAATGGATCAGGCTGGAGACTTTGGCAGTTCCTTTAATCTCCTGTGTTCCAGTCCTCACACACAATCAGAGGAGTAAGAGCACCTCCCCCACCACTGGGAGGTGCTTTCAACACCCCCTGGCACAGAGTAAGTGCTCAGCAACTGACTAGCTCTAGTCATGTATCCAGGTTAGAATCAGGTTAGAACTGATGTTTTCCAATTGTGGTGTTGGAGAAGACTCTTGAGAGTCCCTAAGACAGCAAGGAGATTAGACTAGTCCATCCTAAAGGAAATCAACCCTGAATACTCACTGGAAGGACTGATGCTGAAACTGACGCTCCAATACTTCAGCCACCTGATGCAAAGAGTTGACTTGTTAGAAAAGACCCTAATGCTGGGAAAGATTGAAGGCAGGAGGACAAAGGGATGGGAGAGGATAAGATAGTTGGATGGCATCAACAACTCAACGGACATGAATTTGAGCAAACTCTAGGAGATGGTGAAGGACAGGCAAGCTGGTACGCTACAGTGTATGGGATCGCAAGAGTCATACACGACTAGTGACTGAACAACAGCAACACATTCAAGTAGTTTAATTTAATGGAATCCACACGCGAGACTTCCCTTCCTACTCCACCTCCTCTGCTCCCACTGAGGAGGGAGGCAGTATGAACTCCTTGGAGACAGGAGCAAGGCAGCATAAGCACTGGGCATCTCCTGGGGAGGCTCCAGGGAAGTGAGGAGATGCTAAGGGTCAGGACGAATACTCAGGATCCCTAATTTTATGACCTGCCTTATGCCATGTGGTCGGGGATGTCACAGCCCTATTCCGCCAACCTTAGTTCCTGCCACCTCTGTCCCAGGTTTGCCCAGTCTCAGGACCAGGGAGAACCATGTCTGAAAGATTAACATCCCCATCTTGGGATACCAGGAGATCTGAAAAGAGTCTGTGGTTACCTTGACTACAGCTACAGGGATCCCTACCAATCTGCCCTCTCCCCTCCCACCCAGTTATTGCAGCAGTTATTATATCAATTCTATCCTCTGGAAACTGGTAATTAAAGGACAAGAGTAAGCATTTATCCTGCCTTCATAGGAAGAACTCTGGTTGATCCCCAGCTGATGAGGGAAAGCTCTTCTTTACAAAAGAATGTCAGCCAATAAACATGGAAAGAATTGAAAAATCACAATTTTGCAAACTCTAATGAAGCTGTTAATTCAGGTTCAAACATGAGGGTAAATATAATATTAACAGGGTATCAGAGTATGATCCCACAGATGATGACAGATGATTTGATGATGGGAAGAGATGCAAGGGAGAGACCCAGCAGTTGCTACCTTAACCAAGGGACCAAAACTAGCATCTCTAAGAATGGGACCATCACAGAGTAAGCTCCTCCTGCTATGATGCAATACAAAGTACACAGCTTCATCCATGGAGTTCTCTGCCAAAAACATTAACCTTGAACCTCATCAACTCCTTAAACCCAACTCTGAGTTTATAAGGAATACAGAGAAGGGAGGAGTAGGTTAAGTGAAACCACAAGGAACTAATCAGATAGATTCATAATACAAGATTACTGTATGGGACCGCTTTGTTTGGATTTGTTTTCTTCCAAAAGTCAATACTAGAGGAACTGTGAATAGGAGTATTATTCATAATCACACACAAAAAAATGGAAACAGCTCAAAGGATGAAAAGATAAATAAAATGTGACATATCCATATAATGAAACATTTTGGGGAATAAAAGGAAATGAAGTACTGATACAGGCTACAACATGGATGGACCCTGAAAACATTGTGCTACACAAAAGAAGTCTGTCACAAAATAAATATGACATAGTATGTGATTGCATTAGCATGAAATATCCAAAATGGACAAATCTATAGAGATAGAGAGTAGAGTAGTGAGGAACTAGACTGATAGAGTTTGGCGGGAGGGGAGGTAACAGCTAATGGAAATGTTCTAAAATTCACTATTCTGTGGATGCACTAAATCTACTGAATTTTATACTTTAATTATATGAAATAAGAATTACATCTCAATAAAACTGTTTAAAAAAAACCTGTGTATATGTATGTTATGTAATATTGGGAGGAGCATTGATTAAAGAAACAAGAATAATATGCAATACCTGAATCTTGATTGCCTTTTCAGTGGAGCCTGAATTTTTAAAGTTAACAAGCTGTACAAATGTTTTGGGGACAACTGAGGAAATCTGAATAAGAATGGAAGGCAGCCTGGTAGCACCAGAGCACATAGAAGGGGGGCACTGGGGAGAGGCAGAAAGTCAGCCCAGCAGGGACCGGGCCCTTGTGTGGAGACATCCAAGCAGATTAGCAATCTGGAGGGATAGTCTCCATTCAACAGAACAGAGCAAATAAGTAAGATCATGGGAGGCAGATTTCCTCCCTGCAGGAAAAAAACGAAAGATCACTATGGAAAGGGCAAAAACTTAGAATGAATTCATGGTGTTAGATTAAAACTGGAAGCATCTATGTGAATTGGTGGTTCAATAGAGATGCAAATATGCATGTAAATTTCCTAGTTTTGTCCACTGGGAGGGCCCAGAGCAGGGACAGTCTAGTAGCAATGAGCATACCCAGCACCCAGATCTTGGTTCTGAATACCATTTCCCACTAAAAGATATCAGGATTCACTGGAAAAGTAGCTAGTTACAGGACTGAGGGAGGAAAAATAAACGAGCCTTCTTGTTGGACCAGAAATTTTAAACATGTGCAAGGGATCCAGGGAAATGTCAAAAAGAAAACAGATATCAGCTTGAAAGGGTTTCCAAATATGGGAAATTTTGAGTTTCAAAATAATGATATTAACAGACGAGAACCCATTGAATAAAACAGAAATCGGGGCCTCTACTGAAATAAAATAAATGAATAAGAAAGGGAAACTAGAAAGCTCTTCTATATTTTTGAAAGCCAACTAATAAATGTAGATGGAAAGATGGAATTAGAAAATCACCATTTGGCAAGCATCATTGTAATAATTCAGGCAAGAAAAATCGATGGATGATAAAACCAGAGGGTGAAAGAGGGAGGAGAAATGGGCTTTTCCATAGTCTCAGAGCCTTTCCCCGGAAGACACCACGTTAATCAAGTGATCAAAATTAACACTGTAAGTATTGGGACAAATACGTTATCATGTGCCTCCAGATAGAATGCAGTGAGAATTCTGCCCCCATCCTGTGAAATTCGGTGATCTTACCTCATAGCTTAGTGGGTAAAGAATCTGCCTGAAAGGCAGGAGACCCGGGTTCGATTCCTGTGTCGGGAAGATCCCTTGAAGAAGGAAATGGCAACCCACTCCAGTATTCTTGCCTGGAGAACTCCATGGATGGAGGAGCCTGGTGAGCTACAGTCCATGGGGTGGCAAGAGTCGGACACGACTGAGTGACTAAACCACCCACCTGTGAAATTCAGCCCCAAACTCATTACCTGGATTTAATCAAGAGGGAACATCGGACAAACCCAAACTGAAAATCATTTGGCAAAATGACTAGCCTTGGAATATTTTTTTTTTTAAGTCAAGATTATGAAGGTCAGGAAGAAACTGAGAAGCAGTTCCAGAATAAAGGAGACTCAGAAGATTTGTCAACCAAAAGCCTCCCAGGAGGGATTCTTTGGCCAAAGAGGACATCTCTGGGACCACGGAAAAGCATACACAGGAATCCTTTGCATTAGTCTCATATGTAAATATATACATTTTATGTTGTCTTGAAGGGCAAAAAAGAAAAAAAATTACACATATGATCTCCTCTTGGAAGATTTTGAGAGCCTACCCTGCGTTGCCTTGTGTAAACTTTGGTTGTTTCACGGAACCTGTTTACTGCTCCCCTCCAGGCTATGAGCTCCTTGACCTTCTGAACCAGGGCTTGTGTGTGTGTATGTGTGTGTTAGTCCAACTCTCTGTGACCCCATGGACTGTAGCCCGCCAGGCTCCTCTGTCCATGGAATTTTTCAGGCAAGAATACTGGAGTGGGTTGCCATTTCCTTCTCCAGAACCAAGCCTTATGCATTTCCGTTTCTTTAGAGCTTAGCCCAGAGCATAGGAAGCACTCAGTGGATGTTGGTTGAACCAGTGCCCTGGGTAACTCACAACCCGTGAGACTGGCTAGTGTATCCCTGGACATAATGCAGCTGTGTGTGTACAATAGCTCAGTCATGTCCAACTCTTCATGACCCTATGGACTGCAGCCCTCCAGACTCCTCTGTCCATGGAATTTTCCAGGCAACAATACAGGAGTGGGTTGCCACTTCCTACTGCAGGGGGATCTCTGGGACCCAGGGATCGAACCCAAGTCTCTTGTGTCTACTGCGTTGGCAGGTGGATTCTTTATCACTGCGCCACCTGGGAAACCCCCCTGGGCATACTGACTGTTGGTAAATTCCTCCAGCTATGAAGCTGGAATACGCCTCTCTGCAAACCCAGAGCATGTCTTCCCTACAGCAATGAGCTATGTTTTGTGGAACAGTGTCCTGCTTCCCAGGGGCACACTGCCTGAGACCACAGACTCCAAGGAGCCGCCTTCTTGCCTCATTGCTTCGCAGGAGAACGACAGTCCCTGTTTGTTTAATCCCAGTCCATCGTGGCAGCCTTGACGGCACAGAGCTCGCTTGTGATTCATGTGAATGTCACTCGAGCTCCCAGAGGTTTGCAGCCATAATTCAACATTTGTTAATAGCCACTTAGAATGTCCCTGAAATAGCTAACAGGCCCAGGGGATAAAAGGTGTTCTGCTAAGAAATCATTCTAGGAAGACAGAAGCAGCCTTGGCCCCAACTTTAGAAAACACTGTTATTTCCAGTTTATGGAGATGCCTCTCTCTCATTGGCCACCTTCTCACCCTCTTAGAGGGGTGGACATCTCTCAGGGCCATCAAGGAGAAAGCAGGACCTAAAATTCCCTACACCATCATGGTGGACATGCTACATCTAACCGATACAGCTCCCGCTCCAGAGAAAGGTCCCTCTACCTTCGTAGCCAACAGAGGAGGAGAATACAAAAGAGAACCCAGTCCAGACAATCTCAGGAGAAAGCCACCAGCTCAAAAAAACAGAAATGAGGGAATATAAAAATGTTACACTGAATTAGAAGCCAAAAAAAGTGGTGAATAGATGGAGATGTAAAGACGGGGGAGGGTGAGACCCAGTTCACAGTGGGGCTCTATCGTCCTGCAGAGTCTACAAGTTATTTAATTCTCCCCAAATTGGATTGGCTATCTTACCCAAGGTCATCTAACTGATACAGTAAGTCCCCTACATACGAACGAGTTCTGTTCCAAGAGCACATTTGTAAGTCAAACTTGTTTGTAAGTCCAACAAAATTAGCCTAGGTACCCAACTAACCTTGAAGGAGGGCATGGCAACCCACTCCAGTATTCTTGCCTGGAGAATCCCCAAGGACAGAGGAGCCTGGAGGGCTATCGTTTGTGGGGTCACAAAGAGTTGGATGCAACTGAGCAGCTAAGCACAGTTCACCCAACTAACACAGTTGCCTACTGTACTAAGTTTATAATATGTTCACATCTTTTATAGTTCAAAACTCAAAATTTCTTATGTAAAAGACTTACTGTCTATGATTATAAAATTTCAGTCCAGACCATCTCACTCCACAGCTCCGGCTCTCAACCCCTGTGCTATATACTACCTCCTGCATCTCTGTCCAGAGCGCAGGTGTACTGAACCTTCAGATTCAAGTCACGGATTCGGAGGCGGAAGCTCTCAGTGCCAAGCTCTCACCACCTGGTTCCTTCAACATATCTGTTTCTCATAAAGTTATCATTTTGCCCGCTGTTGCTGTTGTTCAGTCCCCAGTTGGGTCTGACTCTTTGCAACCCCATGGACCGCAGCCCGTCAGGGCTCCCCGTCCCTCACCATCTCCTGGAGTTTGCCCAAGTTCATGTCCATTGAGTCGGTGATGCCATCCAACCTTTTGAAATGCCAGAATTGAATTTAAAATGGGGAAGTGGAGGCAGAAAGAGCCAGCAAGGCAGAATCCCATGCACATCCGAAAATTGATGCTCATGTCCTAATGTCATACCCCAGAGGCCCCTAGTTAGCAATCTGAGAGGGACAGCAAGTGTCAGCCTGGCAAGAAAAGACTTCTCCACCTTCTCCACTTTCCTAAAGAGGGCGATGTGGAATTACTAGGCCTGTCCACCTGTATATTCCTGAGCCAACAGACCAGGGAGGCAAAAATAAAGGATCTGATGCAGATTTGCAGAGCTGGGAGATCAAGGAGACCACAGATGTGTGTCTAGCTCTTAGGGGTGCCATGCTTCTGACAGGCAGAAATTATGGCAGCGGGATCCAAAGCTCACTTTCCCCGAAAAGGGAAAACTGATTTCACAGAGTTGATGCTCGGTGCCCCAGCTGTGCAACCAGTGAAACCAGCTGTGCCAAGATGTGTGACGTTAGCCCAGAATCCACCCATGTGGCCGGGAGTCCCCTCTCAGAACCAGTCATTTGACTGCATCCGTGCTCCTCTTCCTCCTCAGCCTGGAACTGGAGCTGGAAGGTCTTGTTCCAGAAAGGTGGAATATCCTCCTGCAGCACAAAACCGTCCTCTGGTGCAAACTATTATATGTAAGATGGATACACAAGGTCCTACAGTGTAGTACAAGAAACCATATTCAAAATACTGTGATACAAACTGTAATAACCTGGAGGGGTGGGGAAGGGTGGGAGGTTCAAGAGGGAGGGGCATATGTACACCTACGGCTGATTCATGCTGATGTGTGGCAGAAATTAAACCAGTATTGTAAAGCAATTATCCTTCAATGTAAAACAGACTTAATGGAGAAGGAAATGGCAATGCACTCCAGGATTCTTGCCTGGAATATTTCATGAACAGAGGAGCCTGGCGGGCCACAGTCCATGAGATCGCAGAGAGTCGGACACAACTGAGTGGCTGAGCACAGTATGGCTCTATACACGCATTTATGTCATTGAATATACCCCACAGTGATCTGGGACTTAATGGGCTCCCTAGGTAAAAATTTTTCCTAAAGGTGACAGCTGGCTTTTTCATCCATGTATCTTCAGCATCTAGCTCAGTGTCTAGCACATAACAGGCATTCAATTTTTTTAAATGAAAATAAATAAACAAAATTTTAAAATCCTATGATAAGCCATAACGGAAAAAAACATGAAAAAGAATGTATGTGTATATATGTGTGCGTGTATATATATAGATGTGTGTGTGTGTAGGCTGCTGCTGCTGCTAAGTCACTTCAGTCGTGTCTGACTCCGTGCGACTCCATAGACGGCAGCCCACCAGGCTCCTCCGTCCCTGGGATTCTCCAGGCAAGAACACTGGAGTGGGTTGCCATTCCCTTCTCCAATGCATGAAAGTGAAAAGTGAAAGTGAAGTCACTGAGTCATGTCCAACTCTCAGTGACCCCATGGACTGCAGCCCACCAGGCTCCTCCGTCCATGGGATTTCCAGGCAAGAGTACTGGAGTGGGGTGCCACTGCCTTCTCCGATATGTGTATGTGTGTGTGTGTATATATATGTATGTATGAAAAATAAATCACTGTGCTGTACAGCAGAAATTAGCACAACATTGTAAATCAACTATACTTCAATAAAATTTAAAAAAAAAAAAAGAAAGAAACCCTCATTTGCCTTCAGTCATAGAGAGCTGGGCTGCCGTTGGCTCTTCTCTCAGTTTACCTGCACAAAGGTGAGGGATGCAGACAAGAGATGGGGGACTACATGGACAGCTGCACCCCCTGCACCCCACTCTCCTGCTGTCATTCGACCCTGAGAGCTGCCAGGCTCCTGGCTCCCCGAGCAAGAGGCAAGAGTCATGGAGGAAGCTTCAGCCTAAACTTCAAGTCTTTGAGCTGAAGACTCACAGATGAGTAGCCTGACTTCACTCAGCCTAGCACAAACAAGCTCGATGTCCTCACAGAGAACCCCCAATGGGAATCAGAAGGCAGGAACTCTGATCCTCAAAGGTGCCGCTCTCTTGCTGAGTGACCCTGCATCTGACACTCAGCTTCTCCGAGCCTCACGTGTTCAACTCTGAAACAGACGCACTGTTACCTTTTCTGCTTTCAGAGTTACTGCGAGGACCAAACAGCATCTTAGGAAGCCTGGGGGACCTGGAGCCGGAGGACCTGGTTCAAATACCACTTCCACCAATTCTTAGCTAAGTGACTGAGGCTTGTCATTTAATCTTTCTCAGCCTCAAATATTTTCCCTACCAAAAAAAACCAGAGTTGCAAATAGAGATTGAATCCCAGGTAAAGGACAGGATTTGAGATGTAGCATGCACTCAGAAAACATTAGCGATTATTAATGGGTTTTGTAAACCACATAGTTTTGATCAAATGGAAGGAATTCTATTTTTGACATATTCTGGGTGTCTCTAGTAGCTTAGAGCAGGATCTGGGTGCCTGGCTTGTTCACAGCCTCATCCCCATACTCTTGGAATTCACAAATATCAATGTGGATTTCTGCCCGCCCCCCCCCCGCCCCGCCCAAAAAATCCTTGGCTGTCAGATCTCCTGTCAGTAAGTATTATCTCCACCTCATCTTAGCAATAACAAAAATAACAGCAGCAACAAAATACTGACATTCTACATCTGGTCAGAAGCTCAAAGCTTTGCTTCTATTCTTTCATTCATGCAGCTGCTGCTGCTGCTAAGTCACTTCAGTCGTGTCTGACTCTGTGCAACCCCATAGATGGCATCCCACCAGGTTCCCCCATCCCTAGGATTCTCCAGGCAAGAACACTGGAGTGGGTTGCCATTTCCTTCTCCAATGCATGAAAGTGAAAAGTGAAAGGGAAGTCACTCAGTTATGTCCGACTCTTAGTGACCCCGTGGACTGCAGCCTACCAGGCTTCTCCGTCCATGAGATTTTCTAAGCAAGAGTACTGGAGTGGGGTGCCATCGCCTTCTCTGTCATTCATGCAGCACACCATCCTATATAGTAAGTACCAGTATGATTATTATTTAATATATGAGGAAACAGAGATGTAATTTGCACAAGGTCATTACTAAGATTCGTTTTTTTAAGTCAGAGAACCAAGCGGGTGGGTTTTCCCCTCATACCAAGAAATTCTGACCCTAACTACCCAGAGTTAGGGCAAACCCCAAAGATTAAAGGTTCAGACCCATAAGACAGTCCCCAGTTCAGATGGCAGTCTCCAAGACACTTGTAGTTCCTACCAGCTGACTATAAATCAGGGTCCCCATGACCCACTCCTCGGGTTTGATAATTTGTTAGAATGGCCTCCAGTACTCAGGAAAAGTTCATTTACTCTCGCTGGTTTAGAGAACACAACTCCAGAACAGACAGACAGAACCTTAGGACAGGGGATAGCATAAAGGGAACTGAGCTTCTGCCCTTTTCCTAGGTATGCCAACCCCCGCAGCACCTCCACGTGTTCACCAGCCCAGAAGTTCTCTGAACCCCTTCATTCAGAGGTTCTTATGGAGAGGTCCCATTACATAGGCGGGATTGATTAAATCATTGGCCACTGGTGATTAGCTCAATTTCCAACCTTCTGATCACATGACTGATGGAAACCAGACCCCATCCTGACCATCCAGGCGGCCAGCAAGATTCACTTCTTTAGCATCAACTCAGGTCTGGTTGAAACGGCCTTATTAGGAATAACTAAAGGGACTTCTCTAGCAATCCGATGGTTAAGACTTCATCCTCTAATATAGAGGGTGAGGGTTGAATCCCTGGTCAAAGAGCTAAAATCACACGCGCTCTCGGCCAAAAAGCCAAAACATAAAACAGAAGCAATATTGTAACAAATTCAATAAAGGCTTTAAAGCAAATTTTTAAAAAAATACTCCTCTCACCCAACCCCTCCAGATATTCCAAAGGTTTTCAGTCTCTTGTACCAGGAACCAGCAAATGAAGACCAAATATGCCTTTCTTACAAATCAAAAAATCATAGCTATGCAAGCCTGCAGCCCACACTTATCAGGCACTGAAACCCACAGTTGGCTAAAATATCTCATTCTATAATCACCTGTGGTGCCAGTACCCCTACATCCTCCCCACAGTTGCCATAACACTCTGGTACTCCCAGGCAGGGCATTCTCCCAGCCAGGTTAGCCTCCCCAGACTCTATAACTGGGGCTATCCTAACCCCACCCATTCTGGAGGTACCCTTTGTAAATAATTTTCTTTACTTATTTACTTTTTTTATTTTTGGCTGTGCTGGGTCTTCATTGCAGTGTGGGTTTTTCTCTAGCTGCAGCAAGCAGGGAAGGCTTCCCAGTGTGGTGGCGTCTCTTGTCGTGGGGCAGAGGCTCTAGGGCTCACAAGCTTCAGTAATTGCAGCACACGAGCTCAGCAGCTGCTGCTCCCGGGCTCTAGAGCACAGGCTGAATAGTTATGATGTGCGGGCTTAGTTGTTCCTTGGCATGTGGGATCTTCCCAGACTAGGGATCGAACCCATGTCTCCTGCCTTGGCAGGTGGATTCTTTACTACTGAGCCTCCAGGGAAGCCCTAGAGTAACCTTTAATTCAAGTACCTCTTTGTCTCTCCTGCCTCCACCGGAAACCAGGCCAGGCCCAAACACATCCAAGATCTGCTTTCTGAGACTGGCACTCAGAATTTACGATGAATTGTCCTGGGAACTACTTGTCCAGAAGCCGCACAGACTCCCTTGGAGAGGCCAGATCATTTACCAGCCACCCCAAGCCCCAGGGACCACCATCCACACACATCCTCCTCTCTCTGTGGATGAACTGAGCCTCTTCCATCTCCAAGGATTTTCTGGCAGCAGCATCCTTATTCCTCACTCTTGAAACTCTCAGCCTCAAAGCTACACGGTATTGGGTGTAGCATGCTACGTGTGCTGGCTTGCCTCTATTATCGATTCCTCTCAAAGGCATCTGTCAGTGGCCCTCGCCTCTGACCCCAGATATCTGTTCCAAAAGGAAATAAATCAAAGATGCTCAGAGCTGAAAGTAACTGTAGAGGTCACTGCATCCAACTCTTCACGTGACATTGGTCCACCTCTACAGCATCGCCAGTAAGCGATTGTGTGGCCTCAGCTAGGACAGGTGGGCCCAGGATGGTGCCTTCTAAGCAGCTGAAACCACCTCTGTGAATGACTTCCCACCCGTGGGTACCAGCACTTCCCTCTGGCCTCTGGAAGAGAAAACCTCGTCTCTTTTCCCTAGGAGGACCTTCTAAGTGCATGAAGGTGGCAGTCCCCTGGCCTTGGGTCCCCTGCTTCCCTTTTCAGGCTAAACAGTTCTCAGTTCTTCTCTGCGCTCCTCATCACTCATGGTTTCTGTGACATATGAGGAGCATCACCCCTGGTCAGCCGTACATTTCTCACTGCCTCCTACTTTATGGATGAGCCCAAGCCACTGCCAACATTAAAGGCAGCCGCCTCCTCCCTGTGGCCTGAAGCCAGACTGAGGCCCGTCCAGTGAAGCCTGGGAGGAGGGCAAGAAAGGGATGCTCTCAGAGACAGCAGAACTGGGAAAGGACAAGAAGGCGGGTGTTGGTAAAGGTGAGAGCTAGGGTGTGAGCAGCCTGAGGTGGTGGCGGCGGCGGGTGGGGACCGGGGGCATGCGGGAGCTTCGAGAATAGGAATAGCTCAGTCCTTAGGGCACAGACAACTTTGGGAAGGGCTTTCCTTGGACAAAAAGTTCCAAAGAGGAATAAATAGCTGGGCCTAGAGTAATGGATCCCAATCAGATGCTCATTTGAATTATGAAAAGTCTCCCTTGGAAATTGTTACAGACCCAGAGATGGACACATCTAGAGAGACTGAGGCTTATAAGACTTTTATTTATTTTTTACTTTACAATATTGTATTGGTTTTGCCATACTTCAACATGAATCCACCACGGGTTGAAATCAGTATTTCCTTCACTCCAAGCCAGATACAGGTTCACGTGCCTAAGTGAGTCTCCATTTTGTCAAACAGATGGAGAAGCAAAAACGAATCAATACATGGGTTGGGTTCCCTAACAGAGCCTGAGACAGGGTTCCTCATCCAGGTAATTTATTGAAGTGAAAGTGAAGTGAAGTCGCTCAGTCATGTCTGACTCTTTGTGACCTCATGGACTGTAGCCTACCAGGCTCCTCGGTCCATGGAATTTTCCAGGCAAGAGTACTGGAGTGGGGTGCCCTTTCCTTCTCCACGGGATCTTCCCACCCCGGGAATCGAACCCGGGTCACCCGCATTGTAGGCGGACGCTTTACCATCTGAGCCACCAGGGTAGACAACTTATTGAGGGGCTGATGAACTCAGGAAAAGCCTAGAACGGAGGGAGGCAGGCAGGATGGGGAAGGAAGAAGACGTAAGCAAAGTGGTGTTTTAGGGAGACGCGGAGCTCAGCCTGACCCCATGGAAAGCTCGGGAGTGTGAAAAACGGCACTCTATAAATTCTGGGGTCTTGAGACGCCTGGCATTGTGAGCACCTGGGTCAGTCAGTTGCTGGCCCCTGGCTGCCCCCAGGCGGTGGGGAGGTGTATAACTTCTCAGCTATCTCCTAGACAGACAATGCCAGTTGTCTAAGGACCAAGGGCGTCCTTCTGATCTCAGGGCAGATAGGAGCCATTGTCAGGAGCTGTAGCCCTAGCAGCAGGAGGGAGGGTCTGAATGGAGCATCTTACAGCGTCTTTCACAAACACCCTTGCTAACTTGAACACAGACCCCTGCTCACAACTCTAGGACCAGCGTGATGGAGACTTTAGGCAGACGGAACAACTGCAACCGCACACAGGGCTCATGGGCAGTTCTGACTGTAGGGTTCGGTGCCTCCCTGTTTCTGCTACACCCACACAGGGTATCAGGGTATTTTTCCTTCCGTTGTATAGCTCTATCTGCATAACACAAACAAATAAATAGATAAGCATATCTGGTTACTAAATAACATCCACTCCTTGCCTCCAAACATAAAATTGTAGTTTCAACGAACAAATATGAGATCAGAAAATAAACTTTGATTGTGTTCTACTATATTAGGGTTCTACAAATTGGCATGTCCTTAGTGATGACCTACTTTAGCCTGCTCATCTTACAAGTAAAGAAACTGAGGCCCAGAGAAGCTAATTATCTTGCCCAAGGTTGGGTCACTCCATCAACAGAAGTCAATAAATGCAGGCAAATGCGTTCCTTCTGCGCTTCATGCTTTATTTCTCCTGAATACAGATTTCCTTGGCCAGTGAGGTAATCGATAGGGAATGGACCTGAGTCATGAGAAAATAAGTGCCGGGAGATGGAGACATGCGTTCGCAACCAAAGGATGACCCTCTGCAGAATGTCCTTCTCAAATAAAGCCCATTCTGACAAATAGGCTCCAGTCCCAGGCTTCCAGTAACCACTAAGCCCCATCTGTACGGACTGGCTTGAAGTCCATTGCAGGGGAGAACTATGATACATGGAATTTCAAATTTGCAGAGGTGATGAAGGCCATCAGTTTCAGGTTACAATAGATCGTGGGTCAAATAGCCCCGCTGGTCAAGTTTGATATGGCCACCTTGCTCCATCAAACACAAACACTCCGACAAAAAAAGAGACAGCACACAGCACACTTTCAGATATCTCTAGACCCAGGTGACATATTTTTGTTCTGCTGGAGAAAATGGGATTACTTGGCTCTTTGAAATATGAACTGCTCTATGGGAACAATGCCTCTGACAACAAGTTTGGTGCTAAAAGCTACCAATTCAAAAAAAAAATTAAAAATAAAAAAGCTACCAATTCAGTTGTGGGGGACTTTTTACATGGCATCCCATTTCAGCTCTTACTTGAGAAATTGGTAGCAAACTAGGCTTCAGAAACTTTATAGAAAATTGTTCATCTCATCATTAAGGGAAAGACTTGCTGTAGAAAGGAAAAGGGAGCCACTGGAGCAAGGGGGAAAGACTCCATTTCCAATTCAGTAAGCTCTCGGGTAGCCTTCTTCCGTCAGCAATTCTGGAGGTCTAAGAGCTCCCAGTACTCTTGCCTGGAAAATCCCATGGACGGAGGAGCCTGATAGGTTGCAGTTCATGGGGTCGATAAGAGTCGGACACGACTGAGCGACTTCACTTTCACTTTTCACTTTCGTGCATTGGAGAAGGAAATGGCAACCCACTCCAGTGTTCTTGCCTGGAGAATCCCAGGGACGGGGGAGCCTGGTGGGCTGCCGTCTATGGGGTCGCACAGAGTCGGACACGACTAAGGTGACTTAGCAGCAAGAGCTCCCAGGGACAAAAGTGGAAACATAGAGCAACTAGGTACCAGCCCAGTGGCCTGATGCGGCTTTAGCCTTTCTTGGCAAGCAGATGGTTTGGATTATTGTAACATTCACTTCTAGTTAGTATCCCAGCCCTTCATCACATCAGAGAGAAGTCAACACACCCCTGAAATCTTTACTGTCAGAAAGACACGACCTAACACTGCAAACGAGATCCCCACCAGAGGCTGGCGCCATGGAAAACCACCCACTCAGCTGGGCAGAGGTTGCCTCTGCAAGAGCATGGTAAATATGCACAAGACTTCCAAGCAACTTCAGGAATAAGAGCTATCATTGACTTTGCATCCAATGCAATGTACATGCGTGCATGCTAAGTCTCTTCAGTCGCGTGTGACCGTATGGACTGTAGCCCTCCAGGCTCTTCTGTCCATGGGATTCTCCAGGCAAGAATACTGGAGTGGGTTGTCTTACTCTCCTCCAGGGGATCTTCCTGACCCAGGGATCAAAGCTGTGTCTCTCACATCTCCCGCATTGGCAGGCAGCTTCTTTACCACTAGCACCACCTGGGAAGTCCAATGCAATGCATACCATTTTGATACAGAGCCTAGAAACTTCCCAGGTTAGGGTAAGTCAGGGTCTATATACTGTGCTGAGGCAGGCAGAGATGACCAGGCAGGGAGAACCCCGTGGTCTTCACAGTCCACAGTCCTCATGGTCATGAGGAAGGTCTCATCCAGGAACGAGATTAAGCCTCAGTCAGAAGATCCAATTGGGGTTCAATAAACACACCTCTGGTTCAGTCCAGCAAGCATACAACACACAGGCCCAATATGGCTTCTGGTAAATGCACAGCTGGACTGTCAATAAAGGGCCATCAGAAAAGAGTAACTTGGACTAACCCTGGTGGCTCCATGGTGAAGAATCTGCCTGCAAATGCAGGAGACACAGATTCGAACTCTGACCCAGGAAGATTCCACATATTCCGGAGCAACTAAGCCCGTGTGCCGCAACCACCGAAAGCCACGTGCGTAGAGCCACTCGCCACAGCTAGAGGGTAGCCCTTCTCGCCGCAACTACACGAAAGCCCACGCGGCAACAAGAACCCAGTACAGCCGAAAATAATAAATAAGGGAAATTATTTTTAAAAAAGAGCAACTCCTGTTCAGTTGTGAACCTAAAACGCAAGGAAGCTGAGTTAAGAGAGGCTGGTACCTACCTCTTTCTCTCGCAAATTATCCCTGGATGCTCCTGGCAGATAAGACAAAATCTATCCCACCAAAGGGGTATTGCTCAGACCCATGGAGAACCATCTGCAGATTTTATTTTTACACTAAACGGACCTTTGAAGGAATTTCTAACCCTCTGGATACTACCCAGGGGACCCAGGGAGAAGAAGGCAAGCAGACACGGGCTGAGTGTCTACTGCATACCGGACCAGACATTAGATGTACAGACGTGTGAACCCAGGCATGACCAAATGGAGTTACTCCCCAAATACCAAAATAATACATGCAGTTATAGCTAAGATGCTATTATGGACAGGGTTTTCTTCTTTCCCACACTTCCCAAGTTTTCTCCAATGAGCATGGATTGTTTCTATAATCAGAAAGTGTTTTATTAAAATAATAACAATAAGGAGACAAGTCATCTCAACGAAGAGGGAATCTCGGGTACCTACACTGTAAAGGGAAGCCCCGAATGGCCGTTTTTCAGTTGATATCAGAGTCACCTTACATTTGAAATGCTGCAAACCCGCTTCACACACTCTGATGACACAATGGAAGAGCTTTCCATCTCATAAGCAGTTCTAAGTCCTGAAAATATAAAATTAGGGGGGAAAAAAAATCATGTCTTACAGGAAGGAGAGACTGAAATGGACAATGTATAAAAATTATCAGTGGTTAAAGAATGCAAGTATTAAATTAAATCTTCTCCAAGGTCCCTTTCAGCCTAAACACTTCATGATTCTGATGCAAGGGAAAGCATGCATAATGACTGTTCTGTCAGAGGAGTATGCCAAAGGCTGTCTAGAAGACAGGGGAGGAAGAGATTAATTTAGATTATGATATGGGGATAGGGGTTGGCAGTGGTTTCCTAGAGAAGGCCACAGAGATATTAGAGCTGGGTTTTAAAGGATGAGTAGGATTTAAACAAATAGACCTAGAGAGAGATGAGAGATGTAAAGAAGTAAGATAGGCCCATGAGCAAAGGATGTGGGATCGATTCAGGAAACAGCAAGGAACTAAAAAAAAAAAAAAAATAGCTTTCCTGGGTATTTACTGTGGGCAGGCCCTGTATTCAGCATGACAGATGCAGAGAAAGTGCATGATGAGACAAGATTCCTGCTCTCAACAAGCCCCCCAATCCAGAGGGGTAAGAAATGGGCCATAAGCTCTCTGATGGCAAAGATCTGGTCTAGCACCACCCCTGCTACATGGGAGGTGCTCCGTTTAATTCACAAAGGAATGGATGTGCTAGACACTCACAGGACACACTGGATAGAAGATGCCTGCTTGGTACCCAGGCCGCTCGACTCCTATCAGGAGTCGGGGGGCAGCACAAGCTTCCTGGGCTAAGGTTTGGTTAGTGGCATGAGCTAGACATGGAAGCCAAGCTGGTGGGTAAGGAGGGCGCTCAGGTAGCAGAACTGATACGGACACACTGTGAAAAGGGAACGCTTGACACATTACGAGAGTGAAGAATCCCACAAACACAGCCGTTGCCCATGATCTGAAGCTGTGAGTCACAGTGTGGAAGAGTGGGCAGGGCCCTGGCCTGGAGTCATGAGAGCCAGCATCCAGCCAAGACTCAGGCAACACTCCCATGGGATGCGGAACAAAGCAAGGAGCCTGCTCTTGTACCAAGCATCTGCTCCGCACTAGCTCTCGGCATCCTCGGCCTCCCTAGATCAGTACAACGACTCTGAGTGGCAGGCATTATTGTTTTTCATTAGAGATGGAGAGAGTATAGTTAAGAAATTTGCCTTACACAAATTACAGATTATACAGGGAAGAGGGGGTATGGTTGGAATTGAACTCAGATCTCTCCCCAAAGGCCCCATTCTTCACACACCTGCTCCTCTTGTGATAAGGAGTAATAAGATTAACTATGGACCCACTGACCTGGGGCAAGAATTCCAGATATATGAGCTTGCTAAATCTCTCCCAACCCCTCTCTCTAAGGCCATGTGATGTGGTTGACTAAGAGTCAGAGAGTTGCCTCTAACAAGATGCCATTGTGGAGGGACCTTTCTTTCAGTACAAAAAGAAAGAAATGCCTTTCCTAAGAAACGTCAGGTTTAAAGTACATGCACACATGCGCGCACGCGCGCACACACACACACACACACACTATGGGAATCAGGTTAAAAATGCAAACTGGGGGGTCATTTGCATTCCTGAACTTGGAGGCAGATGAACCCCAATGTGATAAGCAGAAAGAAGACGTGAAACCGTCACATGCTAGTTACAAGCAGTGGGATTGCCACCTATCAGCAACAGTTAGCTGCTGAATCCAGCTGTGACCTCCACTCTAAGAAACCCCATCCCTGCGATGCTAGGCTTTCACCCAGGGCTCCATACAGAGAAAGTAGCAACCTCCTTGCTACCGTGACAGCATTACTCATCAACTGACTCTTCTGGTGGGCTGCAAACAGGGCAAGCAGCCTGGACAATGAAAACCTTCCTACTTATCTTGATAATAACCCTGCCTTACATCTGCTTCGTTGTCACAACACACCAAAGGACTTTCATATATACCGTCTCACATGATTCGTTCTCCCCTGTGAGTTACAAAGTCACAGGTTACAATCAGATGTTCCATGAGCAAGTCAGTGCAGAGAAGGGGTACAAAACCCAACCTAGGGAATAAGCTTAAGAAATGATGGAGCTGGGATTCAAACTTAAGTCTTCCTACTTCTAATCTTAACTTCAACTCACCCAGTCATGACCAGACAAACACCCCCACGGCGAGTCCTCTCACCCTTTCCTTCCCCACTAGGTCACCTGGGCAAGCTCTGCCAAGTAGATACTGTTGAATCAAAACGCTCCTCTTCTTTCCCAGGAAGGAAAAGTATGTACCCATCTGAAGTCAGGTGGTCCTGCTGCTGCTGCTGCGTCGCTTCAGTCGTGTCCGACTCTGTGTGACCCCATAGACGGCAGCCCACCAGGCTTCCCCATCCCTGGGATTCTCCAGGCAAGAACACTGGAGTGGGTTGCCATTTCCTTCTCCAATGAATGAAAGTGAAAAGTGAAAGTGAAGTCGCTCAGTTGTGTCCGACTCTTAGTGACTCCATGGACTGCAGCTTACCAGGCTCCTCCGTCCATGGGAGTTTCCAGGCAAGAGTACTGGAGTGGGGTGCCATTGCCTTCTCCGCAGATGGTCCTAGGTGAGGGCTAAGAATGTACCTGCCCAAGCATGGAGCACACCTGTTTACATGGCAATCAGAGTCCCACACATGGCTTCTGGGACTTTTAACCTCCGCTGACAGTCTTGCTCTGCTCGAATCATAGCTCATTCGCTAATTAAAGGGTATTATGCACTTCATTGCTCACCAGCTAAGAACTTGGAATAAGGAAGCGTCTGCAAAAGCATTAGTCCTGGGGATGGCACTAGGTGCGCTTTACAGAAAAAGAAAAATGGGGAAAATGATCCACCTGGGACAGTCCCTCCCCCACTCGTTACTGGTCTACTAAGCCAGCCACAGCTCATACAGGAGGAAGCCACCCAGCACTGGACAAACCCAGGGAGAGTCCAGCAAATGAACCAAAAGGAGAGAGGTGCCGGGTACAGAGAATGAATGAGAGAGAAAGATGGTGAGCTGACTTCTCCCATAGCCACCAGGGAGGTCTCACACTCCTCTGGTGCACTCCAGGCCAAGGACAAATACACCTGGACCCCAGGCCAAGAGGCCAGGGAGACCAGGGTGAGTGGAAAGGATCAGCCTTCACTGCAAGGTCCTAGAACAAACTTGACATCACGGCCCACCCTTGGAGCCTGGCTGCTCATTGTGACCAATGGGCGAAAGAGATCAGCGTCCCGCCTGGAGCCTGCCCCAGGATTCCCAGAGTGGGTGCCCTTTCAGACACTCTCCTGCCCTACTGGACACAATCCAGCCCTAAGACCCATCCCCTTTTCAATGCAGGGGGAAGACTGAGGGTCAGTCCAAGGAGGGGCACTCAACCTAGATCAGTCTTGAATCTGGTGAGGATGCCACTTGACATTTATTTCCACAAGCAGCATCCCTACTGAAGTGAGAACCTGGCAAGGTCAAAGGCTCGGGTCAGGATTTGAGGCCTGATCTTTGGCCTCTTGGGACCCCAGGGACCCAAATGACAGGCTGAGTATGAAACAGCAGCTGGGGATCAGAGAACCTTTACTTCTAAATGGAACTTGGTCATGAGTTGAGAGGAAGTCACTAGACGGACATGTGGTCATGTGGATGCTTGAGAGAACTTGGTCCCGAGGCTGCTACCCACCGCGGTAGCTCTGGTGCCACCCTCTCTCTCTCTCTGCATGTTCCATGCATGTTCAGGCAAACAGAGGAACAGCTGAGTGTGTGTCTGAGCTGCGTGGTGCAGTGGAGAAGCTGAGCGTTGCCACGGCACTAGAAAGCACGGGGTGGATACAATGATGGTTTCAGCCTCCAAGAATGAGGTTTTCCCCCCATCTCTCCCCAAGCCACCCAAGACATCATTTGTGCGTGACATGTTTTTGGATCCTGTTTGCTCCAATTTAGAAAGGCTTCCAAGACTGCTGGTCCCTTCCCCCAGCTCAGACCCGCTTCCTCTTCAGCTTCCATATACCACAGCCTGATTCTGCTGGGCTCTTTTGCACAGTGTTTCAAACAAATCACACAGAACAATTCCCCCAAGAAAGAGAGCTCTACAGGCAGCGAGCAGCAGTACCCTCTCCTTCCCTGCACCCCCCGCCCCAACTCCACCAACACTCAAGCACTCTTGGCTTTTCTAGAGAAGACCAGAGACAGCCCACAGCAAGCACAGAGGCTGTGGGCAGAGATCAGCTGTAGCGTTAAAAGAAACTCAGAGCAAAAGGCTGGTAAGGCAATGGATCTGAGAGCAGGCGGGGAATGGATGTATCACAGAGCAAGGTGGGGCATGTCTTAATTAAGCAGAGGACCTCAGACAAGAGCTGACGACAGAGTCGGGTCTCTCTGCCATTTGCCACACCGAACTTACGACTGCAATTTGGCTCAAGGTTCTGAGACTCAAAAGCTCTAAGGCAGCTTTGGGAGAAGCAGCCACACTGGGCTTCCGGAGGGTCCCAAGGCCCCTGCTGTCCCAGGCCCTCCTGGGAGCAAGGAGCTGTCGGCAGCAGCAATCAGACCTGTGGTGCCAAGTTCTGCCTAGCAGCCCACTAATTAGGCAGACACAGCTCTCCTCCCATCCTTTCTCTGCCCCTCCAGGAAGCCCCTGCCTGAAAGGAAGCCACCTCCCCTCCGCCTTTGCTCTTTACTCAGCTCCACACTCCTCCTCCAGGCTTTGGAATCTCACAGCTGCTCGCCCCCTCCCCACACCACTCCTCTCGTATCCACGTTGTTAAGCGATCATCATCATCATACAGACAGCAAACTGAGCCTCTGAGTTTCCAGCTGAAACTCCCAGACCAGCCAGCCTGCAATGCTTTGCCCTCGCAGGCATCTCACAGACCATCCTGCCTCCATCTAAACCCTACTCTCTGGGCCAAGCACCCTGGACATCTCTGCTTTTGACCTGCCAGCAGACCAGACAGAGACCCTGGGGCCCCCAGCCTCTCCTCTCCTGACACAGAGCTCAGAATCCATACAGGAAAAGGCAGCAAAGAGACTTCCACACCTTTGCAGCATCACCTGCTCCAGCAAGCTCCCAAAGCCACTGGAACCAGCCAGGCTGCCTGGGGCCCCACACCCCCTTCTCTGGCAGCTTTAAGCTCCAGCCCAACCCACAGGATGCTGTGCCTGATGCTACTTCCGAGCAGAGAGAGAGAGGGGAAAAAAAAATGCCACCTCGTCAATGACAAGCTGTTCCAATCACACAGCTCTGACACCAAGTGCCCTGGACCACGGACCGCTCGGGCCTCCTCCCTTTGGGTGGGTGGAAAGCAACTCGGCATGTCTTGGGGAGCCATCGCCCAAAGCCAGGCCCCCCCGCTCGCCTTGCACATCCAGCTAGACAACAGTGCCCCATCCCAGCGGGCAGACGCCTCCTGCCAGTTCCAACAACTCTGGCCAACTCCCCTCTTGGCCTTCAACCTGAGGCACGGCTCTCCCTCCTGCTCCAAAGCACAGAGAGACCTCAAACCAAGCCAGAGGCCACCAGCGTGGCACTTCTCCAAAGGACCAAGCACAGAAAGGAGCTGAATGCCAAGTACTCACAGTGGTGAAGTCCTGGTGGCCACACTCCTGCCCCTTGAACTTGCAGTAGAGCATCATATCCTTCAGGTCATGGCCCACGCGGTGCAGGAATTCCAGCATGCTGAACTGCTTGGGTTTGTAGTGCTTGAAGTTGGCCTTCTGCTGCAGGGCCTCCAGCACCGTGGGGTCGGCCAGGTGCGGGTCGGGGATCTGCAGGTTGACGTCCAGCAGCGCCAGCAGTTCCCCGGCGTGGTACAGGTCATTGGTGGTAAGCCTGGAGAAACGGAAGCCATTGAGGTTGCAGAGGGTCACGGCTGGGAAGACCAGGCTTTGGGCCACCACCTCGTCCACCTTGGTGACGTGCTGGTAAGAGAAGTAGTAGGACACCCTCTCCGAGCTTTCAACCAGCAGCAGGCCCAGGGAGCCCACGAAGGCCACGGCCCAGAGCACACGCCGGACGGTCAGCGGCCCATAGACGAAGATGTGGCGGATGCCGTGGAGGGTGGAGGTGTTGGCGAAGATCTGGATGCTAGAGGGCTGCAGGCTCCCCTCGCTGGGGCTCTCCTTGAGGTCCATGGGGACCCTGTGCAGTTCCGCAACTGGCTTCAGGTTGATCAGATTTCAGGGAAAGAGTTCCCAGTCCTCGGGGCTCTGCTTAAAGCTTGATGTTCAAGGGAGGAAAGGAAAAGCCAGCATCAGGCAGGGCAGCACCACCGGAGTTTATCCTGAGAGCCCAGCCGCACGCTGCCAGGGGTGAGTGTTTATATTAAAAAAAAAAAAAAAACCATTCAAACTCTAGCTCCTGATTTTTTCCAGGCGATAAGGAGGGCTGGTTTTATTTAGGGAGACACCAAGGTGATGTGGAAGAGATGTGGGTGGGAAGGGAGAGCTTAGCCAATGGAAATAAAGTCCTCCCCCCTACACACGCCACTAGAGACAAGATTAAAAGCGAGAGCGAGGGAGAAAATGCTTAAAACAAGTCGCTCAGCAGCTCGGAGCCTGTTAACCAGTGCATAATGCCCCGTGTTCAGCATCCTGGGGATGTCAGGGCGGCCACGCTGATGCACTGCAGGCGGGCGCAGCGGCCGAGATTCAGGGGCCCCCCGCCGCCGCCGCGGCCGCTCGGGTCCTCTCCTCTGCCCGCGCTGTTTTGGACTCCGGATCGCCTTTCTCGCTGCCGGCCTCCGTCCCTCCTCTCCTCTCGTCCTCCAGGGCCCCCTTTTATTGGGCAGAATTCCAAATGCCGGGCGGTCCGCGGCTCGCGCCTCCTCCTCGGAGAGTAGGCAGCGCGCGCGGCCGCGGAGAGGCGAGGACCAAGGAGGCTGAGGGCTCCGGAAGGGGACTCGTCTGTCTCCCACCCCCGCCCCGCCACCACCATCCTACCCCCCCACC
>SJYQ01002783.1:27882-70277 GCA_006410935.1 Redunca redunca | reverse complement strand
GAGCCAGAGGGCACCGAGAGAGCCGCCCTCCCTCACCCCCTCCACCAGCAGGCTGTTGGGATGGGGAGAGGGCCGGTGGGGGTGGGAGCGAGGGCTGCTGGGGGCCTGGGGGACCCGGTGAAAGTTTCTTTTTGGTCTGTTTTGGAGGGAGCTAGTGGGGGCCTCTCCGCGCAGGGGGAGAACTAGCCCCCCTCCCTGGGAGGGAGGACGTGACAGCCGCCCCCTATAGGTGGCAGGAGGGTACCTTGATCAACTCCCAGGAGCCCGGTATGGGGGTGGAGGCAGCGAGCCTCTGCACCAAGATCTGTTCCTAGGTCAGACCCAGCCTTGGGTCTTCAGACACAGAGATGCTGGAAGGTGGGAAAGGAAGGGAGCCCTGGAAAACCCCTGATGCCTGCTGGAGGGGGACATTCCAGGATAGGAGGGGCCCCAGGCGCCCCTGGGAGACCACATTTAGAGCAACAAGTAGCCTCCACCTCAGCAGAGATGTCAGGAGATTTTTGCATCTGAAAGAGAAAGACAGCTGGGGTTCCAGGTAGGACTGGCTGCCTTCCCTTGGGCTTTGTGTATGTGTGTGTGGAGTTCAACCCCAGGATTTGCCAGATGGAAACACAGCTGGAGCTATAGATGGGAAAGAAAAATCGGGCTTCCAGCCACCTACCTCTTTTTTTCCTGAAAATTCCCTGAAAGTCAGCTCCTGCCAGCAGGTGGGTGTGGCTTGCCCAGTGCCAGGGATCAAAGGGCTGGAACCCATAGAATCAGTGAGGCTAAATCCCCTTCAAGAGGAAAGGAACAGAAAGTTCCAGTGGCCAACCCTATGCACACTGCCAAGCTGGGGCAGAGCCACATGGAGATGCCGTGTGGAGCCAACCTGATGTCCCCAGGGCATGCCCAGCTTAAATAGCACTCCTTGAGAAGAAGGCAGTTTAGGGAACGTCACTCTTGGTTTGTATCTACTTCGAAATATTTCTCTATCCCATCTGCCCTCTCGCTTAACCAGATCCAAGCTGGGAACAGAGTCTGGATGCGCAGTGAGGCAACACATGGCAGTAAATCGGTGGTTTATCGATCCTGGGAGCTTAAAGAACAGAATCAGCCCAAATAAGGACAAATGACAGAGGCCAGTTAACTTCATGCATGTGTCAGGCCAAGGGGGCAGGGCTTCAAAACAGGGGGTGCCAAGACTAATTAAGAATCTATTATAGGCTTTCCTGGTGGTCCAGTCGTTAAGAATCTGCCTATCAATGCAGGGGACATGGGTTCGATCCCTGATCTGGGAAGACCCCACGTCCCACATGGCAAGTAAGCCCGTGCCCCACAGCTACTGAGTCCATGTGACCTAGAGCCTGTGTTCTGCAATAAAGAGTAGTCACTGCAATGAGAAGGCTGCTCACCGCAACTAGAGAGTATCCCTGACTTGCCACAACTAGAGAAAGCCTTCACACAGCAGCGAAGACCCAGCACAGCTGAAAATAACTGAATTAATTTGTTTTTTAAAGAATCTAGTGTGTGTCAGGACTGGGCAAGGATGTCATATCATTTCACTTAATGCTTTCAACCACCTTAACAGGTGTGTGTTATTACCCCATATATACACACAAATAAACAGAGGCTCAGGAGAGTGAAGTCACACAACTCGTGAGTGCCCAAGCAGGATTTGAACTCAGGCTTTTGCCTCCAAAACACGAGCTCAAAGGCATAGTCAAAACATGTCTTTCCACATTTAGGAAGAGGACAAGCATTTCTACTCCACTTTGGAGCTCAGTTGGTAAAGAATCCACCTGCATGCAGGGGACCCTGGATCGATTCCTGGGTCGGGAAGATCCCCTGGAGAAGGGATAGGCTACCTGCTCCCATATTCTCGGGCTTCCCTGGTGGCTCAGCTGGTAAAGAATCTGCCTGCAATGCGGGAGACCTGGGTTTGATCTCTGGGTTAGGAAGATCCCCTGGAGAAAGGAAAGGCTACCCATGTCAGTATTCTGGCCTGGAGAATTCCATGGACTGTATAGTCCATGGGGTTGCAAAGAGTCAGACATGACTGAGCGACTTTCACTTCCCCCATTTTACACGTACACACACACACACACACACACAAACTCACCTTGTACTACACGCCGACCAGCTCCTCCTCCACAGACGTGAAGCAGCCCCCTCTTTCTCTCCACTAAGCCAGGCCCCTTTCGGCCATGATTTTCTTAGCGCCAGGCCCTCCTCCTCCAGGACAACCTCCCAATGCACCTCTGTAGTCTTTGGCTCATTAGCCTGTTCAACAAGTCTGTGGATCTCTGACTCCATACCAGACACTCCGTCGGTTTGGGGTAAACAGAGAGGAATGGAATATACTTCCCTTCCTTGATAATTCAGGGTTCTGCAAGGCTGGAGACAGCGTTCATTCAGAAGCTGATCCCATACATATGGAAGGCAGGGAGAGACGGAAGAAAGAGGCAGCCGCTGCAGACTGGTTTGTGACAGGTTTAAAAAGCAAGAGAACTTACACACAATCTCAGGTGCTGCCAGAGGAGTAGGTCTCTGCACCAAGTTTTAGAAGCTGAAATGGAAGCCTTAGAGGCTTTCCTGGTGGCTCAGTGGAAAAGAATCCGTCTGCCAATGCAAAAGACACAGGTTCAACCCCTGGGTCGGGAAGGTCCCCTGGAGAAGGAAGTGACAACCCACTCCACTATTCTTGCCTGGAAAATTCCATGGACAGAGGAGCCTGGCGGGCTGCAGTCCGTGGGGTCACAAAAAGTCAGGCCTGACTTAGCAACTAAGCAACAACACCAGTTAAGAGGCCTTAACTGGGCTCGGCAACATAGACCATCCAAATGGTCTCAGCCCCACCTTACTCTCTCAAGGCTGTGTCCTGAGGCACCTTCTAGCCCAGGAAATGTACATGCACAATCCAAAGGCAGGCAAGAAGTGAGGAGACTCTGATTGCTCCAGACCCTTGTCCTCTTGATGACCTTTCCTAGGATTCCACCCCTCGTGACCTGCTCTATTTCACACGTGCAGCCCCCTCCTTGGAAACGTTCCCTGAAAGGTCAGCCCAGGTTTCACTCGCACGAAGTTTGTTGGATGGTTATCTGGCTACATTGGAGGCAGATGTCTCACCTACAATACAGGTGCATGCAAGAGAAAACATAAGACAATCATTCCCAAATCAATTTTTTTCCACCCAGAGCCCCATGATTTGAACCACTGTTTTATAAGCCCCCCTATACTTTAGCCACCTGATGCAAAGAGCCAACTTATTGGAAAAGACCCTGATGCTGGGAAAGACTGAGGGCAGGAGGAAAAGGGGATGACAGAGGATGAGATGGTTGGATGGCATCACTGATTCAAAGGACATGAGTTTGAGCAAACTCAGGGAGATAGTGAAGGACAAGGAAGCCTGGTGCGCTGCAGCCCATGAGGTTGCAAAAGGTCAGACAAAACTGAGCAATTGAACAACAAGAATAATAGGCTGAGGGTAGGATCATTCACATCCATTTGTGTCCTTGTGTTATTTAATAAAAATAACACATTAGCAGACAGAAGACTCACCAGGTATGAACGCACAACATTCTGCTTGGCTAATGGCCCATGTGTCTCCTGCGAGGCAGTGTCGTTGTCCAAGGCCATCCTATGTTGGAGGAGAGCTTTTCTAATTGAGAATGTCAGGGTTCAGGAAGGACAGGCTTTGTGGGCTTTCATTCAGGGCTTCCCAGGGGAGTTTAGTAAGGGCCTCTGTGTGTGCTTTGGTGTCCTCCAGTCCAACGGAGAGGACGAAGACGGCAGGCAAATGATGGCACCGTGGGAATCAGAATGTGTCCCCCTGGCTGCGAGGAGAGGAAGGCGGTAGCTTCAGGAACTTGACCTGGTTGGGTACACCATACTTCTTGGCTGGGGGAGGCAGCACTGTTGGGTGTGAAGAGATGAACTGGGGGTGAAACAGGCCAGGCCAGGGCCGCACCTGCTCCGCTCAAAGGTGTGTGTTCATCTCAGGCCTAGCCAGTTTCCGCAGGCCCAGTTTGCAGCAGGACAGTGGGATCCCAGTGGAGACTCCTCCTCAACCAGGAGTGCAAAGCAACTCACCCAGCCCAGTGGGACGTCCCATGGCATATTCCAGTGGATGAAGCCTCTCCCAGGCCTGACTTGGTGTTCTCAGCAGCACAGCAGGCTGACCCACAGTGAGAGTCCAGGCAGCGATTGTTTCCCACCATTTCCACACGTTTACAGGATCAGGTGCCCAGCATACGTGGCCATAGGCCCCTACCTGGCCAAGGTGGCTTTACCTGCTAGCAGTTTAATCTACTGCTTTCATATCCCAGTTTTCCCTTCTACCACCCCTGCTGCTTACAGGATATAAGGAAGAAGGAACCTCCGGTCACTGTCATTTTTTTTTTTTTTTGCCCCATCTTGTACATCATGACCTTTGCAATATGACCCCCATCACTATCTATTCAATGACAGTATCCATCCATGGTGTTCAGCCTTTCTAAGCCCCCCAGGGGTGGCAGCCTGGTTTGCACAGTCCCAGGGGATAGCTTGGGTTAAGCCAGACTCAGTGTCCACACAAACCAGGGCGTATTGAGAACCCTCACTCAGCAGGAGGAGGCGAATAATCATCAATTTGCCAATCTCTCACCAGTAGGTACACCAGTGGACAGCCCACCACCCTCCCCTGGTAGCTGCCTTGAGCGTTGTTTAGAACACACAGGACATGCTGTTACCACATTAACCAAGTCACTGTCTATCAGGGGCCACCTGGTGTCCTTGGCAACACACCCTCCTGCCCAAGCACCACATGTCCACACCTCCCATGGGATGCATAGGGTCATCAGCCATATCCACTGAAGGGTCACTTGCCACAGCTCATACCCATCGGCTTCCACTCATGGCAATGTGAGATGAGATGTGGAAACAGTGAGCATTGCCTCCGTCTCTAACAGGTGAACCCAAATATCTTTCCACCTATCCTGACTCCACAAGGGCTTATCTGTGATCATCCAGTCTTAGCTTCCCATTGTCCAAGCCTTAGAACAGAACCCTTTAAAAAAAAATTATTTTTTTGACTAGTGCTGCCCAGCCAGAGAAGGCAATGGCACCCCACTCCAGTACTCTTGCCTGGAGAATCCCATGGATGGAGGAGCCTGGTGGGCTGCAGTCCATGGGGTCACTAAGAGTCAGACATGACTGAACGACTTCACTTTCACTTTCCACTTTCGTGCATTGAAGAAGGAAATGGCAACCCACTCCAGTATTCTTGCCTGGAGAATCCCAGGGATGGGGGAGCCTGGTGGGCTGCCGTCTATGGGGTTGCACAGAGTCGGACACGACTGAAGTGACTTAGCAGCGGACACGACTGAAGTGACTTAGCAGCAGCAGCAGCAGCCCAGCCTGCAAAATTCTTAGTTCCCCAACCAGGGATCTAACCCACAACCTCTGCAACAGAATCTCCGAGTCTTAGCCACTGGACTGGCACAGAAGTCCCAAAACAGCCCTTTAGAACAGGCCAACTGTCAGTGCAAAGGGTTATCAGCCAGGCCTCATAAGTGGTCACCAGCCAAATCACTTAGAGTCCTACCCTCTGACTACTGAGGTTCATTCCTGTGTCCAGGTGTCTATGTCCAAGGCATCAGAGGGACTTTCTCCCACTCCCTCCCTACAGACCACAGGAATAGTGGCAGGGGCATTTGGAGAATGTACCTTCTCTACAGGGCCTGGGACACTCACCTTTCTAGAGGCAGAGGCCTGGTGGATGGGGTGCCCCCCTGCTACAAATACATATGTGACACTTAGTCAAAGTGGGGGTTTGAGCCAAGACAGAGGTGTGTGGATGGAACATATTCTCGACCTACCCCTTGATAGAAAGGGACGTGCTTACCGGGATGTACTGTTCCTTTGTGAGACTCTACCCGGAGAAGCTCTGTATATCCCTTAGGACCCAGTACTCTGTGGGGTATATTAGCGTTCTGCTCCCTCCCACTTGTCATTGTTTAGTTGCTAAGTCATGTCTGACTTTTTGCAATCCCACCAGGCTCCTCTGTCCATGCGATTTCCCAGGCAAGAATACTGGAGTGGGCTGCTATTTACTTCTCCAGAGGATCTTCCCACCCCAGGGATCGAACTTGCATCTCCTACATTGGCAGGCAGATTCTTTACCACTGAGCCCCCTGCGAAGCCCCCTCCCAGAGCTGGGACCAAAATTCTAAAGTTTCTCTCTCCTCTGATATGTTTGCCACTACACCCAACCATACTTCTCGGAGGCCCAGACACACCAGATGGTGGCCCTGCTTGGGAGATGCCCAGAACTTACATCTGCTTCACCTCTTATTTCATCTTCTCAAAGGCAGCTCACTACTCTGATCCCCAGCCCCACACCTTACCAGGCGGTATAAGAGACAGATGGGGAATAAAAGTTCTCCCAAACCCCCAAATCCCTACAAAGGCTGAATGGTGCCTCTTTCATGTTCTTAGAGGTTGGATAGGCTTGTCCATGGTCAACCACAACTTCTGGGACAACACAAGTCTTATCTGACCAAACTAGTCCCCAAAACCTCATGGCAGTGCCTTGGTCCTTGAATTTTTTTTTTTTTTTTTTTGGTGGACTCACTGCCCAGCCTCTCCTTATAAATGTTCGAGCCAAGTCTGCAGAGGGCCTTAGTGCAGAGGCAAGTCTCCAGGCATTAACATTGTATGAGCAACATGATGGGCCCGTTTGACTGGAGTGGGGAAGGGAAAAAGGGAAAGGTCCTGGGGTATCATTCATGACGCCTAGTGAGCTGTGCAGTAGCCTTGGGGAAGGTCCTTGAAAGGTCCATGGTTGCCCCTTTCTCGGGAGGGCAAATTGATCTTAGTTATCAGAAACCTGTACTGACCAGAGTCTTTGATGAATCTTCTTTCAAATAATAACATTTGGAAATTCTCTGGTGGTCTAGTGATTAGGAATCCATGCTTCCACCGCAGGGACACTGGTCTGATCCCTGGTCAGGAAATTAAGATCCCACATGTCCCATAGCTTGGCCAAATACAAATAAAATGAAATGAAACATATTTACATTAACATTTCTCCAAAAGCATCTGAGTAAAACAGTGATTGTAAATGACTTAAAAAAGACTTTAAAAATGGCCACTGTTAAAAGTTTGATGGGAGTTTGTTATAATGCAATTGACAAGGAAATTTATTTCTATGACATACATTTTAAAATTATGACTAATAACATTATGCCAGAACATATCAGACTTTTAGGAATTCCATACAAATATACCATAAAGAAAGTTAAGCATTACTTATTTGACAGTACTTCTTATTGTAATTGAACATATTTTTGAAAGCATAATTAGTTTAATTTTATAAGGAGAAAGAGCATATCTTTTGAGATATTCCAAGGGCCATCTGGAAAATCTCAAAGTTAGTTCAAGGTTAATAATAATTCACTTAAAGTTTGATTTTTTTTTAAGGAAATTTGCCAAAAATATCAAAAGATTTTAAAATGTTGTATTAAATAGGATCATAGGTCCCTGTGAAACAATACTTAGTTATCCATTTAACCAAAGTGACAATTAAAGACTTCAAAGGTAATTGCATAAAGTTACACAATTGTAAAAAGCAAAACAACAGAAAACACTTTGCTGTTTTAATAGAGAAAATTCAGCTTAAGTAATCAAAGATATAATAAAGACAACATGAGGCACAGAAAAATATTTTTGATAAAACACAGAACCTTTGATTTCCAGGCAGCTTATTTAAAAGGGAAAGAAACCTTTCAAAATTCTATTAATCTTATCCTCACATTAGTCCAGGAAACCTTTGTTCTTCCGGTAGATGAAAGAAAGTTAAGTTTTAGTTTTACATAAGCATATTATTGATATTAAAGTTTATTTTTGTTTAAGCCAATTAAGCAGAACTCTTTGACAAATTAATTTTGGCAATACACCCCAGAAGTACAAAGCATTACATATATATGTAACGTTTATCCATAGACATCTGTAAACATACAAGCAGACACAGAGACCCTAAAGTTTTCATTGCAAAACTTGAGCCATAGCTCAACAATGTAAAATTCACCAGTTTATAAGTAACAGTTGAATACAAATGGTGTCTCTAGCAGACAGAACAAGATAAGGCTACCCTCTCAGATGGCTAAAGTATTTTTCTAATATTTGTGGAGAAGACTTTTCAAATTTGTACTTGCCCTTGACAAATAATCTTATTGACGCTGTGGACTAGATTTTGGGCAAGGAGCTTTCTATAGCAGTCTGTATTCTTAAAAGCGTCTTCCACTTTCTTTTTTTTTAGTCTAAGGCAATTGTACACAGCGTTTATATTTCAAATATATGATGAGATTTACAACTTCAAGGGACAGAGAAAGAAGGCAGGCTTTCTCCTAGGAGTTTTGGGCCCCATTTTTCTATTGTCAGAAGCCTAGGGTAATTACTATTTAAATTTTTCCTTTGCATTAGGGGTCTGAGGACTCAGGTTCATTGTCAGTCATGGTAACATCCTCCCCTTTTATCTTTCTACTTTCCCAGGGATTCTGCCTCTTAGCTAATCAGGCTTTGTCACGAGAACTCAGACCTTAATCTGCAGCAGCCCATGCCCTCCTAGCTTTGCTAAATGGCACACTACATCTCCAACTTATGATTCTATCCTCACGCCCTGTCTGCAGCCCCAAAGGGAGCGGTAGATGCCTGAATGTCCTTCTCTGACTTCCGCTCCTCCCCCAGCTCTGTAACTTGAGCTTCAGCCACTCCTTGCCTGAGCCACAGAGGCCAGCTAACTGCTCACAGTAGGGACCAGTCGTCTGTTCCTCTTCTTTGTCACAAGGGTACTACGTGCAGTTCGTCAGGCAAGCACATTAGAACATCGGGCACTTCCAGGGTGTCCAGATTTCCCCCACAGATATCTCTTGCCTGGTCTCCTGGCTGACTTGCCAATTGTCAGGTCTCAAACAACCCCCATACATGGAGGCCAAGGAGAGACCAAGGAGAGAGGCAGCCACTCCCAAATGGCAGGTTTAACAAGCAAGGGAACCTGCATACAAGGCTTGTCTTGGTGGGCTGCAAGGTGAGTAGACCTCCTCTCCTCCCTGCCAAATCTTAAAAGTTTATATAGAACCCTTAACTGGGTTGAGTCACGCCAACTCACTCTCTCAAGGCTGTACCCTTGAAATAGCACCTGGTATTAAATGGTGGGTGAAATGTACTTTCCAAGGACAGGACATGGGTTAGGAGCCTCTCGTTGCCTGGGTCCAGCCGACTGGGTCAACCAGCAGTCATGTCTTCTCAGTGACGTCCTCCAATGTCAGGCAGAGAGACACAAGCCCCAGTGGAGTGCACCTGGTCCTTTCTCTACAGCGGAGAGTGAGAGAAATGAGCTCCTGGTCTAGCAATACCCAGCCAGAAACCAGCTTCCTACATCCCCACCACGTTCCTTCCACCCCCACCCTTACCTGCGTTGCTTTTCATTCCCTTCCCCCAGCTCAGATCTGCCCCTCCCCTTGAAGCCTCTTCTTTTTCCAGAATCATATTTTCCCTCAATTCACACCCCCAACGTGCTTTCTCATGTGTACAGAAAAAGATCTCCGAGTTGTTCTAATTACCCTCTCTCCCATTTAAACCTGTTCACTTGTTGGAGTCCCCACTGGTGGGGTGAGAATGTCCCTGATGGTGGATTTCATCACAGAGTACTTGGGTCTATACTTGACACTGTGTGGATATTATCAGTCACAGTGAGAGAGTGGTACTCCCAAGCCCGTTTTACAGATGAGAAGGCCTCGTACCCAGAGGAGAGCTACCTTGCCCAAGGTCTCACAGCTATCAAGGGGCAGAGCTGATAGTCAAACTCGGGAATGTCTGAATCTGAAAGATACATTTTCCAACCCCAATATAAATGCTTCCACAAGATCTCAGTAGTGCAGAACATCATGACGCCAGCTTCGAATATGAAATATCTAAGTTATAGAATATCTTTCAAGAAGCAACACTGCACAGTTTCCTGGCATATATAGCAATTCAACTTGATGGCTAATTGAATGTTGCTACATGGCTCTTGTTAAAGACCCTCTTTAATAGATAAGACTCATTTGCAATTAGCAGTCTGGTTTATATACAAACATCAGATAGTCCAGGATCCTTAAAAAGGTTTCTGTGGTGTTCAGTTGGCTAAGGATTTCCCTCCTCAATCAGATTTACAACGCACTGTGGTATGTGTAGGGGTTTATGAGGAATAGGTTTAGATTGAGTCCATTTGGCCCAGATTTTCAGACTCTGCCTTAATTTTGTGTAATGGTCTTTTTGATGCATGCAAAATATTAAGTGCAGGACTAAACACTGAAAACATTTCCAGACAAATTCATTTGCAAATAAAATAATCTAATTCCCCAATAGACAATGGGCCCAGATTTTTGCTGTGGTAAATTTATTCACTTATGAGTGAATAAATGAACACACAGATGAATTCACTTTCTTTGACACTGAAGCTGCTTCTCTGAGATGCAAGGAGGGGGGACCCTCTTCTAATCCTAGGAAACCTGGGGCCTCTCCAGAGCCTACAGCCCAAAGAATGTGAGGTTACAAATTGCAGGGCCCTGCCTCCAGCGTCCTGCAAATAGTGACAGGCAAGGTTAGCAAGCTGAGATCTATAATCAGCTTGAATGCTAATTTGCTGCTTAACATGTACTAGATACAATCTGCTGCCACCACCATTCCCTAATTTTAAAAAAGATGCATTTCTTTCTATCATACAGATGGCGTTATTAATTATTATTTCAAACTCAGAGGGGCCTCAGTACACAACTTTTTTTCCTGGCAGTTCATTCCTCTAAAGAAAGCTTAAAGATCAATTATTATAAACCAAAGTGTTTTTCTGCTATTGGTTTATAAACAAACACCTCACACAACAACTATTCCCATTTAGTTACTTCAGTGTACACTTAGCAAATAATTTGTCATGAAGGGTATTCCAGGCAGGGGCATTAAGCAAAGCTGGGCCTAAGTGTAGCTTATTGAGATTTTATTTATAGTTGCTCTATTTTTTTTTTTTCCTTTTCCAGGTAAAGACTGCAAAGGCCAGGGCACACAGAGTGGACTTCTGGGGCTCAGCAGCCAGTTGATCTGAGCTCTGGAATGGATCCAGCCTGCTGTGTGGCCGTTGGAAAACCACATAACAGCTCTTTGCTGTTTGCATTTGTGTTAAATCATTGTGGAGGCCTCCTCCCTATGGCGCTAGTGGTAAAGAACCTGCCTGCCTATGCAGGAGACATAAGAGATGCAAGTTCGATCCCTGAGCTGAGAAGATCCCCTGGAGGAGGGCATGGTAACCCACTCCAGTATTCTTGCCTGGAGAATCCTATGGACAGAGGAGCCTGGCGAACTACAGTCCATAGGGTCACAAAGAGTCAAACACAACCCACAACCGAAGCGACTTGGCACACACGCCTGTGTGTCAGCTTCCTCTGCTGCTGCAATTTGACACAAGCCCTGACCAGGTCACAAATGCCTCATTAATGGGATAACAATGAGTTTGAATCAGAGATTCTGGTCATTGACCCCATGTCACCATCTGCTGGAGCAGGGGGTTGACAGGGCCAGGTGAATGAGAATCACCCAACATGTTAAAATGCAGATTCTGGCTGCCTTCCCCTTCCTACCGCCTACACCCCTCTGCAGCTGAATCTCTAGGGTCGGGGGCTTGGAGGCTCTCTGCCCTTACAGGGTTATGGAGTGCAGATCAGGGACTCCACCCAGACCCAGCCACGTCCAGGAAGCTCTTCCTCTCTATCAGGCATGCCAAACTGGTGTCTGGAGTTTTACTTTTGCATTTCCTTCAGCCTAGAGAGATTTCCCCCAGGCTGGCTTCTTCTCATAAATCACCTGATGGGAGAGGCTGCGGCTGGCCTCCTGTCGCCACCCTCCACCCCACTTATGATGCCATTACATGCTCCCTTCTCTTCTCTGGGCTCATCATTGTCAGGAAATGCATCTCATCTCCTTGTGAATTACCTGTTGCATAGACCCACCCCCAACTCCAGTACAGAGACCCTCTCTGGCTTGTTGGAAGCTGTACCCCAGTGTGAAGGACCTGGGAGGGGCTTGTCAGTATGGGAGCTCATGAGTAAATGAACACTGGGTGAATTCCCTTACTTCTGATGCTGATGCTGCTCCTCTGAGATGCTAGAATGGGGACCCTCTTCTGACCTGGGAAGAAGGGAAACTGGAACCTGCTCTGAACCTTGTTCCTGAGGAAGGTGAAGGCCAGCTCCTGCCCCTCAAGCCTGTTCACTGTGACCCCAGCATCCAGGGAAGACCTCAGTGGAACCAGAGTCCCTGCATTCAGCAGGAAACTATGCACCCAGAGAATCTCAGCTGGGGTTATTTGACCAGAAAATCCTAACTTCAAGGGCTTTTGAATAAGTTCTCCTTAACTTCATTGTCTACAAAAACCTGTGCTAAGTCGCTTCAGTCATGGTTGACTCTTTGCGACCCTGTGAGCGATAGCCCTCCAGGCTCCTCTGTCCATGGGGATTCTCCATGAAAGAATACTAAGTGGGTTGCCATGCCCTCCTCCAAGGGATCTTCCAGATGTAAGGGTCGAACCTGCGACCCTTATGTCTCCCACATTGGCAGGGGGGTCCTTTACCACTAGCACCACCTGGGAAGCCCACAGAAATGTGGGTCCTGGTGAAAGTTGAGGTCAGGTATGAACTGCATGCTAGTTACCTACCCAGTTAAGAGGTTGTTCCATTTGACTTCTCCTGACTTTGCATGGACAATTGACCTTGACACTTCCCATACAAGCTTCTCTCCTCTTTCCTCATCAGACAGGATAATGATATCATGAAGAAATTACTAAACGAGTGGTATTTAATAACTGTTTGCCAGCATGCAATAAGGAAGACAATCACATGAGGGTCTCCGAGCGATTCCTTACCCTCAATCAATTTTTGGATAACCAAAAATTAGTTTGTAATGAGTCCCTGCCCCCTTCTACAGAGTCAGTGGCTGCTGCTGCTGCTGTTAAGTCGCTTCAGTCGTGTCCGACTCTGTGCAACCCCATAGATGGCAGCCCACCAGGCTCCCCAGTCCCTGGGATTCTCCAGGCAAAAACACTGGAGTGGGTTGCCAGTTCCTTCTCCAATGCATGAAAGTGAAAAGTGAAAGTGAAGTCACTCAGTCGTGTCCGACTCTTGGTGACCGCATGGACTGCAGCCCACCAGGCTCCTCCGTCCATGGGATTTTCCAGGCGTGGGGTGCCAGGAGTGGGGTGCCATCGCCTTCTCCAGAGTCAGTGACTACTTTCTCTTATTTAGTTTGCTTTCCATGAGACACTTCTCAGGCTTCCCAGGTGGCTTAGTGGTAAAGAATCTGCCTGCAAGGCAGGAGACACGGGTTCGATCCCTGGGTCGGGAAGATCCCATGGAGGAGGACATGGCAACCCACTCCAGTACTCTTGCCTGAGAAAATCCCATGGACCGAGGAGCCTGGTGGGCTACAGTCCATGGGGTTGCAAAGAGTTGGGCTCAACTTAGAACTAAACAACAACGAGACACACTGACCTGTGATTCCTTAGACACCTACAGCCTACCCCTCCAGGTAGGCTGAGGAAAACTCCCAGACAATGCTCATTTTCATCCTATTGAAGACACACACACACACACACACACACACACACACACACAATGGGGAAGAAGGTCCGAGAGGAAGGGGATATATGTATACATATCGCTGATTCACGTCATTGTACAGCAGAAACTAATACAACATTACACTCAATTTTTTTTTAATGATACAAAAGTTCTCTCTCATATGAATGAAGCAGGCCTGGCTCACATCTACCCCATGGATAGAAGCAGGTACCCAGGGCACCAAGGTCCTGATATGGAAGCCTGCTGCACTCCACCTCTCTCCCGTCCACCCTCTTTAGGTTTTTCTCCTCTAGGTCTGATTTATTTCCTGTTTTTGTCTTATTCATCCGCCTCTTTGAGTCTTCCTCTGCTCCTCTTTCCCCTGGGAAGGAAGTCATAGAAAGAAACCATCGCTGTTTGTTTTTGCTCTGTCTCTCCATCCCGAGAGCCAACCGCTTCCCACATCAGGACAAAGAAGAAGGAAAAAAATGCCCTGAAATCAACAAGCCACAGCCAGGCTTTCAACAAAAACTTTATTAACACCACTCTGGCCTTAGGTGAGCTGGCGAGCTTGCAGAAGGCCAGCCAAAGAAACAGAGGGCCGAAGAAGCAGGTCCTGCTGCTGAGTGGAACTTCCTCTCCCCCTTGTGGTTACAACTGCTTCTGATCTTCGGGAACCAGTCATTGGCGGTAGTGGTATCTTATACCGTGATCATTTTCTTATTTCACAGCTTCCTTGACTCATCAACCCACCTACCTTCTTAGATCAGTACCCAACCCCCTTCCACCCCACTCCCCGCTCTATCCATCCATCTGCTCTTTTCAAAAGGGTTTCACTACGTGCGCCTCGGTGCACTTCACTCGGGTACTTATTTGCATTTGATGACTTTTCTGTATCTCCTGTATTCATTTTCATCCCATTTATTTACTCCCTAGCTCTTTCATAAAACAACATGAAATCAAAGCAATGAACTGGGAATAAGAAAGAGGTAAAGAGGACGGAAGGAAAGGGAGCAACACACTTATGTTTGTAATCACGTTCATCTTTCTCCCTGCATCTACATGCGTCCCACTACAGATTCATTACACAGGTTTGAACGTGTCCAAGCCCGCGGGCAGCACTTCAAGGGAATAAACAGGAGGTAGAAAGCATAGCCCTGCTCCCAGGGAACTTTTCATCTCACAGACGAGGCACTAGTAACATCTTCTGTCTGTACCACGGTTGATGTGAAGCTCTTAGGCAGGCGTTTTCCTATCTGATTTCTGTGAGCAGAATGGGGGCATTGTTTTCATGGTATAAGAGAAGAAACTGAGGCTCAGAGAGGTGAAGGATGCTGAGAAGATAGGAGGAGGATCAAGATCAAAGCCCAGTCTGCTGGCGCCAGATTTCACAGCCTTTCCACTCTGCTGTTATTCTAACCAAGCTCCCTCCCCTGACACATGAAGCCATGTGACAGTGCCATGGAGACTGGTCACGGTAAGAATCGCTGGCTCTGGGGAAAATGAAGTCAGTGAAGGCTGGAGAGAAGTGCGAGGAAAGATGAGCGGGAGATGGAGTCTGGAGAAAGATACAGGACTTGGCCAGAAGGCTACACTGGGAGGTCCTTTCAGACCTTGTGTGTCCTTGTGTGTGTCATCCAAAGGGCCGCAGAGGAGCCACCAGAGAGGCTGAGTTTTCAAAAGCTTATTGTAGGAAGAGGAAGGGAGAGGTAATCATCTTTTCCCTTCATTTCTGTTTGCTGCTGCTGCTGCTAAGTCACTTCAGTCGTGTCCGGCTCTTTGCGACCCCATAGACGGCAGCCCACTAGGCTCCTCTGTCCCTGGGATTCTCCAGACAAGAATACTGGAGTGGGTTGCCATTTCCTTCTCCAATGCATGAAAGTGAAAAGTGAAGGTGAAGTTGCTCAGTCGTGCCTGACTCTTAGCGACCCCATGGACTACAGCCTACCAGGCTCCTCCGTCCATGGGATTTTCCAGGCAAGAGTACTGGAGTGGGGTGCCATTGCCTTCTCCGTCATCTCTGTTTATACAAATTCAAAGTATACTATTACACAGCCACTGAAAGAAATAAAATAGAATCTTTTACAGAGATATGGATGGACCTAGAGTCTGTCATACAGAGTGAAGGATGTCAGAAAAAGAAAAACAAATATGGTATATTAACGCATATAGTGGAATCTAGAAAAATAGTATAGATAGACTTAATTTCCAAGGCAGGAATTCAGATGCAGATGTGGAGAATGGACATGTAGACACACAGTGAGGGAAGGGGAGGGTAGGATGAATCGAGAGATTAGGACTGACATATATACACTTCCATGTGTAAAACTGACTGCTAGTGGGAAGCTGCTGTATAGCACAGGAAGCTCTGTTCAGTGCTCTGTGAGGACCTAGGGGGTGGGAGGTCCAGGAGGGAAGGAATGTATGCATACTTATAGCTGATTCCTTTCACTGGGACAGCAGAAACTAGCACAACATTGTAAGGCAATTATATTCCAATAAAAATATTTTTAAAAGGTATACATACATATATGCCTTCTTTTCCCATGTCTGATTATGCCTTCAATTAGCAAGAATTTATTGCCTGCTAATTTGGTACAAGCACTTTGATAAAGCCTTGAGGGAGGGTACCAACAAGTAAGAGACATCTTTGCACTGTTGTTGCAGGAGGTAATTGACAAAATGTGACAGCGTTGACCCTCGAGCTGGCCCTGGGCAATCAGAGGCTCCTTACCCCTCCGCCATCCTTGGAATGTGTGTTTTGCCCACTGCTCCCACCATAGGAGGCGTTTTCAAGGACATGGGCATGAGACAGCAATGTGTTGCTGAGACCATCTGGATGGTGTACGTGACTGAGCCGAGTTAAGGCTTCTATATAAACTTCTAGGGTTCTGGTGGGCGGGTATAGAGATCTACTCATCTTGCTGCATCCAAGACAAGCCTCCTTTGCTTGTGTAAGTTCCTCTGCTTGTGAAACTGCCACCAACCAATCCGGAGGGGCTGCCTCTTCCCTTGGTCTCTCCCTGCCCTCCAAGTCCAGGGGCCAATTTGTAAATTAATGATTGTTCCTAAGGAGTGGGCAGGGCAGGTGGTCTGTGCACAAGGCAGAGAAAGCTCTGGACTGTGGGATACTGGGGAGTGTGGCATTCAAATGTTCCACTAAGTTCTCTGTACAGATTGAATTTCCATGGAGGGAAGCTGACATTTCCATATATTGGGAGCCAACATCTCATTTCATCCTGTGAGGTTATTCTGCCCATTTTACAGACAAGGAGACTGAGGCTTGAAGTAAAGGAGTGAAGTAAGTTGCTGTGGTCCCACTGCTGGGGGGATGAGCTTCCATGAGAGTCCAGGATCACTGAATCCTGCTGCTTCCCATGTGTCTTGTGAGGCCGTGGAGCACTGTGGTCCAGGGCTCAGGTGCTGGTGAGAAATGGCTGTGAGATAAGTCCCAGATCCACTCCTCACTAGCTCTTTAATTTGTCTAAAGCTTGGTTTGCTCGTCTGTAAAAGGGGGATATATCTGAGTACCCACCTCCTAAGGCAGATGGGAGGATCTGATGAGTTGAAATGTGTGAGCACTAGTAAATGTCTAAGGAAAGCTCAGCCACCATAGCTGCCATTCTGAACACCATCACTAGTATTACTACTGTTGTCAAAAGGAGACCCTGGTGACACGGAGCCACACGCTGTGAACTTGTGATCTTTCTTTAATCCCCATGCCACTCATCCTGTCCCCATTGCATGCAAAATGGGAAGTGGGCAGTGAGGAATCAGTGTTTAAACATGAGATCAGACAAGCAGGGCGACATTGGTATGCAAGAACCAGGGTCCAGATGAGTCCTGTGAACAAGGAGAAAACTCTCAGAACCGGACTCAGGGCCATCTCCCCTGAGCTGGGTTGGGATGCTCTGATAGGGTCATTTATGCCCTTTTGTGCAGTTTCCCTGGTGGTTCAGCAGTAAAGAGTCCTCCTGCAATGCAAGAGACATGAGTTCAATCCCTGGGTCAGGAAGAAACCCTGGAGAAGGAAATGGCAACCCACTCCAGTATTCTTGCCTGGGAAATCCCATGCACAGAAGAGCCTGGTGGGCTGGAGTCCACGGGGTTGCAAAGAGTCGGACACGACTGAACGACTAAATAACATTGCATTGCTTGCAGATCTCCCCACCCTAAACGTGCTGCGACTTTGAGCTTCTCCTCCTCTTCAAGCACATCACAGACAAGGACCTGCACTCTAAATCTTTGTCTACTTAAGCCCCAAAAGAGTCTCAGAAAGAATCTTCTTTTGCTTACAGAAGAAACAGGGATCAAACACTCACTCGGCTTCAGCTGTTTTCACATCCATTTTTATCTTGACAAACTTCAGGTATTATGGTGCTTATCTGACAGCAGAGGCACCTGAGAAGCATAGAAGTTAATTTACTTACTCATGGTTTTGATAGAATCCTGAGCATTAAGAAATGGGGGGTGGGTGTACCTATGTCAGAATTTCTCTCAAAGGGTGTGAAATGTGGTTGGAGAAACAGAGAGGCTTGGAGGGATCTGTGTGTCTGAACAGGAAATGAAAGAAACATGGAAATTTGTTGACTTCCTCATCTCTGAATAAAACAGCTAAATTCCTCTCAATGCTTTGCACTGATCAGTGTAAAATCCTGATATTTCTTCTAGTACTTACTTCTCTCTTGTGTTGTCTGCCTCCCAGCTAAAATACAAGCTCCCAGAAGACAAGGATTGGGGACTGCCTAATTCACACCAGTTTCCTAACACCAAATCCAGCTCCCAGCGTGATCAAGACTCAACTGATATTTGTTGAATGAATCAATGAAACTTAAAACTACTGTGCTTCTTGATTTTCCAAAAGAGGCCCTGGTTCCTGGAGTCTTCCTCTGTATCCAACCAGAGGAGGGAGAATTTCTTTAAAAAAGTTATAAAAGTCAAGTCCATAGTGTCTGACTCCCTTGTTATAACAGTTTCCCCTTCTCTGTCGAACAGCAGAATTGCCCTGTTGACTATAAGCTCTGTGGGGGTACAGATCATGTCCTAGTGTGCATTTGATCCTCAAGGGCTAGTAGAAAGCTTGATATGCTAAAGGGGCTCAAAACTATTTAGAAAAAAAAAAAAAAAGCTTGGCCTCAAAGAAACAGAGCTTCTTGGTCACCCTTTTCTTCAAATATCCACTGATTTAAACTGCCATGCTCTAGGCTCTTAGGTGCAATGTACACACAGCATCACGGTCCCTACCCGCCAGTCTACCTAATCATTGTTCAGTTGCTAAATCACATCTGACTCTTAGCAACCCCATGGACCACCCAGCTTCCTTGTCCTTCACCATCTCCTGGAGTTTGCTCAAACTCATGTCTGTTGAGTCTGTGATGCCATCCAACCATCTCACCCTCTGTTACCCCGCTTCTCCTCCTGCTCTCACTCCTTCTAGGCATCAGGGTCTACCTAGTGCTTTTGCAAAAATGAGTTCCCAACTGTCACATATTCTCTGATGTTGCAAGATGGACAACAGGCCCTGAAAAATAAGAAAGAAAGAAAGACCAGAGGGGAAAAGAAGGCTTTGCAATTTCACTCCTTGCGTCTCTTGCCAACAGAGACGAGAAACCACTAGCAATTATGTCGAAGCCATTACTGCAAAGCCAATTTGCTTCTGGAGTTACAGTTGCACTCCAGGAACTTGACTTATACTCCAGAGAGGTCATTACTTGCCGGAGACATGTTATTGAGGGCAGTAGTGTCCTTGCCAGCCTGGGATGCCCTCAGTCAAGTGTGATAGCAGGAAATGGGGGTCAAAATAATTAACCTCATGTGATTTTGGTAGGACTCATTGCAAAATCACCTAGATGCACTCAACTGTTTCTTCTAGTTAGATAATCTAAGTGCATCCATTTTTCCCCAAAGGTTCTCTTCCCACATCCCTGCCTATTTTTTTTTCCTAGCTCTCAATCCATATACCTTTTGATTTGCTCTCTCTCTTTTATTCCTCCTGCCTTCCTCTCCGCTTACGGATTCTGCTGGTGATAGTTTTGCTAGGGTTTTCAGCACCATTATTATCACTGTGTGAGTGTGTGTTCAGTTGCTAAGCCACATCTGACTCTTTGCAACCCCATGGACTGTAGCCCTCCAGGCTCTGGACAGCCCTCCTCTGTCCTTGGGATTTCCCAGGCAAGTATACTGGAGTGGGTTGCCATTTCCTTCTCCACTCATTCTCTATTCCCACCACATAATCAAGAACTCCAGAGGTCCAGTCAAGATCCCCTTCATGAATTACAGCCTGTCATGGCAATAGGGCTTGTGTAATGAAGACGTGAGACATGCTGTGCAGGGCCACCCAAGTGGACGGGTCAGAGTGAAGAGTTCTGACAAAACAAGGTCCACTGGAGGAGGGAATGACAAACCACTCCAGGATTCTTGCCTCAAGAACCCCATGAGCAATATGGAAAGCAAAAATGATATGACACCAGAAGATGAGCCCTCCGGGTCGCAAAATGCCCAGTATGCTCCTGGGGAAGAGTGGAGGGCAATTATGAATAGCTCCAGAAAAACGAAGCAGCTGGGTGAAAGTGGAAATAACACTCAGTAGCAGAGGTGTCCGGTGGTGAAAGTAAAGTTCCATGCTATAAGAACAATATTGCACAAGAACCTGGAATGTTAAGTCTATGAATCAAGGTAAATTGGACGTGGTCAAACATGAGAAGGCAAGAGTGAACACTGACATCTCAGGAATCGGTGAACTAAAGTGGACGGGAATGGGCAAATTTAATCCAGATGACCATTATATATACAGCTGTGGGCAAGAATCCCTTAGAAGAAATGGAGTAGCCCTCACAGTCAACAAAAGAGCCCAAAAGGCAGTCCTTGGGTGCAGTCTCAAAAACGACAGAATGATCTCAATTTGTTTCCAAGGCAAACCATTCAACAACACAGTGATCCAACCACTAATGTCAAAGAAGCTGAAGTTGACCAGTTCTATGAAGATCTACAAGGCCTTCTAGAACTAACACCAAAAAAGAGATATCCTTTTCATCACAGGGGATTGGAAATACAAAAGTCGGAAGTCAAGTGACACCTGGAATAATAGATAAGTTTGGCCTTGGAGTACAGAATGAAGCAGGACAAAGGCTAATAGAGTTTTGTCAAGAGAACGCACTGATCATAGCAAACAGCCTCTTCCAACAACACAAGAGACGACTCTACACATGGACATCACCAGATGGTCAACACCAAAATCAGACTGATTATATTATTTGCAGTCAAACATGAAGAAGCCCTCTACAGTCAGCAAAAACAAGACCAGGAGCAGCCTGCACCTTAGATCATGAGCTCCTTATTGCAAAATTCACACTTAAATTGAAAACAGTAGGGAAAACACTACGCCATTTAGGTATGACCTAAATTAAATCCCTTATGATTATATAGTGCGGGTGTCAAATAGATTCAAGGGATTAGATCTGATAGACAAAGTGCCTGAAGAAATATGGACGGTTCGTAACGTGGTAGAGGAGGCAGTGACCAAACCCATCACCAAGAAAAAGAAATGCAAGGAGGCAAAGCGGTTGTCTGAAAAGGCTTTCCAAATAGTTGAGGAAAGAAGAGAAGCAAAAGGCAAGGGAGAAAGGGAAAGATATATCCAACTAAATGCAGGGTTACAGAGAATAGTGAAGAGAGATAAGAAGGCCTTCTTAAATGAACAGTGCAAAGAAATAGAGGAAAACAATAGAATGGGAAAGACTAGAGATCTCTTCAAGAAAACAGGGGATATCAAGGGAATGTTTCATTCAAGGATGGATGAATAAAGGACAGAATGGTAAGGATCTAATAGAATAAGCAGAAGAGATTAAGAAGAGGTGGCAAGAATACAGAGAAGAACTATACAAAAAAGGTCTTAATGACCCGGAATACCATGATGGTGTGATCACTCACATAGAGCCAGACATCCTGGAGTTCAAAATCAAGTGGGCCTTAGGAAGCATTACTATGAACAAAGCTAGTGGAGGTGATGGAATTCCAGCTGAGCTATTTACAATTCCGAAAGATGATAAAGGGCTGCACTCAATATGTCAGCAAATTTGAAAAACTCAGCAGTGATCACAGGACTGAAAAAGGTCGGTTTTCATTCCAATCCCAAAGAAGGGCAGTGCCAAAGAATGCTCAAACTGCTGTACAGCAGTACTCATCTCACACGCTAGCAAAGTAATGCTCAAAATCATTCAAGCGAGGCTTCAATAGTGCATGAACTAAGAACCTCCATACGTGCAAACTAAATAAAGAAAAGGCAGAGGAACCAGAGATTATAATGCCAACATTCATTGGATCATAGAGAAAGAAAGAGAATTCCTGAAAAGCATCTACTGCTGCTTCATTGACTATGCTAAAACCTTTGACTGCGTTGATCACAACAAACTGTGGAAAATTCTTAAAGAGATGGGAATACCAGACCACCTGACCTGCATCCTGAGAAACCTGTATGTGAGTCAGGAAGCAACAGTTAGCACCAGACATGGAACAATGGAGTGGTTCCAAATTGGGAAAAGGAGTACATCAAGGCTGTATATTGTCACCCTGCTTATTTAACTTATATGCTGAGTACATTATGTGAAATGCTGGGCTGGATGAAGCACAAGCTGGAATCAAGATTGCTGGGAGAAATATCAATAACCTCAGATAAGCAGATGACACCACTCTGATGGCAGAAAATGAAGAGGAACTCTTGAAGGTGAAAGAGGAGAGTGAAAATGCTGACTTGAAACTCAACATTCAAAAACTAAGATCATGGCATCTGCTCTCATTACTTCATGGCAAACAGAAGGGGAAAACGTGGAAGTGGTGACATATTTTCTTTTCTTGGGCTCCTAAATCATTGTGGACAGTGACTGAAACCATGAAATTAAGATGTTTACTTCTTGGGAGGAAAGCTATAACAAACCTAGACAGCATATTAAAAAAGCAGAAACATCATTTTACTGACAGAGGTCTGTGTAGTCAAAGTTATGATCTTTCCTTTTTCCAGTAGTCATGTATAGATATGAGAGTTGGGTCACAGGGAAGGCTGAGCACTGAAGAACTGATGCTTTCAAATTGTGGTGTTGAAGAAGATTCTTGAGAGTCTCTTGGACTGCAAGGAGATCAAACCAGTCAATTCTAAAGGAAATCAACCCTGAAAACTCATTGGAAGGATTGATGCTAAAATTGAAGCTTTAATACTTTGGCCACCTGATGCAAAGAGCAGACTCATCAGAAAAGACTCTGATGCTGGGAAAGACTGAAGGCTGGAGAAGGAGACGACAGAGGATGCGATCGTTAGATAGCATCACGGACTCAGTGGACATGAATTGGTGCAAACTTCAAGAGACTGTGAAGGACAGGGGAGCCTGGCGTGCTGCAGTCCATGGGGTCGCGAAGAGTCAGATACGACTGAGCAACTGAACTGAATAAAACCTTTGTTTGTGGCATGTGCAGTTTTCAGACAGCAAGGGCAATTTCATATCACCACAAGAGGTCACTGCTGAGGAATTGTCTTATGGCGGTCCAGAGACACTTGCCTTGGCTGAGAGGAGGCCGCCCTTGCTGACTTAGATCATTGCCCAGGCTGAAATGGGGACCTACACTTAGGCCAAGGCTATAGTTCTATTAGTTTACAAGCACGTGTGCTGAGTTGTCGTCCTTAGGTTGGTACATTGTGTCAGGGGAGTAGGGCACTAAAAGACTTCCAAACTCAAGCAGCTCCAGCCCGGTGTCCCTGACCAGTCCACGTGGCCCTTTCTTCCAGCCTGGGCGCTTGGTGAGGGTCCCTGCTCTGCACCACCCTGCTGGTCTCCTTCATCACATGGCTCTGAGATCAGGGTAACCATCTCTGCCCCTCTCCAGCGTGTGGGCCTGCAGGATCCCTTTGCAGACCCGTCCACACTTCCCAGCCCCCTACATCACAAGGAAAGAGACAGCTTCCGCCACCTCTCCAAAATGTCCTCCAACAGTACATTCCCCCAAACAACACACTCACAGTCCTGTTACCAGCTTCCCAAAGGAACATGAGCGCCTCCTATCAGACAAGGTCTGCTCCATGCTTGCTGCTGGATTCTCTTCCACATGGAAGGGCTACAGGTTTTTTCCTTACATGAGTGCAGTTGTATATGACCAGGTGCCCAGTCTTAGTTTTTAAGAACTCAAAACAGCATAAAACAAACCACTACCCTTGAAGAGCTCACAATCCAGGGAAGACATCGGTTAACCTCCAGGCCACTCCAGAACGGCTCTATTTGGTTAATCAAATCCCATCCCATTCAGGAGTGCCTTAAAGGAGACAGAGAGATCCTAGGTGCCTGAGAAGCATAATACGAAGATGGGCGCTGAGGCCTATGCAGGGAGAGACCACCTTAAGCAGCACAAGAGTATTAGCCAGACCACCTCCACTGTCATCCGCATCCGCACCACTGCCACCCCACCAAGAGTCAGCCCTGAATTCACAGAATCACAGCGGGATGAGGCTCATGAGCCACATAGGCGTGGATAGATGCGAAAGAAGGGCCAATTTCTAAATCAGTCTCCCTTCCCATCCTTCATGCACTGCGGCTGAGTAAATGTAGAATTTAGGAAGTGAAGGGATTGGATGCCAAGGACACCCCCACCCACCTTCTAGTTAATTCCCTCTGAAGCCCCAGCCCTGAGGCACTTCAGCCTTAAACTGTATTCTCTGTCTTTGCTTCCCTTCCAGGCTACTCCAGCAAGGGGCACCCTCCAAATCTGGGAGAGTGTGAGAGGGAGGGGTGAAGGGCTTCGAATAAATGAAGCAGATAAGGCTGAGCAACTGTGGAAGCTGGAGGAAATTGCTTCCAGCAGTTTCGAGTCATGGCTTGACTCATAATTTAACCTTGAATATAGTTTTCAAAAATCATTAGGCCCCCAAAGCTTTCATCTCTAGCAGTGATTAGCCATGATGCAGTAAGCAAGAAGTTAATATATTTATGTCAAAGGAGGCATGTAATGTATGAAAATCTATTCGCCCTGAATTTGCTTACTGTGCACTGATTGCTCTGTGGTCGGCACAGTGCTGGGTGCTGGGAGGTAGGACAATGGACAAACACAGACTTCCTCCCTCCAAGGACCTTACAGTGTCATTTCAGGAGGAGACAAGAAATCAGCACTTATGGAGTACCTGCTGTATGCCAGGAACCCTGCCAGAACTATTTGCCTCCATTCACCCCAACACCAACCATGTAATTTGGTGTATTTTATATATCAGTAAACTGAGACTCAGAGAGGTTAGATGCTTTATGCAAAATCATATGGTTAAAATCAAATGATTCAGAATTCACACCACGGTCAAATTCCAAAATCTGTGCAATGACCACTTTTCCCAAGAGCTAAACAGACACAGAGGCCAATCCTTTCTTTACTGAGCTCTGTTTTCCTGGACTGCTCATCTGCATAAAAAATGATGAATGCAGTGTTATTTGGGCCAAAGCAGATCAAGGTATTCTTCCAAACAACATGTGAAGAAGTGGCTTTTAACTTAAAATTATATTAAGGCAACCCAAGGGATGAGATGAAAAATTCAGAATCCTCTCCTGACACACAAGAAAATAATATGGAAACAACAGCACTAGTTATTCTGACTCAAACTTACCGAGTAGATATAGTATCATCCTTATTTTACAGATGAGGAAACCGAGGTACAGAGATGTTAAGGAATTTGCCCAAAGTTAAGCAGTTAGTGAGTGGAAGAATAGGAATTTGATTCGAGGATCCAACCTGTTATTAATAGAATGACAGGCAATATTTCTAATGATGATGGTTAAGACAGGGAGATGGATGAATAGACGGATGGGGTGAGAAACGGAGAACTTCCTGCCATATCAGTAAACAGGATGTCACTGTCATTAGTGATCCAGCCCTACACCCTGAACTGGTGACCCCTAAGGACACTCAGGAAAGAGAAAAATACCTGTGATCTAATAGCCATCAGATTGTAGCCACTCCCTACAGTGAGCCTAAGGGAGCTCAGGATGTAAAAAGCACAGAATACTGGCCCCAGATATCTGAGATGCATACGAAAGGAAGGAGTTCAGTGAGCCGAGACTCTTACATCTTCCCATACATAGAAAAGCCCCATACAAATAAAAAAAAAAAAGAGCACAAAATTCCTTAACTTCCCTCCTCCTTGGAGCAGCCTTCAGGGACTTGAAATGCTGTCTCTTGGGCTTGAAGTCCTAAAAATTCCCACAAAATAAAACATAACACTCAACTTTCAGGTTGTGACTAAAGTGAACAATGGGTAGATAAATAAATAAATGCAGACATTCCTCAGAAATATCTGGGGTTATATTCCAGACCACCCAATAAAGTGAATATAGCACTTAAAGCTGCATGTACAAGTTACATTGCATGTACAAGTTACATTGGCACTATATTGTAGTCTGTCTATTAAATATGCAATTGCATGATGTTTAGGAAGAACAATGCAAATATCCTAATTAAAAGTATTTTATTGCTGAAAATGCTACCCGTCATCTGACTCTTCAGCAAGTCATCACTCTTTTGGTTGGTGGAGGGTTTGAAATATTGTGAGAATTATTAATTCTAAAATGTGACACAGAGGCATGAAGTGAGCGATGTTTTTGGAAAAATGGAGCCAACAGATTTGCTCGACATGGGGTTGACACAAAATTTCCACTTGGAAAAAAAACAACACACACAATTATCTGTGAAACACAGTAAGGCATAGAGAAACTGAGACCTTCCTGCTCGGGCCAGGGTTAAGAGTGGTTCCACTGCAGGGCGGCTTGGGTTCCGTCCCTGGTCAGGGGCTAAGATCCCACACGCTGTGGGGTGAGGCATAAATAAACAAGCAAAGAGCAATAGAGCAATGAATACCTGTAGACAGACAGACAGATGGATGGCTAGATGGACAGTATATAGATGGGTGAATAGATGATACAGATACACAGGAATGATCGGAGGGACACAAGGACCGCTGGGACCTTTGAGGAATTGGACCCCAGGGACCAGGCCTCCAGCAGAGCTCTCAGACTGCCACCGTGGCAACACAAAGGCCATATGGTCCCTAGGAAATTGACCCCAGTCCTTCCCTTCCACCTGGCAGGAAGGTTGGGCATCTCAAATTATTTTTTCTTTTGTCCATGAACTCATGGCCCTGCTGGCTGCCCTTAGTGATCCTAGTACCCTGACCTTAGTTACCTGGCTGGTAGCAGAGCAAAAAGCAACTCCCACTGGGCTCTCAAAACGTGCTTTATACACACACACACACACACACACACACACACACACATATATATATATATATACACACACACATATATATGCATTACGTGAGGCTGCATCCCTACTGGTTCTTTATACCTTTCACCACAGAGGTAGGAGGGGTTGGGGAAGAGAAAAACTTCAGTGTTACAGGGTTTTCTTGGTTTCCAAAGATAAGAGTAGTTTACTCGGAATTGACTCATTGTATTGATAGATGCTCTTACCTGCTTTACTTCCTAGCCTGGGACATCCAATCCTGTACATCCTCAAAATAATGGATCACTGCCTTCTAGTAAAGGGCTTTCCTGGTGGTTCAGTGGTTCAGTGCAAGAGGTGCAGATTCGATCCCTGGGTCAGGAAAATCCCTGGAGTAGGAAACGGTAACCCACTCCAGGATTCTTGCCTGGAGAATTCCACAGATACAGCAGCGTAGTGGGCTCTAGTCCACGGGGTTGCAAAGAGTCAGATACGGCAACTGAGCACCTACACGCCTCTTGGTAAAATAACTGAGACTGTATACAGGGTAACCATATCTAGCATCCAAAGCCTGAGTACTTTTGAAATGGAAAGAGGGCAACTGTTCATAACAGTGCTGGGACCATAGGCGTAGAATGAGACTGTCCTAGCAGCATGCGGATGGAAGGCCAGCCAGATCTTGCATGGACTCATCTACGTAGCCTGCACTGTTTTTAGTGCCATACATTTGTTAATCTATTTGATTCTCACCACAGCTCTAAGAAGGGGGAGCTACTATCATCTCCATTTTACTGATGTAGAAGCTGAAGTTCTGGATTTCCCTGGTAGCACAGTGGAATAGGAATTCGCCTGTCAGTACAGGGGACATGGGTTTGATCCCTGGTCTGGGAGGATTCCACATGACACAGAGCGGCTAAGCCCATGCACCACAGCTACTGAGGAAGAGGAGGAAGAAGAAAGATGGGAAGGAGGAGAGGAGCATGGGGGTAGGCAAGGTCACATCAGGAACTGAAATGCAGGACATTTCTAGCACAGACCTCCACTCACTTTAGGCATGTTTGTGACTCTCTGGATTGGTATCTGGGGTCTCAAGCCTCCAAAATAAGTATCCTTACATTCCTACACCTGCTTTAGGGGATAGCCCTGCCAGAGCAGGAGGTAAGGATAAAACAGGGAAATATAGGCATCTCAGCATCTACCTACTATATCCACCGTCCTCCCATACCTCCCCAAACAATGGTTCAGTGAAACCTAAGAAGCTTCCAGTTGCCATGGAAGTGGCAAGAATGTATCTAGTAGGAAGTAGGCATAGAAGAGCCATCGCACCCCACTCCAGTACTCTTGCCTGGAAAGTCCCATGGACTGAGGAGCCTGGTAGGCTGCAGTCCGTGTGGTCGCTGAGAGTCGGACGACTGAGCGACTTCACTTTCACTTTTCACTTTCATGCGTTGGAGAAGGAAATGGCAACCCACTCCAGTGTTCTTGCCTGGAAAATCCCGGGGATGGGGGAGCCTGATGGGCTGCCGTCTATGGGGTCGCACAGAGTCGGACACGACTGAAGCAACTTAGCAGCAGCAGCAGCAGCAACAGGCACAGAAGAAGCTATTGCAACAGCTTCTCCAAGCAATCCCCAATCTATGACCCTTTTCATCTAGAGTCAAAGATACCTTTCTGGGTAACAGCAACAAGTCCTGAAGTCTTCAATATCCTCAGACTGGCACCTGAGTTGCCATACTTTCACCCAGATCTGTTCCAAGTCCACTACACAGAGGGAGCCAGTTCCCTTTTCAGCTTGATACATTTCATGAAATAGTCATTCTGAAATAGATGGTGAAACTGGGCCGGAAACAAGAAAGGGAGTTCCCCCATGATTATACAAAACTGACATAGGAGCATCAGTGCTCAGGACAGGGAGAGGAGCCCACAGGGGTCTTACCCACAGATCTAAAAGGCAGCTGTGGTGGCCCCCCACACCCAGACAAATCAAGATAATCCCACTTGTGGAGCGATGGTCTTATTTATCAGGCAGACCTCATCCCCTTTCTACCTGGATTTATCAACATTTGAGGGAATCAAGTCCCTGAGAACTAGTTTTACAGGGAGAGTACAGGAGAATCTGGACTTCCTAGGTGGTGCAGTGGTAAAGAACCCACCTGCCAATGTAGGAGACACAAGAGATGCAGCTTTGGTCCCTGAGTCAGGAAGAGCCTCTGGAGGAAGAAACGGCAACCCACTTCAGTATTCTTGCCTGGGAAATTTCAGGGGCACAGGAACCTAATGGGCTATAGTTCATGGGGTCACAAAGAGTCGGACACCACTGAGCACAGCACCACATTTAGCAGGAAAGCCTAGGAGGGAAATGGGAAATCACAGAGAAGATGGGAAGAAAGAGAGAAGAGTTATTGCAAATGATGACATTGATGACAAATTCCCCACTTTCCTCCCATCCAGAGGGCATTAGGTTCTCATTTCTGAGCCTTAGGCTCTAAAAGACGTATTTCAAGGACACTTCTTTCCAAGGTTTTCTAAAGACTAGACGATCCTCTTTCCACACTGCGAGCTAATCCCAGACTCCCTTATCATACATTCAAACAGTTTGCCTAAACGTCCAAATCTTAATTAGGTGTGTAATTGGGGAGGCGAAGGCAGTGTGAACATGAGCAAACAGTCCCCAAACTTCCTTTTTGCTGTGACTCCCGGCTCCCTCTCACAGATGCTAAGTACCCAAAAGATATTTTTTTTCTCTACAATCATTTCCTTTCCCACTTCATTTTCTAATCCAAAGGCCTAAGGGTTCAAGCCCTCTGGGACTTATTTCAACACCAACTGAGAGAGATCCATTGTCCCTACATTTCAGCAAAATAGAGGCTTGCATTAAAAAGAATGAAATGAAGCCATTTGCAGCAATAAGGGTGAGCCTAGACAGTGTCATTCTGAGTGAAGTGAATCAGACAGAGAAGGGGAAACATTGTATGACACCCGCTATGGGTAGAAACTAACAGGGCACGTGAACTTGTAAAACGAAGAGGCTCGCAGACTTAGAAAACGAACAGATGGATATGCCAGGGGTGGTATTTAGGGACTTCAGGAAGGACCTGGACACACTGCTATATTTAAAATGGTTAACCAACAAGGATGCACGGCACAGGGAGCTCTGCTCAGCGTTCTGTGGTAGCCTGGATGGAAGAGGTGTTTGAGGGACAATGGATACTTGTGTATGGATGGTCCCTTCACTATTCTCCTGAAGCTATCACAACACTGTTAATCAGCTATACCCCAGTACAAAATAAAAAATGTAAAAGGAAAAAAAAAATAGAGGCTTGACTAAGAAATAAACATGCAGGTAAACATACAAATTATCCTTGCATAAGATTTCAAGTTGAATTTAGTTTGAGCTGAGAATTCCACTCTGTCCCTTCATCTGTTTCTTTTTTTTTTTTTTCAGTTTTATTTATTTATTTAACTTTACAATATTGTAGTGGTTTTTGCCATACATTGACATGAATCCACCATGGTGTACATGTGTTCCCCATCCTGAACCCCCCTCCCACCTCCCTCCTCAACCCATCCCTCTGGGTCATCCCAGTGCACCAGCCCTGAGCACCCTGTCTCATGCATCAAACCTGGACTGGCAATTCGTTTCACATATGATAATTTACATGTTTCAATCCATTCTCCCATATCATCCCACCCTCGCCCTCTCCCACAGAGTCCAAAAGACTGTTCTATACATCTGTGTCTCTTTTGCTGTCTCGCATACAGGGTTATCGTTACCATCTTTCTAAATTCCATATTTATGCGTTAATATACTGTATTTCTAAATTCCATATTTATGCATTAGTATACTGCATTGCGAAGAAGGCAATGGCACCCCACTCCAGTCAGTACTCTTGCCTGGAAAATCCCATGGACGGAGGAGCCTGGTAAGCTGCAGTCCATGGGGTCACTAAGAGTCAGACACGACTGAGCGATTTCACTTTCACTTTTCACTTTCATGCATTGGAGAAGGAAATGGCAACCCACTCCAGTGTTCTTGCCTGGAGAATCCCAGGGACAGAGGAGCCTGGTGAGCTGCTGTCTATGGGGTCGCACAGAGTCGGACATGACTGAAGCAACTTAGCAGCAGCAGCAGCATACTATATTGGTTTTTTTCTTTCTGGCTTACTTCTCTCTGTATAATAGGTTCCAGTTTCATCCACCTCATTAGAACTGATTCAAATATATTCTTTTTAATGGCCGAGTAATATTCCATTCTGTATATGTACCACGGCTTTCTTATCCATTCGTCTGCTGATGGACATCTAGGTTACTTCCATGTCCTAGCTATTATAAACAGTGCTGTGATGAACATTGGGGTACATGTGTCTCTTTCAATTCTGGTTTCCTCGGTGTGTATGCCCAGCAGTGGGATTGCTGGGTCATATGGCAGTTCTATTTCCAGTTTTTTAAGGAATCTCTACACTGTTCTCCATAGTGGCTATACTAGTTTGCATTCCCACCAACAGTGTAAGAGGGTTCCCTTTTCTCCACACTCTCTCCAGCATTTATTGCTTGTATACTTTTGGATAGCAGCCATTCTGGCTGACGTGAAATGGTACCTCACTGTGGTTTTGATTTGCATTTCTCTGATAATGAGTGATGTTAAGCATCTTTTCATGTGTTAGCCATCTGTATGTCTTCTTTGGAGAAATGTCTGTTTAGTTCTTTGGCCCACTTTTTGATTGGGCTGTTTATTTTTCTGGAATTGAGCTGCAGGAGTTGCTTGTATATTTTTGAGATTAATTCTTTGTCCGTTGCTTCATTTGCTATTATTTTCTCCCATTCTGAAGGCTGTCTTTTCACCTTGCTTATAGTTTCCTTTGCTGTGCAGAAGCTTTTAATTTTAATTAGGTCCTATTTGTTTATTTTTGCTTTTATTTCCAATACTCTGGGAGGTGGGTCATAGTGGATCCTGCTGTGGTTTATGTCGGAGAGTGTTTTGCCTATGTTTTCTTCTAGGAGTTTTATAGTTTCTGGTCTTACATTTAGATCTTTAATCCATTTTGAGTTTATTTTTGTGTATGGTCTTAGAAAGTGTTCTAGTTTCATTCTTTTACAAGTGGTTGACCAGTTTTCCCAGCACACCTTATTAAAGAGATTGTCTTTTCTCCATTGTATATTCTTCCCTCCTTTGTCAAAGATAAGGTGTCCATAGGTATATGGATTTATCTCTGGGCTTTCTATTTTGTGCCATTGATCTATATTTCTGTCTTTGTGCCAGTATCATACTGTCTTGATGACTGTGGCTTTGTAGTAGAGCCTGAAGTCAGGCAGGTTGATTCCTCCAGTTCCATTCTTCTTTCTCAAGATTGCTTTGGCTATTCGAGGTTTCTTATATTTCCATACAAATTGTGAAATTATTTGTTCTAGTTCCTTCATCTGTTTCTACTGACTGCAAGAAACAGAGAAATCTAACTTCTAAGGGTGGTACGAAACCCAGGCTTTTCATTCCAAGGGTATTGTAGAGACGTTTGGTTTGCTTGGCCGCCACAACAGCCTGCCTGGAAGATGGACAGCCAAGATTGGGTTTCCAGGCCCTCAGAGACATCTTCAAGGTTATTCTAGGCTCACTAAGAAGGTGACCCCTCCCCTGCTGCTCTTCTTCTTCTGTCTGAGGTCCACACGTGACCAGAATAAACCTTCTTTCTTTGCTTTGTTCCCCAGGATGCAGCTGAAAAAGTTTTGTCTACATCTTCTTTTATGATCTTTGCAACGCTTTTGGTACAGAGCATTAGGAGATGGGTATGCATGCTCATGTTATAGAGAAGATCAAGACAGAGGGAGGAGAGAGGAGTTGCTCAGGATAACACAATTGATAGATCAGAGCTGTAAGTATTTTAAATGCAAGTTTGACACACACCCCCTGCCCCCCACACCTGTGCTCTAAGCCCTCTGCTTCCAGGCTTTGGGGTCTTGATTGGGAGGTAGGAGAGGGCAGGAGGTGGGGATGGAGGTGGGGATGGAGGTGGGGATGGAGGTGGCAGCAGATCAGGAGTAAACATACACTAGAGAGAGGGATGTTGCTTCCTCTCCTTCAGTGTTTCCTCCAGTCTGCTTCCCTTTCTTGGCTCAGAGCATGCATTATTTATCTCTCACATACAGAATGTTTGCAGTGGTAATAAAGGTCAGAAGGGGAGGACTGAGTTATCTAAATCCACAGCTATATTCAGGTGCACTTGGAATGACATACTGTGTCTAATGGAATCCATTTGGAAACAAAATAAAGAAGTGAGTTTCATTGTTTACTCTTTCCTTGCTTTATTCTTTTCTTTTTTCCTATAAATAAAAAATGGACAAACAAGTCTATAACCCTCCTGGATTTGTTCTCCCTTCCTCCCTCCCCTGCCCCCAGTGCTGATTTCATTGCATAAATTCAAGAACCTGGAATGAGTTACCGGGGACCCTCATTCTCTCTGATGTAAGCTTTCCTGCTTTAATTATTGTAACCCTCTTGGATGTCTTAAATTTTCTCTTTTGAAATCCTCAAACCTATTCACTTTAATTAAAACAATATGCGTTCTCTATCATTTGGAAGGCATGACTTCAGGGATGCTGGTGCTGCTAAGTCGTTTCAGTTGTGTCCGACTCTGTGCGACCCCATAGACAGCAGCCCACCAGGCTCCCCCATCCCTGGGATTCTCCCGGCAAGAACACTGGAGTGGGTTGCCATTTCCTTCTCCAATGCATGAAAGTGAAAAGTGAAAGTGGAGTCGCTCAGTCGTGTCTGACTCTTAGTGACCCCATGGACTGCAGCCCACCAGGCTCCTCCATCCAAGAGATTTTCCAAGCAAGAGTACTGGAGTGGGGTGCCATTGCCTTCTCCAACTTCAGGGATATCAGGACATAAAAGCAAACAGATGGGGTATCACAGTTTCCAGAAAGATGGAGCACCCGGGCTGGTCCCTGCTGGTTCCACGATGTAATTCTATCAACCGTGGGGACATTCAGCCACTGGTCACTGACCTTTCCGTGCTCTTCAGGTGACAGTCCCTGTTTTGCAGGCACTTTCAGCCTCCATGAGCTGTCAAGCTGGTCCAGCCACATGAGAGCCGGATGACTCGTTGCTTTCACAAAAGATGTCAAGTAGCTCATTCGTTCTCCCCCATCCCATGAAGACAACGAACCTAGTTCCATAAGAAGAGGTTCAGAAGATTTTTGTCCACTCTCATTCCTGGAGCCCCACCCAAAAACAACCAAAAAAGATACAGTAGTGTTTAAATGGCTGAAGCAAGAAAGCCATCAAAAACCTCTAAACCACAAATTATTAATTCCATCCACCAAATACTGTGTCGGTGGATATGAGGGAACCTGGAGGGGACCACACCTACTGCCTCAGGTCTTGGGTGGGATGAAGATGTCGGCAAGAGCAGGTGTCCTTGTCCTGGAGTTAATATCGAGGGAAGCTCTGCGGGAAGGGCGGGGGCCTGGGGTCAGGGCGGTCCACATGCTACAGCGAAGATGGAGATGCTAGAGATAATGAATTCCCACCTGCAGGAACGAGAGAGACTAACGGGGACCTTAAGAGAAAGGCTATGCATTTTTCCAGACGTGCAGCTAATGGATACTTTACAGTATAAGGTTAATAAAAGCTAAGTTTACTGTTAGAGAAAAGGGCTTCCCAGGTGGTGCTAGTGGTAAGGAATCCGCCTGCCAATGCAGGAGGCACAAGAGATGCAGTTTCGATCCCTGGGTCAGGAAGATCCCCTGGAGGGGGAAACAGCAACCCACTCCAGTATTCTTGCCTGGAGAATCCCATGGACAGAGGAGCCTGGTGGGCTATGGTCCCTGGGGTCACAAAAGAGTCGGATACAACTTGGTGATTAAGCAGCAAGAACAGTAATCATTTTATTACATTCTTGAAATGGCGCAAGTTAGAGATGACTTTCTCTGTTCTACGTATGATTAAATTGATAGTTAAGAGGTTAGATCGTCTTAACAAGGTCAGACAACTATCACAGACACTTTCGCTCAGGGGAGGTGGTGTCAAAGTCCATGCTTCTTCGATGACATCATCACCGTTACCATCGTCGTTGCCAACGCTACCGTGAGCACCGTCGTCAGCACCGCCATCTTTCTGCTCATCGTCACTGACCAGCACTGAGCATTTAAAAGTGTCATCACACTCAGAATATGCACGGTTTAAATTCAATTATCACAACAACTCCACCTTGTAGTCTAGTAAACTGGGGCTCAGAAAAAGCGAAATAACAGTCTGCAGACCCCAGACGTGTCTGATCTTCTGTCTCCTCCCAGACCCAGGGATTCCACTTACTGACTAATGAATCACCTTTCCTTTCCTGGACTGGGCTTCCTCATCTACCAAATGAGCAGTTTGTACTAAATGATTTACGATTCCTTGCTGATCTGATCTGACCATCTAAGCTAGTTTCAGAGCAGCAGGAGGAGGGAGATGTTTTTGGCTGGAGTTGTGTTATTTATTTATTTATTTTGAAATAACCTGTCTTCCCTCTTCCCAGGAGAGGAGCATTAACTATACAGATAGAGCACAAAGGAACCTGTAAAATGAAAGCCTGTAAAATGAAATCACATGGCAAAACGTGGTTTTTCTGAGGAAGAGAACGAAACAGTCCCACGGGCAGTTTTCTGAGACTTTTCACTCAGCTGTCAATCAGAGGTACAGCCTGGCATCCTTTCAGAAGAGCCGCTCTATTCAACCCAATAATCTGAGCGGACGGTTTGAGCTCAGCCCAGTGACATCCCATGGCCTGCATCCAGATGTCCAGGATGGGCCTCCCTCCCACCTGTGTGCACCCCATCAATCACCACGTCACACTGATTTCATCTCTGGAATAACTGCAATCACCATCTGATACCCAGTACCTTTATCCAAAGTCTTATTAACTCTTCCCTGGGTGAGTGTGGTAGCTTCTCAAGGACTCAAGGTACATACAAGTCACCTTCCTCAATGCTAATAGAGCAGTATTTTTCAAACACCAGTGTGATCATGACACGCTGGTATTAGCCATCTTAAATAACAAAGATAAAAAAAAAGACGTTGGCATGTATTAGAAGGCCAGTCACAGTCTGTCCTACCCTACATATCCACATCCACCCGTCTCTCAATCCATTCCCTTATATGCCTCAACTACACCGGGCCACTCATGCTTCTCAGACATGGGGTGCGTCCCATGCTCTCTCATCTTTCCCCCTCACACCCAGAATGCTCCCTAACATCTCTGCCACTCCTGGACTCTGCTGCCCCGAGCACTCCTATTCATGCCTCAAGGCCCAGCTCAGTCACCAGCTTCACTAGGATCCGTCCACTTGACTGAGCTTTCTCAGCTAGAGTTGATCACCCCTGTAGCTCTGGAACTCTAACACCAAAGAGACGACACTTTCGGTAGTTGGTTTGGGGGATTCTCTGGTGGCCCGGTGCTTAGAACTTGGCACTTTCAGTGTGGTGGCCCAGGTTCAGTTCCTAGTTGTGGAACTAAGATCCCTCCAGTTTCGGGGCATGGCAGGGGGGAAAAGGATGGTTGGTTTTGTCTTTAGTGTCTTCGTTGGACTGAAAGCTTCCCAGGGAAAAGGAAGATGCCCAAATCCTGAACAGATAGCACGACTCAGAGAGTGTGTCGGTACCTATTTAAGACTAGACTATGCTGGTAGCCTTGCTAGGTGAATTAATAAATACTGGGATGATTTTTTCAAGTGAATTGTCAGAAGGTAAAGAACATCCACCCCAGAATATTCAAGAAAATCAAGTTTATGAGGTTTATTCAAGAAACACACGTTAGATGTTATGTGGCTACAGTTGATCCTAAAATTATACAGAAAACAAAAGAATTATGTGACAGCTTCTCCCGAAATTACTGATGGTCTTGGGAGGGAAATCAATATTCATAGCCATGAAATAATCAAAAAAGAATTCAATATATCACAAATTAAGTTATGGGATTAATAAAATTCAAAACTTCAAAGGGTTGTTTTTTTTTAATCTTGACAGAATGAATTCATTTGGGAGATCAAAAACAGACACCAGCAATCACAAACAAAATCCCAGCAGGTTTTTGTGTAGTAATTGGTAATCTGACACCAAAATGCGTATGAAAGAAGAAAGGACCCAGTGTTTCTCTGAGACAATCATAGAGGAGAACAAAGCTAGAGGGCTTATATTGTCAGGTAGTAGGACTTATTTGGAAGTTTTAATAAAACTAAGAGCTTGAATACCACAGCTAAAAGATCTTACACAACAGAATGAAGACAGAAGATCCCACATGTTGCAACTAAGGCCTGGTGCAGCCAAATAAATAAATAAACGAATATCTTTTTAAATTACACATTAAAAAAATAGAGGCCCAATTCTCCTTATGCCTTTCAGTTTAACTTGCAAGCCCTTTGTTTTTTCTATCAAAAAACCTGTTAATAATAATATAACCCAAATCATAAACACTCAAGAATCATACTTTTTAAAATTTATTTTTTAATTGAAGGATAGTTGCTTTACAGAATTTTGTTGTTTTCTGCCAAATAGCAACATGAATCAGCTATAGGTATACATGTCATACTTTTAGAGACCAATAAAGGACATGGGAAAGTAGTCTGTGTTAAGGGAAAAAGACATAGGATAGGTACAGTGTATTTTGATACACACATATACTCCAAGATGTTTGTAAAGAGTAATGAGATTAATGACTGATTTTTCATTCTTACATTTTTGAATGGCTTGAATTTTTGAAAATGTGCAGGTGTCCCTTTTATAATTATAAAACAATGAAGCTATTTTTGTTTCGAAAAGAAATGAAGCAGTCATAAGCATGATGTTACAATAGTGATTTCCTTCTTTAAAATTGATTTTGGTTAGGGAATGCCTTTTCAGATGAAATCTTACATGGGAAATTAGTACAGGTACTCTGTACCCTGCCTTTGCGAGTCCCACATCCATATAAGGAACTTGAGCGTCTGTGGATTTTGTCATGCACAGGGTGAGTGGGTTTGAAACCAATCTCTTGTGGATACTGAGAGAAGACTGTATCACCAAAAAAAGGGGGGCATCTCTGTTGAGTAGGAGTGGCAAATTCAGACCTTAACTGCATGGTCTCCTTCTTGCCCTCCATCAAACATTCATCTTCTCCCCGACCCCCAGGACCCGAGACGTGCCAAAGAACTCCAGCACTTCATGGAACTAAATTTAACACTCTTACTTCCAATGACCATTCATTGATACACTAAGCCTTTCATGGATTACCCCTACGTGTTAAAAGTAAATTATAAAAGAATTTTTCGAGTAAGATCCCATTTTCTGAAACTCCCCCATATACCATATAATCAGATATATGACTCCTGTTCAACTCTTTGTGACCTTACGGACTATAACCCAGCAGGCTCCTCTGTCTATGGGATTCTCAAGGCAAGAATCCTGGAGTGGGTTGCCATTTCCTTCTGCAGCGGATCTTCTCAGCCCAAGGACTGAACCCGGGTGTCCTGCAGTGCAGGCAGATTCTTTGCCATCTGAGCCACCAGGGAAGCACATAATTATATATACATCTAAATAAACATACAGACCCTGAAAAGTAGCAGAAAGAAATACACTGGTGTGTAAAATCTTGTTATATTCGAATGTGGAACCAACGTTGTCTTTCATCTTTATATCTTTTGCTCATCTGTATTTTCTAAGAATGTGGAACCAAGGCTATCTTTCATCTTTATATTTTTTGCTCATCTGTACTTTCTAATTTTCCTACGATGAGCATGTATTGCTTTTATAACAAGAAAAAAAATGCAATTTTTAACAGGCATGTAGGAGTCGAGAGAATGATTTATTTTAGACAGAGTCTAGTGTTATTTTGCTGTCAGTAGGAGATCCAGGTGAAATTTAAAAATTGCGACTTTACGTCTAATTACTTTCGTTAAAAAAATATGCAGCCATATGTTATTCTGGCATATTTTATATACAATAAAACTTTCAAATCCAAAGCGTATAGCTGGATGAATTTTGGCATGCATATATTCCTGTGAATGTAATTATTTTGTTGCTGTTGTTCCTCTCTTCAACTTTTATATCTAGCTCTGGATGCTGCTTCTTAAAAAAAATTTATTGAGGTATAACTGATTACAACAACCTGCACAATTTTTAAAGTGCCCAGTTTGATCAATTTTAACATGAAAAGGAGGGTCAGTTTTACCTGGATTGCAAATTCTGAATCTGGATCTCTCATGACCTTAGGTAAATTATTTGATTTCTTTAGCCACAGTTTTCTCACCTATGGCTCATATATTAATCTTTTACTGTTTTTAAGAAGACTAAATAAATCAAGTGTACTTCCCCGGTGGCTCAGTGGTAAAGAACCTGCCTGCCAATCCAGGAGACTCAGGAGATGCGGGTTCAGTCCCTGGGTCAGGACGATCTCGTGGAGTAGGAAATGGCAACCCACTTCAGTGTTCTCGATGGAGAATCCCATGGACAGAGGAGCCCGGCAGGCTATAGTCCATGGGATCATAAAAGAGTCGGATGCAACTGGACATAAACTAAACAGCAACAGACAAATAACTATGCAGTAATGCCCTGGCCCCTAGACTGCATGCTCAGTCGTGTCTGACCCCACAGACTGTGGAACAGTCAGGCTCCTCTGTCCATGGGATTCTCCAGGCAAGAATACTGGAGTCGGTTGCCATTTCCTTCTCCAGGGGAATCTTCCCGACCCAGGGATCGAACCCGCTTCTCCCGTGTCTCCCTCTCCTGCACTGGCTGGAAGATTCTTTACCGCTGCACCACCCAGGAAGCCCACCCTGGACCCTAGGGACCCAATAAATAATGACTGGTATTATTGTGCTTCTCATCTTTTTCCAGATAGGGAGTCCGAGACACAGTGAGGTTACAAATGTGCATAAAAGGTCACACAGCTGGACAGAGAATGCAGCTGACTGAGTGACCTGGATCTTCATGTTGGAAATCTTTAAAGGTGCCTTCTAAAGGGATCTCCCAGTGTGAGGGTGGTCCTGTTGGCCAGGAAGCAGGAAAACAGTGTCTGTCTGGTGCTCTAGCTCCCTTTTCTGTAACACTGGCTTCGGAATGAGTGACGGGGTGGGAGTTCTTGGAGATCCATCAGTTAATAAGACTCTGCTTCCAGTACTCTTGCCTGGAAAATCCCATGGATGGAGGAGCCTGGAAGACTGCAGTCCATGGGGTCACTAAGGGTCGGACACGACTGAGTGACTTCACTTTCACGTTTCGCTTTCATGCATTGGAGAAGGAAATGGCAACCCACTCCAGTGTTCTTGCCTGGAGAATCCCAGGGATGGAGGAGCCTAGTGGGCTGCCGTCTACGGGGCCGCACAGAGTCGGACACAACTGAAGCGATTTAGCAGCAGCAGCAGCCACTGCATGGTATGCAGGTTTGATCCCTGGTCCAGTAACATACCTGGTCCAGGCATGCCCTGCTGCGCAAGGCATTGGAGCAAAGAATAGCAACTTTATTCAGAAAGCCAGCAGACCAAAAAGACGGCATATTCATGTCCCAAAGAACTATCTGACCTGAGTTAGAATTCAGGCTTCTTTTATACCAAAAGGGAAGAGGATGTGGCTGGTCCTTGCAAGCTTCCTGGTGCCAGAATCCTTCTTACTGCTATCCACCTAGCCCTGTCTGGTTCACAACGTTCCTGCAAACCTCCAACAAGACTAACGTTATTTTCCCGTTCACAACTTCTTTGTGGAAAAGCCTGATACCTTTAAAGATCAGCGCCTTGAGAGCAGACTCTCGGTGTATTTCAGGCTACAAGCAACATTCTTTTACGAAAGATGCAGACCTCGAGGCATCAGAGCGCAAGAGTTAAAGGAACAGATTCAACAGTGGTCAGGTTTATTCTTTCTTGTTTCAGTGCTGCTTCAGGCAAGTTGTCCTAAACTCAAGTTTCCCAATCAGTTAAAGGGAGAAATGAGATCAGGAAGAGCCACCTTTGGAGGCTCCCATGGTATGAGATGAAATAACAGCTAAAAATCAATTTTTAAAGCTCCACAAATGTGACCCAATGGTTCAACATTAAGTTCTTTGAGAGAAAAGAATTGGAATTTCACAGGAAGGACCTCAAGAATCGCCATGTGCTAATTCCTAGTCCTACTGATGTAATAATAATAATCATCATACTTATTGATAAAACACCTATCCTGTGTTGAGGTCCTACTAGGTGCATTATGCGGCAGTTTCAGATATCGCTTCATCACGCCAGGCTAGGTAGACAGTACCAGTTTCACTGTACAGATGAGAGAACAAAAACCAAGGGAGTTTAATTGTCTAAAGTTTCTATAACAGTATTCCTCAAATAATTCCAGGAAATAAGGAGAAACACTCCTGCTTCATTTCGTGAGCCCAGCAAAACCTTAACACCAACGCCGTTTAAGAGTACTGTAAGCCATGAAAATTCTAGACCAAAATTACCCATGAACATAAACACAAAAATTCTCAAAAAGAGAAAGGCAAATTGGGACTTCCCCGGTGATCCAGCAGTTAAGACTCTGCCTTCCAACCCAGGAGGCATGGGTTCAGTCCTTGGTCGGGGAACTAAGATCTTACATGTTGCTTGGTGCAGCCAAAAATTTATTAAAAATAAAAGGCAAAATAGAACAGTGTTTCCAGTGGCCATTATGGATGTGAGAGTTGGACTGTGAAGAAGGCTGAGCGCTGCAGAATTGATGCTTTTGAATTGTGATGTTGGAGAAGACTCTTGAGAGTCCCTTGGACTGCAAGGAGATCCAGCCAATCCATCCTAAAGGAGATCAGCCCTGGGATTTCTTTGGAAGGAATGATGCTGAAGCTGAAACTCCAGTACTTTGGCCACCTCATGCGAAGAGTTGACTCATTGGAAAAGACCCTGATGCTGGGAGGGATTGGGGGCAGGAGGAGAAGGGGACGACAGAGGATGAGATGGCTGGATGGCATCACTGACTCAATGCACATGAGTTTGAGTGAACTCCGGGAGTTGGTGATGGACAGGGAGGCCTGGCGTGCTGTGATTCATGGGGTCAAAAAGATTCGGACACAACTGAGTGACTGAACTGAACTGAACTGAACTACATATTAAAAAAGGATAGTATATCACAAAGTGAGATTTATCCTAGCAAAGCAAGGGAGTTTCAATATTTAAAAATAAACTAATTCCTCATATTAAAAAAAGAGAAAAAGTTTGTGATGATCACCTCAAAGTATATGGGAAAATCATTTGATGAATTAAATACCAATTCATGATTAAAAATAAATAAATATCCATAAACTCAGAATAAAATGGAATTTCTCAATCTGATAAAGGATAATGATAATTTAAAAATCTACAAATATCAAAATACATAATAGTAACAAGATAAATACTTTCCATTATAGACTAGGATAAGAGCAAGGATATTTACCCTTCTTCTGTAAGATACTGCATTGGGTATCCTAGCCAGAATAATAAAGCAAGATAAATTCATTTAAAAACATACAAATTGGAAAGGAAGAAACGAAGCTATCTTTATTCACAGATAACAAAATTTTAAAATATGTAAGTCCTAAGGAATCTCTA
>SJYQ01002783.1:0-16777 GCA_006410935.1 Redunca redunca | reverse complement strand
GGGATTTCTTTGGAAGGAATGATGCTAAAGCTGAAACTCCAGTACTTTGGCCACCTCATGTGAAGTGTTGACTCATTGGAAAAGACTCTGATGTTGGGAGGGATTGGGGGCAGGAGGAGAAGGGGACGACAGAAGATGAGATGGCTGGATGGCATCACGGACTCGATGGATGTGAGTCTGGGTGAACTCCGGGAGTTGGTGATGGACAGGGAGGCCTGGCATGCTGTGATTCATGGGGTCGCAAAGAGTGGGACACGACTGAGCGACTGAACTGAACTGAACACCTGCATTGCAGGCAGATTCTTTACTGTCTGAGCCACGGCTCCAATATACTTTCTTTTTTGTTAAATGGATATTTTCTAGTGCACCTTTCAAATTTCCTTGTCTTCTCTTTCACTATTCTTTTAAAATTTTATTTTCTTAGTACATGTGTTGTGGATTGAAATGAACATTTTAATTTACAACAGACTACATTTGGATTAAGTTCAGTAGTATACAAAATATTGTTTCTATGTAGCTTCATTCTTTATTCCCTCTTTTTCCTATTATTCTCACAAAAATCACATCTACATACATTATATATCTATCAACACTTATTTATTGTTAATTGCTTTGAATAGTTTGTCTCTTAGATCATATAGGAGGAAAATAGAAATGAAAATTACAAACAAAACACAAAAATACAAAAAATTGGAAAAACAAACACACATGCACAAAAATACCTATTGTCTTTTTTATTGACCCATACAGTTACTTTTGCTGGGGCCCTTTATTTTGCTGTGTGAATTCTAGTTTCTGTTCAATGTCTTATTTCAGCCTGGGAGACCCTCCTTAGTATTTCTTGTAAGATAGGTTTGCTAGCAGCAAAATCTCTCAGCTTTTATTTATCTGAGAATGTCTTAATTTCTCTTCCACTTTTGAAGGATAGTTTTGTCCAGTGTAGAACTGGTTGATAGTTTTTATTTCAGCTCTTTGAATAAATCATACCACTACTTCTGGCCTATGTAGTTTTTGATGACAAATCAGCTGTTAATCCTATTGAGGATCTTTAATATGTGATGAATTAACGTCCCTCTTGCTGTTTTCAAATTATCTATTGTCTTTGGATTTTGATAGGTTGATAAAGAGTTCCTCTTTAAATTTATCTGCAGTACCTCATTAAATTTATCTGCAGTTTGTTGAGATTATTGGACATGTAGATTAATGATTTTCATCAAATTTGGGGTTTTTCAGGTCATTGTTTTTTCAAATATTTCTTCTCTCTCTCTTTGAAAGTCCCATTAGGCATATGTTGATTCATTCTTTGCTGTCCCATACATTTCAAAGTGAAAGAAGGGGAAAGTTTCTTCACTTTATGACCGACTGTTTGAGACACCAGGAACTATACAGTCCATGGAATTCTCCAGGCCAGAACACTGGAGTGGGTAGCCATTCCCTTCTCCAGGGGATCTTTCCAACTCAGGGATCGAACTCAGGTCTTCCATGTTGCAGGAGGATTCTTTACCAGCTGAACCACCAGGAAAGCCCCACAAGTCTCAAATTTTTATTTTTTTCTTTTTTTCATTCTGTTCCTCAGACTGGCAAATTTCAAATATACCTCCTTTATACTTCCTGATTCTTTTACTTCCTGTTTTCTCAGTGCCTGAAGATTAGGCAGAGGTGAGAGTTTAGGGTCTTCTGAGGTCTTTCCTGAGCACACGCACAGTTCTAAGCATACGTATGACCTTCTAGATTCTGCATAGTTTTATGAGGTATTGATAATCCCACTCAGTCATCTGAACACTGAGCCCCATTTGGTTAAGTGGTTTACACATGATGTTCATCAAGCAGTGTGAGGCATTAGATTCAAACCTGAAGCCATACTCTTTCCTGCAACGTCCATGGGTGTTCTTCTTCCATGCTCTCTGGGAATCCTGGTTTAAACTAGCATAGAAGCCCTGCCTACCAAGTTTGAGGATGAAACTCCTCGTCGGTGGCAGGTACCTGGAAGAAGGTAGTTAAAGTCAAAACTGATTCTAAGGAATCTCAAGAATGGAGGGAGGAAGGCTTGGGCCATGTATGATAAGCAGGGGACAATTACCTTTGCGTAATTAGGAAGCGAATTACAGAATTAAGGATGAGGGAAACTTCAAGGACATCGCTAGTGACTCCAGCCCATTTTACTTTAATGTTTATTTATTTATTTGGCTGTGTTAGGTCTTGGTTGCTCCAGGCGGCATCTTTATTGCAGTAGGCTGACTCTTGAGTTGTGGCCCGTGGGCTTAGCTGCCCCATACATGGCCTGTGGGATCCCGTTTCCCCAACCAGGGATCAAACCCCCATCACCTGCATTGAAAGGTGAATTCTCAACCACTGGACCACCAGGGAAATCCTCCAGCCCATTTTAAAAGCCATCATCTGTCAGACCCTCACTACAGATACCTGGCCCCATGACAAGCACTTGAGCTATAGTAGGTCTGTGAAATAGCACAAGGGATCTTAAAGTGGCATAGGAGTCCAGAGTCTAAGGCCTTTATTTCTAGGATCAACCGAACTGTCTTTATTGAGTCCCTTCCATACAGTCCTTGACAGATGGTCACCTTCAATGACGGGGGACTCACTACCTTTCAGGGCAACACATTCCATCTCCAGGCTCCTCTGCTTGTCAGATTAACAGCCCAGCTCAGCAGGGCAGCATTTTCAGCATCTAGAGGTTTAGTCTTGACCTCACCCTTCTGATCTCTGTGACTTTGCCAAGTCACTTCCTCTATCTGAACCTCTTTGCTCATCTGAAATATGGAGACAGGAATGCCTGCTTGGCAAAGCTGTTGGAGGACAGATAACTAAGCAATCCAGCATACTTGGCGGAAGGGCCCAGTGGCAGCAGTTACTGCTTAAGTTCTTCCGTATGAGGGACTAAAGTCTGTGTCTTGGCCGTTTCCACCCACTCTTCCTAAATCTGTTTGTTCACTTCACTCATTCCCCCAGCTCGTACTTTCAGACCATCATATACAGCAATTACTTTGCTTCTTTCTCTTTATGCTGAGTTACTCTACTACGGAAACTGCTACCCAGACATACAGTCTTGGCTCCTTCCATCACCCTCTTTCCTCTCCTCAAAAGATAAGACCCACTATCCCTCACACTCACAGTGTAGGAAGGTCTAAAGGCTCTGCTGACAAGCAGAAAGAAAAGTGAGTCTCTTACCCCCTCATTCCAAAGCTGATACCTCCAGTAGTGCAGTCCAAGGCACCTTCACTTTTCTACTACTTATGCCACGTGGTAGACTATCCAAGTCCTGTTGTTTGCATTTAAATCTGTGAAGTACAAGGTCAGTATCTTTCCTGTCCCTGTTAAAATACATCTTGTTAGAGTTAGCATATATCCAAGGCTGTTGGGGTCCTGATTTTTCACATCCACCTCAAAGCCTATTAATGGGCAAATAGGGTGGGAATAAATCCAACTATATCATCTGAGTTCTCCCCAGTCTCTCCATAGCCTTCCACTCACCAACAGCAGATGTCCTGGGTAGATGAGCAACCAAGGCTATTTCAACAAGACACAAGATGGGGAGATGCTGAATTTAAGTCCACGAGTATGTATTGGTCACCTTGTATGTATCAGGCAGTTGCAGACCCCCAGTTCATGTGACCCTCAAAACAGCCCTCAGCAGAGGACATCAGAAACCCATCAACAGATGGCAGGCAGTCCATGAAGTGAAGTGAAGTGAAGTCGCTCAGTCATGTCCAACTCTTTGCGACCCCATGGACTGTAGCCTACCAGGCTCCTCAGTCCATGGGATTTTCCAGGCAAGAATACTGGAGTGGGTTGCCATTTCCTTCTCCAGGGGATCTTCCCGACCCAGGGATCAAACCCGGGTCTCCCGCATTGTAGGCAGACACTTTACCATCTGAGCTACCAGGGAAGCCCATGAAGTCAAGGGATGGGCAAAAAGAATCACACAGCTATAGAGCTGGGGCACACATCTGGGTTTATGTGACTGCAGAAGCTGTATTCCTTTCCCTATATTGTCCATGTTCCTCATTTTGCTAATGGGGTTTATGAGTATTTTCCAAACTTCAAAGTGAGTAGGAATCAACTGGAGATTTTGTTTAAAATAAGATCTACCCTCACTCCCCAAATTTTAATTCATCAGGTCCATAGTGAGGTCTGGACACTGATGGACACACGCACGCTACTGCATATGAAATAGATAACTAAGAAGGACCTACCATACAGTACAGGGAACTCTACTCAGTACTCTGTAATGGCTTAAGTAGGAAAAGAATCTTTAAAAAAGTGGATATATGTATATGCATAACTGATTCGCAATGCTGGACAGCAGGAACTAACACAACATTATAAGCTAACTACACTCCAAAAAAAAAAAAAAAAAAAAGAAGTGCTAGATAATTCTGTGGCTAGTGGTTCACATACAGCAGCCTGTCCTGTCTCCCCAGCTTTTTCATTTTCATTTGTCACTCAGTCATGTCTGACTTTTTGCAGCCCCAAGGACGATAGCCTGCCAAGCTCTTCTGTCCATGGAATTTTTCCAGGCAAGAATACTGGAGTGGGTTGTCATTTCCTACTCCAGGGGATCTTCCTGACCCAGGGATCCAACCTGTTTCTTACATTGCCTGCATTGGCAGGTGAGTTCTTTACCGCTAGTGCCACAATACTGGTTCTCAAAGCCAATTCTCTAGCACTGCCTTATGGCACTCAGGGCTTCCCTAGAGACTCAGATGGTGAAGAGTCTGCCTGCAATGCAGGGGACCTGGGTTTGGTCCCTGGGTCGGGAAGTTCCCTTGGAGAAGGAAATGGCAACACACTGCAGTATTCTTGCCTGGGAAATCCCATGGGACAGAAGAGCTTGGCAGGCTACAGTCCAAGGGGTCACAATGGACTTGTGGCATTTGGGCTGCTTCCTGCCCTGGGGTCAGCAGAAATTTTAGAGCCAGCCAGCCTCTCCTGGAGGGGGATAGAGGGACCATCAGAACCCTCCTCAGTCACTGTCTCTTGTTTCTTCCATGGGATTTTTCTGCCTGGACTCTAAACACTGCCTCTTTCTGTGAGTCTTTGATTCACTCTCCAGATCTGGCCAGAGAAAGCGGGAAAACCCAGGCATGGATGTTGCAATAGCATATTATTTAACATGACTGGAGTGCTCCCTGCACCCTGAAATCGCCCACAATAGAAAATGAGACATTCCTGGGCCTCCTGCCAGGCCTTGTTCTCAACCTCAAGCATTTACGCAAGAAACAAGCGGCTCTTTGCCCTCCCTGGCCCAACTAGCTGCTTCCTTCTCACCCCTGCCCCACAGCACCAAGATGCTGAGGCTTCAAACGTTAGCATTTCAAGAAGGTTGCTTCATAGGCTGTCATCTCGTGCACTTCCCTATCTTCACCTGCTATCTTGCAGGCTTGTTCCTTAAAGGAACCCCTTTTGGTCACAAGATAAAAAGAGAAAACTGCTTCTTCCTTCCTTTCTGGATATGAGTAATGATTGACTTTTTCTCGTGCTCTCTGTGTGGTGACGGTTTCTGAGGAAAACATCTAAATTTATTAAGTTCCTCAGCTTTCGAATGCAGCCTGTATACTCTTTATGGCAGAAAAATTTCAGAGGGACTGGGTTAAAATGCCTGTGTGACTCTGAACAAGGTACCTAACCCCTCTGAGATCCATTTCCTTTATCAGTAAAACCCATGTTTTACCAAGAGTCTGGTCTCTTGGTTAAGAGAAGTGAATGAACTGGTATTTCAAAGGGCTCAGCAAAGTTGCTGGTACGTAGTAGGGGCTCTGTGTACCCTTGTTCATTGTTGTCGTTCTGTACATCTTGCTACGCAGTGAGGTCCCCAGAGAAGCAGCATCTACACCACCTGATAGCCTGTTAGAAATGCAAGATTTCAGGCTTCCCAGGTGGCTCAGTGGTAAAGAATCCACCTGCCAATGCAGGAGACACAGGTTCCATCCCTGGTCGGGGAAGATCCCACATGTCACAGAGCAACTAAGCCCACGTGCCACCGTTATTGAATCAGGGCTCTAGGGCCCAGGAAGCGCAGCTACTGAGTCCATGCACCACAAATACTGAAGCCTGCAAGACCTAGAGTCCGTGTTCCACAACAATAGAAGTCCCCACAATGAGAAGCCTGAGCACTGCAACCAGAGAGCATCCCCCACTCGAGGCAACAAGAGCAAAGCCTGTGCAGCAACAAAGACCCAAAACAATCAAAAATAAATAAATAACATTATTTTTTAATAAATGCAAGATCTTATGCCCCACCTCCAACCTATTCAATCAGAATTTGCATTTTAACATTATTTTCCTGGGGATTCGAGTTATGTTAAACTTTGAGAAGCAGTGCTGAACTCATTATGAAACAAGGTGGAGAGCCTGGGAGTGGGTACAGCAACAGCTTTCTATCCAGCTGCTCTTTCATTTTTTTTTTTTTTTGGACTGCTCACCATCCCTCCCAAAGCGTGCCTAATTCATCTTGCATCTTCCTGGGGCAGTGATCTCACTTAAAAAGAACTGTGGTCTCATCCCTCTCTTGTGAATTGAGCACTTCCTGTTGCCTAAAAGATAAAGGACTAAACTGCTTGGAATGGCATCCGAGAACTTTCCCAGTCTTGCTCTGGCCATCATGGACAATGTCCGCCCTTTTCCATAGGCAGTCCTCATTTGCAGGTCTCAACTTTTAATTCCAGAAATAATCACTTCCCCAAGGGGCACTGTCCTTTCATCACCTTTTCCAGCTTAGACTCTAGCTCTACTTTCTGGAATGTTCTCTGTCTCCCAAACCCTGCTCAGCCTTTAAGGCTCAGCTTCATTGCCATTGTCAGAATACGTACAGATCAAGCTCTTGATGGATGAGCATCTCGGACTCAAGAACTTGGCTTCTTCCTTGGCCCACTAACAACTCCCCAAATCTCTTTGGATAAGTTACCTGAACTTCAAATTTTGGGTATTCCCATCAAGCCTATCTGGGTAGAGGAGATGATAAAAGTCTCAACTTCAAAGAATCGTTATGATTCTTTGGGGTTATTGTGTTTATCACAGTGACTGTAAATGAGCAACAGAATTTAGCCAGACTCACTATAGTGTAAAGCCCTGTCAATGTAAATCCTATAGAAAGCAGCACCAGTGTTTGTGCTGTTCACCATTTTCATCCCAATATCTGGTCCAGTTTCTGATACACAGCATATTCTCAAATAAATATTTGGTAAATAAATGCCTAAAAAGTGTTACAGAAGTCATAAAGCGCTGTGCAAATAAAAGCTTACTATATTGTTTGGTTTTATTTTAAAGATTAGAGTTTAGATGCCTTGAGGGAGAAACTGAGATCATAAATGTATTACTATTGCAATTGCTGACTTATCGCTGACTGCCAGCCCCATGGGAGCCAGCTATGACTTCCTCAGACATGATTCAAAGAATATATGCTGTGGGTTTTTTCTCCCATTATTTCAACATTTGTCCAGTCTGTTTACCATCACTATTACAACCTGCATCCCCATACCTAATAACATAATTTTGAGCCACACTTTTCTCTAGAGCTTCCTGCATCACTAAATAGGCTGTAAAAGCTCCAACACTCAGTCCATGTTCAACTTCTAGGAGTCTATGTCTGTCCATGATTACCCATCAATCTCGGGACTTCCCCAGAAATCCAGTGGTTAAGACGCCATGCTTCCACTGGAGAGGGTGTGAGTTGATCTCTGGTCAGGGAACTAAGATCCCACATGGCCACTTGTGGCCAAAAAGGAACAACAAGATCAACTCTCAATCTCAAAAATACCCAAAAGACTGAAAACAAACTTATGGTTACCAAAAGGGAATGGGAAGAGGGATAAATTAGGAATTGGGGATTAGCATCTATGTGCTAATATATACAAAACAGATAACCAACAAGGACCTACTGTATAGCACAGGGAATTATAGTCAGTATTTTGGAATAACCTATAAAGAAAAAACCTATATATATCAGAGTTTTGTATGTATATATACCTATAGGCTTCCCGGAATGACTCAGCAGGTAAAAGCATCCGCCTGCAATGCAGGAGACACAGGTTCGATTCCTGGGTTGGGAAGATCCCTTATGGAAATGGCAACCCACTCCAGTATTCTTGCCTGAAAAATCCCACGGACAGAGGAGTCTAGTGGGGAACAGTCTGAAGGACAGCAAAGAGTCGGATGAGACTGCGTGACTAAACATACATACACACATATGTATATGGACCGTTTTGCTGTACACCTGAAACTAACTGCTGCTGCTGCTAAGTTGCTTCAGTCGTGTCCAACTCTGTGCGACCCCACAGACGGCAGCCCACCAGGCTCCTCTGTCTCTGGGATTCTCCGGGCAAGAGTACTGGAGTGGGGTGCCACTGCCTTCTCCAATGCTCGAAAGTGAAAAGCGAAAGTGAAGTCGTTCAGTTGTGCCGACTCTTAGCGACCCCACGGACGGCAGCCCACCAGGCTCCTCCGTCCATGGGACTTTCCAGGCAAGAGTACTGGAGTGGGGTGCCATCGCCTTCTCCGCTGAAACTAACGCAACATCGTAAACCAACGATACTTCAATTTTTAAAATGCCCAGAGAGATATCTTTTCTAAGAAACAATATGAGAGGTCCTGGTAGGACACAGTCCAAACACCTGGCTGTGAGATCTGGGAGAAGGCAAGCTCCAAGACGGAGCTCTTAATTAGGAGGTAAGGACCACAGCAAAGGTCCATTAGGTCATGGGGCCTGCGCTTGCCCAGCATGACTATTATCACCTGTTTTCCAGGCCCTCTGAGCTGACTCTCACCCCTCACACTCTGCCTTCATTGAAAGAAAGTGTTGGTTGCTCAGTCGTGTCTGACTCTTTGCAACCTCTTGGACTGTAGCCCACCAGGCTCCTCTGTCCATGGGATACTCCAGGCAAGAATACTGGAGTGGGTTGCCATTTTCTCCTTCAGGGGCTTTCTGACCCAGGGATCGAACCCAGGTCTCCTGCATTAGAGGCAGATTCTTTATGATCTGAGCCACTGTGTCTCTTTCAAATGCAGGTACTCAGGCTAAAGAGGTTGGAGATGACCTCTAAGCCACATTTCATTAAATGGCAGGACTGTCTTCAGTTCCTGTTAAATGGTGGATTCTGAGTCAGTAGATTTATGCTTGGGCCTGAGATTCTGCATTCTTAATAATACAGGTAATTATTCATTTATAATTAATAAACTAATATTTATTATTAGGTAATAAAAAGTTTCTTGGTCTGTGGGCCGCAGTTTGAGTAACAAGGGGCTACTCCATCTCTGGACTATGGATCCCATCATTCTGGACCCTTAGAAATCCAGTCCTCAACTATATACTTAACATATTTTTTCTTATCAGTTTGTCAGTTTTATCTCTATAGAGCTGGAAAAGATCGATTATACATATGGAAAAATACATTAGAATATGGAAAGTTTAATTCAAATTAGCAATTGACACCACAAAGTAATAGATATTGAGTATTTGGGGGTTGTTTTTCAACTTTTTTTTTCTTTTTTCCTCGTCGTGTGGCATGTGGGATCTTAGTTTTCCAACCAGGCATTGATTCTATGCCTTCTGTAATGGAAGCACAGAGTTTCTTAACCATTGGACCACCAGGAAAGTCTATTTATTGAGTATTTAGGATGTAGAGTAAAAGAGGAGTTCTAATTACAGAGCACATTGAATATTTACTATCTTAGTTTTTGAGATTTCTTAGTCCTTTTCATGGAGAAAGCAATGGCACCCCACTCCAGTCCTCTTGCCTGGAAAATCCCGTGGGTGAGGAGCCTGGTAGGCTGCAGTCCATGAGGTCGCTAAGAGTCAGACATGACTGAGCAATTTCACTTTCACTTCTCACTTTCATGCATTGGAGAAGGAAATGGCAACCCACTCCAGTGTTCTTGCCTGGAGACTCCCAGGGACGGGGGAGCCTGGTGGGCTGCCGTCTTTGGGGTCACACAGAGTTGGACACGACTGCAGCGACTTAACAGCAGCAGCAGTCTTTTTCATAGAAATAGAGTTTTGTTTTGTTTTGTTTTAAACACAGCTTTACAGTATTTTGTTTGTTATTCTCAAGTTCTTCTCTCTCTCTTTTTTCAAGTCTGCAGTGGAGCTGGAAATCTGTATTTTTATAATCATAATTGTTATTATATTTGGGAGGGGTCACTGCAGGGCATGTGGGATCTGAGTTCCCTGGCCAGAGGTTGAACCTGTGCCCTCTGCGATGTGAGAGTGGAGTCTTAACCACTGGACCACAGGGGAATTCCCAATTATCCTTCTCTTTTAATGCTGTTTTACTGCTAATATTGTGTTCATAATCTAAGGGATCTTCCTTTAGATAGCAAGTAGGATAAATGATGGCTTGGCTACCTGTCAGACTAAAACAATAACAAAACGTTTGTTGAGGATTTATTAGGGGTCAGGCACCATGCTAAGTAAGTTACAAGAATTAATCTCATTGAGTCCTCCAAATAACCTCATGTAAAAACTGTTATCAATTTCCACTGTAATAATAAGAAAATTGAGGCCAAGAAAAGTGAAGTAAACTTCCTCCTATTCCCTTGGGCTGGAAAAAAAATTTTTTTAACTTAAAAAACAAAAGAAATTCAAGAAACCCAAGAAAGTATTTGACTTTAAAAAATTCAGAAAATACAAGAAATTCAAACACTCTTTGGACATCTGCCCAATCACAACAGACCCTTTTGAGAAACATTAATATACCTTTTAAATTAACAAAACAATCTTGTTGTCTTTGTGGACAGATGGCCAGAATTATACTTTTTGGAAAAGTAGCATACAATTACGGTAGGATGGGGCTTCCAAAGCTGCCCGCCCTGTTCTGAACTGAACCAATTTAAAACAAGACAGAAGAGCCAGAAATGCCTAATGCGGCTTGAGTGAGTGTTAGTCACTCAGTCGTGTCTGACTCTGAGACTCCATGGGAGCCCACCAGACTCCTCTGTCCATGGGATTCTCCAGGCAAGAATACTAGAGTGGGTTGCCATTCCCTTCTCCAGGGGATCTTCCTGACCCAGGGATCAAACCTGGGTCTCCTGTATTTCAGGCAGATTCTTTACTGTGTGACCCACCAGGGAACACGGGTCTAATCTGACTTCTAGGGGCCAAACCAATCTTTTCGGCATTTGCTTGTCTGGGTCTACAACGTTGNGTATTGGTGTTTTTCTTTCTGGCTTACTTCACTCTGTATAATCGGCTCCAGTTCCATCCATCTCCTTAGAACTGATTCAAATGTATTTTTTTTAATGGCTGAGTAATACTCCATTGTGTATATGTACCACAGCTTTCTTATCCATTCATCTGCTGATGGACATCTAGGTTGTTTCCATGTTCTGGCTATTATAAACAGTGCTGCGATGGACATTGGGGTACATGTGTCTCTTTCTATTCTGGTTTCCTCGGTGTGTATGCCAAGCAGTGGGATTGCTGGGTCATAAGGCAATTCTATTTGCAATTTTTTAAGGAATCTCCACACTGTTCTCCATAGTGGCTGTATTAGTTTGCATTCTGACTGCTTATTTTTCATTTGATACTTTATATTAAAATAAGTAAAATCTTACCTACAGTTTAAAATAGACTAAACCTTCTTTCACAGATATGTTGAACTTGGATTGGGACAGCTACCAAACAGAATTTTTTAAAAAATGGATATTTGAAAAGCATTACTTCAGCAAGTTATGCCGATATTCCAAATGTTAACATATTTCATTTTGTTTAGACAATTATACTCACTGGTTATCACCCGTAGTCCCATCAGCAAACTCTTTAAGTCCTGGGAAACTACCACAGCTCATGGTAGTAAATAAAAGTTTTCCAAAATTCTAAATTTCACTCATTTTTCTCAGTTTTATTGAGATATAATTGATATATAGTGCCTTCCCTGGTGGCTCAGATGGTAAAGGATCTGCCTGTAATGCAGGAAACTCGGGTTTGATCCCTGAGTGGAGAAGATCCCATGGAGAAGGGAATGGCAACCCAATATTGCTCTCCAAAATGGAAAATCCAATATTCTTGCCTGAAGAATTCCATGGACAGAGGAACCTGGTGGGTTACAGCTCATGGTGTTGCAAAGAGTCAGACACGACTGGATGACTAATACACAACTGATATATAACCTTGTAATAGTGTAAGTTGTACAAAATAATGATTTTGTATATGCATATATTGTGAAATGATTACCACAAAATCTAGTTAACATCCATCACCTCACATAGTCCCAAATAATTTTTTTGCTCATGATGAGAACTTTTAAGATCTACTCTTTCAGCAAATTTCAAGTATACCAGACAGTATTGCTGATGATACTCATCACTTCAGTTCAGTTCAGTCACTCAGACGTGTCTGACTCTTTGCAACCCCATGGACTGCAACACTCCAGGCTTCCTTGTCCATCACCAACTCCCAGAGCTTGCTCAAACTCATGTCCATCGAGTCAGTGATGCCATACAACCATCCAATCCTCTGTCATCCCCTTCTCCTCCTGCCTTCAGTCTTTCCCAGCATCAGGGTCTTTTCCAATGAGTCAGTTCTTTGCATCAGGTGGACAAAGTATTGGAGTTTCAGCTACAGCATCAGTCCTTCCAATGAATATTCAGGACTGATTTCCTTTAGGATGGACTGGTTGGATCTCCCTGCAGTCCAAGGGACTCTCAAGAGTCTTTTCCAACACCACAGTTCAAAAGGATCAATTCCTCAATGCTCAGCTTTCTTTATAGTCCAACTCTCACATCCATACATGACTACTGGAAAAACCATAGCTTTGACTAGATGGACATTTGTCAGCAAAGTAATGTCTCTGCTTTTTAATATGCTATCTAGGTTGGTCATAACTTTTCTTCCAAGGAGCAAGTGTTCTTTTAATTTCATGGCTGCAGTCACCATCTGCAGTGATTTTTGAGCCCAAGAAATAACATCTTTCACTGTTTCCATTGTTTCTCCATCTATTTGCCATGGAATGATGGACTGGATGCTATGATCTTAGTTTTTTGACTGTTGAGTTTTAAACCAGCTTTTTCACTCTCTTCTTTCACTTTCATCAAGAAGCTCTTTAGTTCTTCTTCACTTTCTGCCATAAGGGTGGGGTCATCTGCATATCTGAGGTTATTGATATTTCTCCAAGAAATCTTGATTCCAGCTTGTGCTTCAACCAGCCCAGCATTTCACATGATGTACTCTGCATATAAGTTAAATAAGCAGGGTGACAATACAGCCTTGACATATCCCTTTCCCCATTTGGGACCAGTCTGTTGTTCCATGTCTGGTTCTAACTGTTGCTTCTTGACCTGCATACAGATTTCTCAGGAGGCAGGCCAGGTAGTCTGGTATTCCCATCTCTTGAAGAATTTTCCACAGTATGTTGTGATCCATATAGTTAAAGGCTTTGGCATAGTCAATAAAGCAGAAGTAGATGTTTTTCTGGAACTCTCTTGCTTTTTCAATGATCCAACGAATGCTGGCAATTTGATCTCTGGTTCCTCTGCCTTTTCTAAATCCAGCTTGAACATCTGAAAATTCATGGTTCATCTACTATTGAAGTCTAGGTTGGAGAATTTTGAGCATTACTTTGCCAGCGTATGAGATGAGTGCCATTGTGCGGTAGTTTGAGCATTCTTTGGCATTGCCTTTCTTTGGGATTGGAATGAACACTGACCTTTTCCAGTCCTGTGGCCACTGTGGAGTTTTCCAAATTTGCTGGCATCTTGAGTGCAGCACTTTCACAGCATCATCTTTTAGGATTTGCAGTAGCTCAATTGGAATCCCCACCCCTACGTCCCCATAAATGATCAATCTTAATCTTTTAGAAATTATTTATTTATTTGTTGACTGCCTTGAGTCTCCACTGCCGCATGCAGGCTCTCTGTAGTTGGGCTACTCTTCCCTTCCGTGTGCGGGCTTCTCACTGCAGTGGCTCCTCTTGTTGCACTGCACAGGCTCTAGAGAATGGGCTCAGCAGCTGTGACTGTTGTTGCTTGGCCACTCAGCTATGTCCAACTCTCTGTGACCCCACCAGGGTAGGGACTGCAGCCCACCAGGCTCCTCTTTCCATGGGATTTTCCAGGCAAGAGTACTGGAGTGGGTTGCCATTTCCAGACCCAGGGACTGAACCCCCATCTCCCGTGTCTCCTGCATGGCGGGCAGGATTCTTTACCTGGGATGCAGCCTCGGTGGCTCTGTGGCACATGAGATCTTCCTGGACCAGGGATTGAACCTGTGTCCTCTGGATTGCTAGGCAGATTCTTAACCACTGAACCAACAGGGAAGTCCCAGTCTTATCTTATACCTATAATTTTGTACATTTTGACCAGGGTCAGTTAGAGACATTTTAACATATGTTGTGTGGCTACTATATGTCAGTCTGGGTATTAGGCACTTCAGCCAGCTTATTTGCTATTATATGTTCGCATCCTCACTTTACAGATGAAGAACCTGAGTCCCAGAGAGATGTATGGGGTCTTTCAGTCCATGAGCTACAGAAGCGTGGGACTGAGCTGCAGCTGGGGATGCTGTGGCTGCTGTCAAAACCCACCCTCCCAACAACACTAGGACACAAGGGTGTGTTTGTTCTGTGTATCTACATTTCTGCCGCTACAAGTCAGTCTCCAAGATCTGAAAGTGGATTAGTACCCACTTTCTATAACCCACACAAGTGATGGGCGTTTCTCAAGAAACTGGGCTCCATGCCATCTTTGTTAGAGTTATGGAGGATGCTCACAATAAATACAGACATACATCCCCATCCAAGGTCATGACTGAGAAACTCGCCAAGTTCTCTTTCCTTTCTGGGCACACAGGTGGATTCTATTTCCCAGACCCCTGTGTGGGGCCACAAGACTAGTTCTGGCTGATTGGATGGGAGTGGAAGTGACACAGTGACCTGTTTGCTGTGGCTCACCCCCGACTTCATTTCCTTAGTTGTGGAATGGACACAGAAGACTCAGCAAAGGACTCTAACATCGGAGGGAACAGTAGGGCCACTAGATGGGTGTCCCAGAATGACAAGGTGAAACAGAGAACTCTCCCCAGTGACCCGTACTGTGGCATGAAAAACAAACCTTCATCATATTCAGCCATTGACGCTGTAGGGCATTTTGGTGCAAAGCTCACCTTACCTGATGAATACAAAGATCTAACAGATCTCGATAGGAGGAGCCCAGAAATCTGCATTTTTAGAAAGCCTGAAGCTAATTCGGAAAAACTGGAATTTCAGAAAAGGGTCAGGTCCAAGACACAGGGTTGAAATGTATTTGTGTGGCCCAAAGAGTTGTATAAAAGGCAACAAATAGCAATAATGTTTTCACATCATCCATGACCCTTGTGTTGACACCAACACCCCCACCCCCACCCCCCACACATCCTTTCCCATCTCCTGGAAAATTGAAATCTCAGCCCGCTCTTTGTTTTTTTGACTTGTGGGATTTTAGGTCTCTGACCAGGGCTTCCAGTGAGAGCCTGGAATCCTAACCACTGGGCCACCAGGGAGTTCCCTTAGCCTACCCTTTAGAGACTGTCCTGGTAACATGTCTTTCCTTGCTGATGGAAAAACTTATTTCTGGAAAATGAGTTCAGTCTCATAGCACTCTAATAAGATGATCGAAAACAGAAGTCACAGACCTCGCTGCAGATAAAATTAGTATCTAATCTGTCAAAACTGCAAAGCTAAGTCATCTGTACTTTCCTGTGTATCATCTTGTCTGTCACTTTGGAGCCAGGGACCAAGCCCTGGGGCAGTGTGGGGGTGGGGATTAAGTGAAAGTAAATGCTAACAAACCCAGATTGTAGAGAGTAGGAACATGTGTAGGGGTCTGGAAGTTGTATTTCAGCGGCCAACAGATGCTTGGAAGCAAATACCTGCCAACCCGAAGGACTGGCTTCCAAGGGACTCTTGTGTTTCTGCCTCCTGTGGGACCCTAGGGCCACAATAGTGTGGTGGTTCCCTCCACCCTCCACACGCGTCACACACTTAGAACCTCCACCCCCACTCACCCCAGGCAGAGTGGCCCCTTCCCTCTGCGTTTGTCTGGCCTGGCTACCAGCGGGGTTGAGGACTGTGGGCGGAGAGCAGTTACTGTTAATGAGAAATCCATCTCCCTTGTCATCTTCAAGGAACCTGTAAGGGGCTACTCCTCTGTCAGTTACTCACTGTTTCTCTTAGTTATGGGTGAATGGCTACTCTGGTGAGTCACCCTTTTTCCAGAACTTCCTGAGACCAGCAGACTCTGGCCTGGAGAGGACAGGGGGTGGGGAAGGGATGGTTCTAAATTCTCAGCATCAAATGGCCGGAACAGTCTGTGGATCGGGCAGCCCCGAGGTTACTTTCAAAGCCGAGGCAGGAAATCTGTTGTACCCGGTGCTCTGGGCTGGAAGAAATTGGCCCCCTTCCCATTCTGACACCAAAGGAATCTGTCTTCAAAGTCACAAGAAGGATGATTCCCCACTCCTGACTCACAAGCACACATCTGTCTTAAACCCCTACCTGTTCCCAGATAGATGGAGTATGGTGGGTCTTCCTGGCTCAAAAGGAAAGAGACAGATCCCAAGGTAAACCCCCTAACACAGCAAAGCAGGACCAGTCTCCAAGGTCTGAAAATTCAGAACGGAGGTTGGAAAATCTGGATGCTGTATATTACACAGACTTTCTCTGCAGCTGCTATAAGGTGGGAATACAACAGGTTGTTGGGGATCCACAGACCCTGACTTACTCATCACTCTAACGCCAACTACTTGCCAAATGAGTGCATGAGTGAATGGAACACTCAGTGTCAAGAGATCAGT
>SJYQ01002782.1:251074-281189 GCA_006410935.1 Redunca redunca | reverse complement strand
TACTAGGGAAATCTCTGTGGATTTAGTCTCTGAGTGGAGACTGCTGCACTGCTAACTTCCCATTGCCTCCCTGGCACAGGGCCTGGGGGCAGGGGGTTAACTCAGTAGGCTTTTGTTGAAGGTCTTTGTTGGTGAGTGCTGGGGAGACATCGGTGAACTAGATTAAGTTGGTTACCTTTTTCTTCTGTGAACCTTACATTGGGCTTTGCAAGATGGAGGACTTTAAGATCAGTGCTAAGCTGTACAGATGATTATAAACCAACTGATTAAAGTATAATCTCATATAATAATGCTGGTATCTTACCTGTTGTTCACTTCCAAAGTTGTGTCTGACTCTTTTTTCGACCCATGGATTGTAGCCTGCCAGGCTCCTCTGTCCAGGGGATTTCCAGATAAGAATGCTGGAGTGGGTTGCCATTTCTTTCTCCAGCTCCAGGGTATCTTTCCAACCCAGGGATTGAACCCGTGTCTCCTGCGTTTGCAGGATTCTTTACCGCTAGGCCACCAGGGAAGCCCCATCTTACCTATATCCCTTCACATAAACCTAAACGGTAGTGAAGATTCACCTGGGGAACCAGAACATCCTAGATGAGGAGAATAAATAAGATTTTCACAAAGAACCAGTTTCTCTCTCTTGGAGGTGATTGAAAAGTGAGAAAGTAAGCACTGAGATTTTTCTGTAGCCTTCACTGATAACTTTGGTTTCACCGTTCTTCTGAAATTGTTCTAGTTTTAATAAAGATACTCGAAAGGACAGGCTTATTATTCGTCTATTGGTCACTGGTTATCACATCTGATAGGATTTATAGATATTCACATATTTCCCGTGAGTGCAGCTTTCTTCCACTATATTCTTGAGTGGAATTTGTGATGAAGGATTATTTCACAGCATTATAGCTGAATTCAGTGATCCTTGGTGTAAGAAGACTGCTCTTCCTCCTGTAGTGATGAAAGCATTTCGATCATAATTTCAGATTAAAGTGATCAGAGATCCCGTCAGCTCCAAAAGTGTACTTTATAAGTACTTGTTGGTATCCTGCTGTGCATTGAAAAAGAATTCTGGAGGTATGCCCAACACCACTCAGCAATAAGCACTTTCCATTAGTTGAATGGAAATCTTTTATTTCCTTACACACTCTCTGACCTTAGAAAAATATTTCATAGCTTGAAATCTATTATTTTTTTAAATTTTTAAGAGATTTACCAGAAATCCAGAGTATCAGGAACTACCACATGGTAATTGTACTTACATTAGGAATTGAGGAACAGTTGATTTGACTTGGTTGACTCAACAAACCTATGAGTTGAAAACAAAGTGTAGATAGATGCTATATGCCTATGTCCTGATTTTTTTTTTTCGTGTTTTTGTTTTTAAGATCCTTTGCTCAATCTCCTTCTAAATTGATATCAGAGTTTGAGGACAAGAGTCTATTACTTAATACAATGAAAGTAGACATACTGAAAATTTGGGAAGGGATCCCTTTAGGTGCTGTGTTTCTTAAAAGGGAAAAAAAACCTTTTGTTGGAATCTCTTAACTTGCATGGCAAAGGTCTCTCAGCTCTGAAGGGCTCTCGTGCTTTCAAAGAATGTGTTAGAGAAATACACTGTACAATTCTTAGCAAGATTAACTTGCCCAGAATCTCACAACCAGTGTTTAAATTGGACTGCCTGATTTGAATTCTAGCTCTTCAGCTCCAGTGATGGGTCTCTTTAATTATTTCATTATACTATTGCCTCTTAGATAATTGTTTTTTATTGGTTTTGTTGTACCACTATTATGATGTTCCCACCCCACCCCCATATTGTTTACAAATGTATATTTTTCAATCACACTTTGGATAGAAAAGACTTAGGAAAACCTAGCCACTTTTTGCTGTGTGTCATGCTTAGAGACCAGAGTCCTAAAAGAACCTATAAATGATTTCTTTGGAAACAAGAGGATATTTGCATTTGGGAAAGTTGATTTTGCGCCCCCCCCCACCCCCCTCAGCCACTTTGGGGAGTAAACTCAGGTCTATAATTACACACTCTTAGGATGTATTCAGCTGTGTTTTTTAATGTCATAAGCCCTTTTAGACAAAAATAGTTGGCTAGTCTAAAATCTGGAGAAGGCAATGGCAGCCCACTCCAGTGCTCTTGCCTGGAAAATCCCATGGATGGAGGAGCCTGGTAGCTGCAGTCCATGGGGTCGCTAAAAGTCAAACACGACTGAGCGACTTCACTTTGATTTTTCACTTTCATGCATTGGAGAAGGAAATGGCAACCCACTCCAGTGTTCTTGCCTGGAGAGTCCCAGGGATGGGGGGGCCTGGTGGGCTGCCGTCTATGGGGTCACACAGAGTCGGACACGACTGAAGCGACTTAGCAGTCTAAAATCAGACACTTTGATAGGATGCAAGTGGCTTGTTGAAGATTTTTTTTAACCAAAATGTAAATGTTTCAACTATAAACTTCTGGGAAAAGTATTCCTAGCTTGAATCCATGTCAAAATGTATTGCGAAAAACCGACATGGGGGTTGAGGGGAGTATCCAGAAGACTGATGGGTTGGGTTCATGATTTGGAAGAGGTGAAGGCTTAGACTTCCTGTAATTAGATTAAGCTGTGTTCCAGGTCCGGATTGCATGGTATTTTCACCTGGATATAATCAGTATTTATTGACAATCTAATACATTCACCACTACTAGGGATGGTGGGAGATAGAGGAAAGTAATAGATATAGTCTCCCCTTCCCTGACACCTGTGATGGATGACATTCATAAAAAGGACACACTCCTAGGGGCTGTGCATAGATAAGATCATCTGCCTAAGGGAGAATATTAGAATTCAAGTGAGTAGCAGAGACCTTATCAAAAGCGAATCTTGAATCTATTCATGTGTATCATTCATTCACGGTCTTTGGTACTTTTTTATTAGCTAACAACTTATTTGCTGTATACGATAATTTACCCTGGCACATCAGTTTGTTGCGAAGTTACAGTTGAAAACTGTTGTTTTGGAGCTTACAGTAATAGAGGAGACAGGATTTACAGGCATAAACTAACTGAATAATTCAGGGTAGTATAAAATATATGGAAGTGTGGCAATATGCACTATGACTGCCCCTTGAGGGCTGTTATACTCAGGAAATCTTTAAGGAGAGAATGGTGGCTGAAAAATGGACAGCCTATCAGTCTGGGTTCTTTATTATAAACAACAGAAATTAAATCTCATCCATTTTTAAGCAGAAAAGGAATTTCTTAAAAGGATATTGGGACATGAGCATACCCTTAGACCCTGCAGTTTCATTCCTAAACATATACCCAATAGACACACAACACACACCTGTGTTCACTGATGCGTCCATTTGTCATAGAACCAAACTGGAAACTCTCCCAGTGTCCACAAGCAGTAGCATAGACATGCCAGTGGAGTACTGACCTAATGCAGGAAGGCTGTATGTAGATACAGAATTAGCAATGACAAACCGTGATTACGCTCAACACCATGGGTGAATCTCAAAAGACATAATGTTGCATGAAAGAAGCCAGATACAAAAGAGATCATAGTGAATGATTTTTCATTTACATCAGGTTGAACAACAGGCAAAAGTAAACTGTGCTGTTTGTTAGAAGTCAGGTTGTTGGCTGCCCTTGGAAGGGAATTGGTAACTGGAAGGGGGAAATGAGGGAACTTTTGGGGGAGCACTTAGAATGTTCTGCGTCCTGACACAAGTGGGTTCAGTTTGTGAAAATGCTTCAAGCTGCATACTTTATGCACTTGAAATCCCTTCTGTGTGTATGCTTTATACACTTTTCTGTATGTATGTTACACATCACACATTTAAAAAAAAAATCTCACGTTGTAAGAAAGGTACAGTGGATTACTCAGAATTTAAGCCAAGTTTAGTGTTCCAACTCATGCCACTGAGCTGCACTGCCACCGCCAAGCATTAAGCAGCAACTTGCCCTGCTGGCTGGCCCCTGCCACATTTTCAGCTGTTACAGTCGGGGGTGGTATCGGCCAGAAATTGTTTTTTAAAAAAGGGCAGAGGTGTTGTAGATTTTTGGAGAAGGCAATGGCACCCCACTCCAGTACTCTTGCCTGGAAAATCCCATGGACAGAGGAGCCTGGTAGGCTGCAGTCCATGGGGTCTCCAAGAGTCGGACACGACTGAGTGACTTCACTTTCGCTCTTCACTTTCATACGTTGGAGAAGGAAATGGCAGCCCACTCCAGTGTTCTTGCCTGGAGAATCCCAGGGACAGGGGAGCCTGGTGGGCTGCTGTCTATGGGGTCGCACAGAGTCGGACACGACTGAAGTGACTTAGCAGTTGTCGATTTTGGGACAGCCAGAAATAGTGAAATCCCCTCCCAGGTAAACAAGTCTATTTCAGATATTAGGAAAGGTAGAAGCCTGGGACAGAGGTTGACTAGAGCACTTTGGCGAATGGGTCCAGTGGAACAAGTTCAGCCGGATTGAAGGGTGTGTTCTGGGAACATGGCCTTGAGAGAAGTTGAAGGAATAGGGTGGGACAAGATTAAAGGTTACTTTGAAAGTCGGGCAGAGGAATTAAATTCTAGGATGGGTATTTTGAAGCCTGTAAAAGGTTTTGAACAAGACAGTATCCTGAGAGGAAGAGGTGTTTAAGAACCACTAATCTGACAGCACCTCTAGGGGCTGCTAGGAGGCATCTGTAGTAAGTTAGGGGTGTGCTGGTGGAGTTGGAGTAGAAATTAAAGGCAGAGATTGGATTTCAGAAGGAATTGGAAGGGAAAAAAGTCAAGACTCAACAAAGAGAATGAAGAAGCCAGTTCCCAAAACATTGTGAGCCTGAGTGACTGTACAGGGTGCTGCCTTTCCTTTCAAGCCAGTGAGGCTGAGAAGGGGGGAACGAGTTTGGTGATGGGCAGGGAAGCCTGGTGTGCTGCAGTCCATGGGGTCGCAAAGAGTCGGACACAACTGAGCGACTGACATCAAAACTAACATCAAAACAGCCTACCCGCCTACTCAAGGGCCCAGCACATTCTGTCCTCTGACTTCACAACCCAGCTCCCTGGGAGAACTGTGCTTTCAGAGGGCTTCTTCCACCCCCAGCTGCCCAGGGGCCACTTTTACTCAATGCCTGTCACCTCAAACTCGACAGTTCCAAAACATCCATCACCAACTCCTGGAGCTTGCTCTGACTCGATGGACGTACAGATGGACTGACGTCCATCGAGTCGGTGATGCCATCCAACCATCTCATCCTCTGTCGTTTTGATGTTAATGTAGCAGCAAATACAGACAACTGCCTTTGCCTTCTGTCCCAGAGAGCCGAGTCCTCCACCCTTGATACTGATCCTTTGATACTGAGTGCTTTTTCACACGGTTTTGTTTGCTACTCTAATATCTTTGGAAAGAAAATGATTAACACATGGCAGGCTTTTTTGGTTGTTTCTGATGGTTATGAATGTTTTGGTTTTTATTTTTTTAATGAGTTTATTCAGAATCAACAAAGAATTTTTTTTTTTAATTGTATTTTTGGCTGTGCTGGGTCTTTTGTGGTTTGCGTGGGCTTCTCTAGTTGCAGTGAGCAGGGGCTACTCTCTAGTTGCGGTGCTCGGGCTTCTCATTGTGGTGGTTTCTCTGGTTGCAGAGCACCGTTTCTAAGGCTCGCAGGCTTCAGTAATTGTGGCACACGGGCTTAGTGGTCCCGCAGCATGTGGGATCTTTCTAGACCAGGGATCAAACCCATGTCCCCTGCATTGGCAGGCAGATACTTAGCCACTGCACCCCTAGGGACATCTTGAATACTTTGAATACAAGGAGAATGTGTTAAAATAGGGGACTTTAAACAGACCAAGAGAATGTGTTCTAGCTGATCAGAATTCTGAGCTGCAGTTCTCAACACCACTGCAGGGTAGCCTTGGATCAGTGATGGTAGCTCCATTCCAGATTGTTCTGAGAAAAGAATGGCTGTAAAACCTACTTAGGCCTCACAGGTCTTTTGGAGCCTATAGCCAGTACATTTAGGCATTGTCAGTGACCATGAGCTTAGGCATATCAGATTCAGGCTTGGCGAGGCAGCTTGGTCTCCAGAGCATGACGCGGGCTTTGTGTACAGCTTGAAAGCTGTTGCTGAGGCACGCCTTCTTGGTATTCCTCTTGGGACTTGATTCTCTATAGTCTAGAGCATGTCCCCACTTGTAGGGGACGCTGGCATGCTTGGGTATCATTCAAGGCTGTACAGCTATCTCACCAGGAAACAGTGCACCCCTTGGTGAGACAGTGAAGAAAATCCCTAGATGGTGGTCCATCATTTATGCTGCTGGTGTGTCTTCTGGCATATCATGTTTTGAGTCCTTGGGCTCTTCAATGTAATAGGTGATGTCCCCCATTTAACCTAGTGTAGAAAATCAGAGTCAAGGCAGCTGAAAATCCCCAAAGCTTTTATGTCCCTGAAAGGTTTCTCTGCTAAGAAAAAAAGAGGTAGCAGGTTGAGAATGGAGGAAGGGACTTTGAGTCCACGTCAAAAGATGAATTAGACTTTCTAATCGATTGGGTTTTAAAATGAAACTGAGATGATGAACGTTGTGTTTATAAAAATTAACTTTTTGCTTGTGGATCTAACAACCTTTGCAATACTCTTCCTTTGATCATGTGATACACAAGCTTAGACCTGGCCCACATTTTTACATCAGAATAAAAGGGTTTGCCAAGACTTCTCAGTGTCATAGGTCATGTAGTTTGACAGGATTTAAAGCACCAAGATTGCAGAAATTAGAGCTATCATTATTTTTATAGAGAAGGTTCCACCAGCTGGTTTGAGAAAACACTCCTTCCACATTTCCCCATCACCTCATTTACCTAAAAAAAAACAAAAGTCTTAATAAGTAATAATTGCCTAAAACTAGCAAGGCACAGAATGTGGAAATGATTATTAGGTTGAACTTTAGGGGTGAATAGAGCTTACTTTTATATATGTTTTTGTAGTCCAATTTAAAAATCTTATTGTTTTTAATCTAGGCGCTGTCTCGTCTTATGCATTGGAACTTAATTTGACAGATTCATCAAAAGCCACTTGCCTTTATGCAAAATGGCAGATGAATTTCACAATACGCTATGAGACCACAGACAAGCATAATGTAAGTACTTTCATTTTTCTTTGGGTTTTATAGTAGGAATTTAATTGTATTCTCTTTTTTTAATCCTTTGCATTCATTTATACAAGTTCAATTTCATGTTAACTGACACCATATACATTTTGTGGAGCTATTTTATTTAGCATGTGCACTTGAAGGTATTGTATTTAGTTTTGGAGTGAATTTTTTTATTTATTTAGGAATGAATGTCATCAGTTCTTTGGAGGCTTTTTGGAGTTGGTTAAGGGAAAATGATCTGAAGACTATGGTGTTTCAGGTCTAACTACTTCTGTAATTTTTTAACATGTACTAACATCAAAGCTTTTTAAAATAGCTCGCTATTAAAGTCTCCTTTGGGTGGAGGTGGGTTTATCCTCTCAATCCTTTTTGCCTTATTTCTTTTGGTTGAGATCCTGCCTGCTTACAGCCTGATTTTTTTTTTTTTTAAGTCAATAGCTGAACTTCAGACTGGTTTTCCTTTTGTTTTTAGACATAACGTGAATTTGTCCAGAAGGACTGGTGTGTAGTTAAAGAATTGGAAACCCGTCAGCATAGATGGGCCAGGCTGGCTAGTGGGGTGTGATGTCAACTTCATAGTGGTACTCACGGTGGAAATGCTGGTTCTCATTGCTGCCTGTTTGGGACTAAGCCCCAGATGTCTTTTTCTTTTAGAAAACTGTAACCATTTCAGACCTTAGTGCTGCAACCTACAATGGAAGCATTTGTGGGGACGACCAGAATGGTCCTAAAATAGCAGTGCAGTTTGGGTCCGGTTTTTCCTGGATTGTGAATTTTACAAAAGAGGCATCTACATCTACTTATTTAGTCGACAGCATCTCATTTTCCTACAACACTAATGATAACACAACATTTCCTGATGCGAAGGAAAAAGGTAACCTTAAGAATTGGATTGTGTTTGTGTTCTCTTGCTTTTCATTAATAATGAACAATGTGAATAATTTAAAGGCCATGCTTATGCATGTCTGTCTCCCTAATTGGAATGGAAATGTCCTGTCTTTGGATTTTCTTGCACAGCATAGTATTTGACACAGTGAGGATGTTTGATGTCATTGCTTGATGCTTTGCTGTGTACCCTGTAGTACTCTAAGTATGTTGTCAGCAGCATCTCACTTAAGCCTTAAAAGCAACCCTGGGAAGTAGATGTTATCTCAGCTTTGCAGGCTTGATGAGATTAGATATCTTTCACAAAGGTCACACAGGCTAGTAAGTGGTAAGCTGGTGTTTGAACCAAAGTCTGTTGAACTTACGTGTCTGTGGCACATAACTACTGTTATTTACTTCATTCAGTCGTGGGCAGTCAATAAGTGTTGAATGAATGTGCAAATCCTTTACTGATAACTATTTTAAATGGGCACAAGTTTAGTAACCTGAGACCAGCAGAAAAACTTCATCTTCGAATCTTGTTATCGTTTATATAGGATTTTGACTGTAAAGTAAAAAATGTAAGGGAAAAAAGTTGTTAAAAAAAAAAAAGGTAAGATGACTGAAGTCAACATTTGCTACTATTTTGAGACAATTTTAGGTCAAAATGAACTTGGGAAGGCATTGGCAATTAGGCCATTCTGGTAACTCCAGAATATTGGAATTGGGTAGCCTTTCCCTTCTTCAGGGGATCTTCCCAACCCAGGGATCGAACCCAGGTCTCCTGTGTTGCAGGCGTATTCTTTACCAGCCGAGCCACCAGGGAAGCCCAGGAGTACTGGAGTGGGTAGCCTATCCCTTCTCCATTGGATCTTCCTAACCCAGGGATCAAACTGGTCTCCTGCATTGCAGGTGGATTCTTTACCAACTGAGCTACCAGGAAAGCCGCTCTGGTAACTTACTAGAAGTGAAATGTGTATTAAAATATTTTGAAGGCATGGATAATGGAGATTTCAGTCTTGTTAGGAATATAATTCCCTCCTTTCTTTCCCTTCCAATGAGATTGGGATATTAACATGGTGTTCCTAGTAGCTTAGCATTTCTCACAGATAGTATTTCATCCTGACCCCAGAAATACAAGTAGATGGGTTTCAGTTGCCTGGTCTGAGGGATGAGTAATTCATTTGGATTTATGGAGTATCAAAAGATAATATTTTTAAAGACCCAGAAGTGAGTGAGCTCATGTAAAACATGGGCAGTATCACTGAGACTCAGAAATCAAATCCTAGTGTTTTATTTATTTATTTATTTATTTTTACTGATCTCTTAGTTTGAGAGGATAACTGAAGCAAGTTTGTTATTGGATATCTTGTATATTTAGTTTTCTGCTGTATATTGTCTTTCAGAACTAGGATTAGGATTTGCCCCTAACTTTCAAGGAGCTTAAGAACTAGTTGGAGAGACAAAGTGAGTGAAGTTGTTTTCCCAAGTATACATGGAAAAATTGGAAAGCATTGAGATCGGTGTGGTTTTGTTATTGTTTGTGTTTTTGAAGTGGAGGGTTCATAAATCTTTTCTGACAATGTGAGGAAAGCTCTAGACTCTCTTTCTCAAGGTACAGAGTGAACTTTACCTATGGTACATAGTCCCTGAGCCCATCAGTGGATGCCTGTGGACAAGAGGGCCTGATGACAAGCAGAGGACGTCATGCATTGGAGGAGTGAGAAAGCTTGATGTAGAGGAGGAGGGCTTGAGCTGAAACTTCGCCTAATGGTAGATTTTTAGTAAGCGGAGAATTTTGAGCAGAGTATTTCCAGCAGGGGGAAGCACAGTATGCGCAGTAGTGATTGGAGAGCTGCCCAGTTAAAATAGAGGCTGTACATAGTAGAAGGAAAATCATGTTGGCCAGGTGCAATGAGTCTAAATTAATAGGGGGCTTTGGAAGCCAAGGAACTGCTTTTAGCTTGATGGGGTAGGCACTGGGGAACCATTTTAGATTTTTAAGCAGGAGAATGATGTAACAAAACTAAGAGACAGTAGTTTATAAAGAATGTTCTGCAGGATTAATCGGAAGTGAGGAGACTACAGGCAGAGATACCAGCTTAAGAGACTGTTACAGAACTCAACGGATGATGTAATAAGTACCTGGACCAAGATGGGGTGGCAGTAAAAGCTGCTGCTGCTGCTGCTGCTGCTAAGTCGCTTCAGTCGTGTCTGACTCTTAGGGACCCCATGGACGGCAGCCCACCATGCTCCTCCGTCCATGGGATTTTCCAGGCAAGAGTACTGGAGTGGGGTGCCATTGCCTTCTCCAGCAGTAAAAGCAGATGGGGGTTAATCTGACAGATTTGATGGGAAGACTGTGGACTTTGAAACGTTAACACCAATCTCTACCCCCATTTATTTATGTATTTTTGACTGTGGGAGACGTGGGTTCAAGCCTTGGATCGGGAAGATCCCCTGGAGGAGAGAATGGCTACCCACTCCAGTATTCTTGCCTGGGAAATCCCATGGACAGAAGAGCCTGGCGGGACACAGTCCATGAGGTTGCAAAGAGTAGGACATGACTGAGCTACTAAACAGTATCAACAACATTTTTTTGGCTGTACCACATGGCTTGTGGGGTCTTAGTTTCCTGACTAAGGGAAGATACAGTGTTTATTGCTGGCTTCTGTAATATTTGAAACTATTGAGATTTTAAATGACTCCCTTAAACAAACTGTCGATAGTTTTTTGAAATAATTTAGCATCCTATTTTTAGGCATCTGGTAATTGAAGTGACTTTAAAGTTGTTTTTTGTTTTTGGCTGTGTGACAGTTTCTCGGAGTTTAGTTCGCCAACCAGCAATTAAACCCGCATCCTTGGCAGTGAAAGACTGGAGTCCTAACCACAGGACTGCCAGGGAATTACCTCCTGCTGTTTCCTTTAAATTTGTCTTTTTCATGATTAAAATACAGTGCACTCTGCTCAGTGTTATGTGCCAACTTGGATGGGAGGTTGGGGAGAGAATGTGCTTCGCCGCTCAGTCGTTTTTGACTCTCTGCGACCCCATGGACTGTAACCTGCCAGGCTCCTCTGTCCATGGGGATTCTCCAGGCAAGAATACAGGAGTGGGTTGCCACGCCCTCCTCCAGGTATCTTCCCAGCCCAGGGATCGAACCCAGGTCTCCCTCATTGCAGGCAGATTCTGTACTGTCTAAGCCACCATGTATATGTATGGTTGAGTCCCTTCACTTAATCGGCTATTCCCCAATACAAAATGTATTTGGTGTTAAATAAATGAAAAAGTAAAAAAAATTACAGTGTAGAAATAGAAAAGTACAGGAAATAACAGAACCACACATAAACCCATTACCTAGAACTAATGCCGTTTTTTCCATATTTGCCTCATTGTTTTATTTCAAGAAATAAAAAACCTTACCAGGTACTCTAGAGGTTTCCTTTGTACCCACTCCTCAGAGCCATTTTCCTCCCTGCCTCCCAAGAAGGGACCACTCTTGGGAGTTAGGAGTGTAGCCTTCCTGTCTATATGTTTGTATGACTAATATATATGTCAATATATGTTCAGACACAATACATCATTTTTAAAATGAGTTTTATAATGTAACTCCGGTGTCTATGACTTGATTTTGCACTCATTTGTTTTTTGAGGTCTGTCTATGTACAGCCAGTTCAGACATCTGTTCACTTAGTTAACAGTGAAAAATGGTTTTGGAGGAAACTATTCTGGTTCATTGGTTTAAATTTTTTTTCCCCTTGGCATTTCACTATAGGCATTATAATAACTGCACAGAAAGGCAGTAACTTACTGCTTTTGTATTCTGAGATTTTCCTAAAATGGAGTAGTCTCTAAATTCTATCCAGGAAGAGGTTTCAAAAACTCATTTTAGTTACTTTCACTTACTTTGGGATTGTAGCACAAAAATAATCCTTGATTATTCCATCTTTCTTGTTTGTTTTGTCGCTAAGTCCTGTTGCTTCTACCTTAGATATGTGTTTTCGATTTGCCTCTCTGCTCTCTTCTTGGGCTTCCCTGGTGGCTAAGGGTGGTAATGAACCTGCCTGCCAGTGCAGGAGATGTGGGTTCAATCCCTGGGTCGGGAAGATCCCCTGGAGGAAATGGCAACCCAGTCCAGAATTCTTGCCTGGGAAATCCCATGGATCGAAGGAACTGGCGGGCTACACTCCATGGAGTCACAAAGAGTCAGCCATGATGGAGCACGCACGCATGCTCTCTTCTTACTGCCCCTCACTGTCTTGGTTTAGGCAACTCCTCCTCATCTCCCCTGCTTTTTTATACTTTTATTTATTTATTTATTTTTGTGCTGGATCTTTGTTGCTTTCACACTTTTCTCTACTTATGGTGACCAGTTGCTTCTCTCTAGTTGTGGTGTGCTGGCTTCTCATTGAGGTGGCTTCTTGTGGAGCATGGACCATAGGACGCATGGGCGTCAGTAGTTGTAGCACGTGGGCTCTGGAGCCCAGGCTCGATTGCTCTGGGGCATATGGGACCTTCCCAGATCAGAGATCCAGTCCATGTCTGCTGCATTGACAGGCGGGTTCTTTACCACTGAGCCACCAGGGAAGCCCTCATCTTTCCCCTTAACCAGGTCATTAGCCTACTAACTAGTTTACCTCTTAAATGACTTTGCTTAAAAAGTTTTCTGCTCTGCCTGACCTCTACAGTTTTGCTGTCTTCCTTAAATGACATGTTTGTTATTTCCAGCTTTAAAAACTGAAACTGACCTTCTATTGCTAACAAAACAATGCCCAGACTGTCCTTAGGTCATAGAATATGCTACAAAGTGTGACCACCTGCAACTTATCTTTCCTTCCTAGTCCCCATCACCCCTTTCCTCCTAACCCCTTGTTTTCAGCCACAGTGAATTTGTCGGTCCCTGAACAGGCCTTGTCTGTTGTCACTTCAGGAGTGGGGTGGGGCAGGCACACAGAAAAGGTGAAAGTCTTACGTATTTATATGATCACTTTCCTCCTGCCTTCTTGGAAATAGCTGTTGTTAAATCTTGTCTTACAGGAGTTTTTACTGTTAATAACCATGTGGCACTCAGGATTCCATTGAATGACATCTTTAGATGCAATAGTTTGTCAACCTTAGAAAAAAGTGACGTCGTCCAGCACTATTGGGATGTTCATGTACAGGCATTTGTCCAGAATGGCACAGTGAGCACAACAGGTGAGACGTTTCTGTACTTGGGTCCTGACTTAAGATAAGAGTGTACCAAGAAGCTTTAGTTGAAGCATCATCTGAAGCATTTGTATGGTAAGACTTAGAGCTACATTGCACTGTGAAGTTTTTATAAATAACAGCAATCCTTATTCTGGTAGAACTTGCACTTTCAGGTTTCTGATGGACATGTGGCGGAATAATCTCCTGAAATACCCTACCTTTAGTGCTCTCTGTGGATAAAACCTAATCTTGCTTGGAACAAATCCTCAAATAGCATTTGATCCTCAGCTTTTAAGCTTTTGAAGATCCCAGACAAAAGCTGAGAAATTGGATTTCTGTGTTCTAATCTTGACTTTTATAAATTGATTTGGTAACTTTTACATGACTTTATTGGAAATTCATTAATTTCTCAGCCACCAGTTCTGGGAAACGACCAACACTTCCTAAGAAGTTGAAATGCCTATGATTTGCTGTAGGGGCAATACAGGTAAAAGGTTCATTTGTATTTAAATCCTTCAGTGATTTTTAAACTTCTTTTTAATTAAAAACACTTTTTTTTTAATGTAGGGGTGAACTGTTTTCAAACTTAAATCTCTGATTTTCATCTCAGAAGCAGGTGATAATTTTGGGGGAATAAAGGGTATAAAAAGATGAATGTGTGACCACATGTGAGTAGATAAAGCATTTGTATGTGTCTGGAGCCCATCTGCTGTGTCATAACTTCTTTAAGATTGTCTGCATAAGAAGCATCAGTTTGAGGACCTCTGCCTCATTTAGTTTAAAATACTAATAATACTTTCAAGACATTCCTTATCCCGAATATAATCCTTTTGGACTTCTGTTTTGAGAAATATGTTGCTCTTCCCTGACCTTATGATTTAAACAGTTTATTTTGTCCTTGTATGTTTTAGAGTTCTTGTGTGATAAAGATAAAACTGTAACCACTGCCATGCCCATCGTTCCCACCACGGTGCCATCTCCAACAAAACCAGTGGTCGGATCCTATTCAGTTGTAAATAGCAATGGTACCTGTCTTCTGGCTACCATGGGGCTGCAGCTGAACATTACTCATGATAAGGTATAGTTGCCTGTTTTTATTGGTATGTTCTTTTCTGTATCTCCTTTCCAATGTAGTGGGTCCAGCCTTCAGCCCAAGAGTGGTGTAATAGACTGATGGAGTTTTAAATACTGATCTGATGTTGTCTTGTAGAGTTGTGACTAATTTGAGTTAATACAACCATAAAGAGGTAATGTTGCTGTCAAAGGATTGTCTTGGCCAGCAGGAAACCTATTAGTTTAAGGGACTCTTTGGGGTGTAGATTCTTTTCCCATCAGCAGGTCACAATATGAGCAGTTTTTTTTTTTTTTTAAGAGCAGTCTTTTTTTTTAAATTATTTATTTATTTTTACTTATTTTTCTCTATGCTGGGTCTTCATTGCTTTGGGTGGGCTTTCTCTAGTTGCAGTGAGTGGGGCCTACTCATCATTATTGTGCACAGGCTTCTCATTGTGGTGGCTTCTCTGTTGTGCAGCATGGGCTCTAGGCACATGGGCCCCAGTACTTGCTGCTCTCCAGCTCTAGAGCTTGGGCTCAGTGGTTGTGGCGCACGGGCTTATTTGCTCTGTGGCATGTGGGATCTTCCTGGACCAGGGATGGAACCTGAGTCCCCTGCATTGGCAGGCAGATTCTTACTCACTGCACCACGAGGGAAGTCCAAGCAGTTGATCTTTGTTTCAGTTAGTTTAAAAATACAACTCCTTCACACTTTTATATGAGGGCTTCTCTGGTGGCTCAGATGGTAAAAAATCTGCTTGCAGTGCAGGAGACCCTGGCTTGATCCCTGGGTGAGGAAGATCCCCTGGAGAAGGGAATAGCAACCCACTCCAGTATTCTTGCTTAGAGAATTCTGTGGTCAGACCATGGGGTTGCAAAGAGTCAGACACAACTGAGTGACTAACACCGTAAACTTGGAACAGTGCAGCTGTGTCTCCAGCTGTTTGAGGATTTGAATGGTATAGGTAGGTCAATAGAGAAAGGAGTGCCTGACGGCACTTTTGCTTGCAAAGCTCTGTTGGGCCTACAGAGGGCGTTCTGGTGAACCGATCCCATTTCCAGTGTCTTGGGACTTAACCAAGCTAGACAGATGACTCTTGTGCTCCATAAAAAATGTCTTTTCATTTGGCTCATTGTTTGAGGAAGCTTCCCTCTTGTCTTCCTTTTTTTTTTTTTAAAGTCTGCTGAGTTACAGCTTGAGGGGCTTATGCCACCTTTGAAAGTAAGACATCATACATTTAACTATCCAGGAGACAAAAGGAGTTTTTGTTCTCCATGAACTTGATCTTATTGGAATATTAGGTTTTGCTATAGATTTTTATGGTTAATCTATGCCTTTCTCCCCTCCTCTTCCCCTAAAGGTTGCTTCAGTTTTTAATATCAATCCCAACACAACCAATGCTACTGGCAGCTGCCATCCTCAAACTGCTCTGCTCAGGTTAAGCAGCAGCAACATCAAGTATCTCGACTTTGTCTTTGCTGTGGTGAGTAACTGGTTCATTAAGAATTAGGATCATTCTCTCAGAAACACATCTGAAAGTCCCTGTGTGAATGAGTGTGTATGTCTATGTGTTGAGGGGGATAATTATCTCTATTTTCCATTTCAACACTACTTAATTATACAGTGTAGTCCATTGATTCCTGTTAATCCCGCAGGGTCACTTCCATGTTCTGTGGACTGGGCTCATTCTCCTCTTCTGCTGTTATATAGACCTTAGGGTTGGAGTAAGAATTAACCCATCTCAAAAAAGATCTAATCTGTCCAAATAGATATATGTAATAATAAAGTCTATTTATAAAAGACAAAGTACTTTCCATAGTTTTTTTCCATTATTGGTTAGAAAATTCTCCTGTTTATCTCTTATAATATTTAGGCTTTTTCAGGGTTATACTACTTGTCAGAGTATCAGTAATAATGATAGCTAACACTTACTGAGTACTCGCTGTGTCCAAGGCTCTGCATGTACTACGTCAGGATAGTTTATAATGGTGGCATCCAGGTTTTCTTTGTTCACGGTCCTATCAAAGGCTGGACCCAAACAGAAGTTTTCGTGCATGTTCTACTTCTAGCTAGCATAAATTAATCATTGGGGACCTTTATTTCCACCTTCTCAGAAGCAGTTGTTATCCCCATAATTTTTTGAAGGGTGTATGTGTGTGTGTGCATGTGCGTGCACAGGTTACGACAAATTGGAATGGGTAAGAGGGGCTAGCTACCCATGAGGAAACCTGTTAACCCACCAACAGTTAAGATATAAGTGGCTATAAACAGTTGTGCTTTTAAATCAGATTACTCATATCTGGGGATGGGGAAATAGCTTCAACATCGGATACATGAGAAGTTAGGTATGTCTTTGTTTCTTGTCTAAACTTGGTATTTTGAGTATAAAGCCTTTTTCTCTATGGAAAATAAGTGGAGTAATTGATTATATTTTAGAAAGATTTATAAAAATCTTTTTTCCAATATGTAAGTAATTTCTCCATTACAGTACACATATGACCAGTGAACTGCTATTAAGAATGTATAGTTAAGCTTGTCATCTTCAATGTGGTAGAGCAAGCTTCCCAAGTTGCCTCATAGAGATTATATTGTAGTCAATAAGAACGAAGAAAGCAGTATTTTAGATTCATTCCCTTTTGAGTGATTGAGCTTGATCTTTCTAGCTGAGNGTAGGATCCTAAAGGGAACATGGTTTTTTCTGACTCTCATGGGGAAATATGTAATACTTAATTCCAGAAGACTGTTCTAAAATGTAGTTCAAAATTGTGACATTTTAACCCTGCTACAGGCACTTTGAAAAGTCTAGAAATATCTACAGTGTCACCAGAGTTCAGTGGGGCCCATCTCACCTTCAATCCTACCATGACAGTTGCTTGTCAGGATAATTGAATTCAGTGTATATACAGGATGCTTTTTATACTGTTCAGGAGGTTCTAATGGCAGGTATACTGGGGTGGTTTGCCGTTCGCTCCTCCAGTGGATCACATTTTGTCAGAACTCTCCTACGAGTGTTAGACCAGAGGAAAGTACAAAATGCTATGGGAGTAAAGGAGGGCTTCCCAGTTGATTCAGTGGTAAAGAATCTGCCTGCTACTGCAGGAGACACAAGAGTCCCAGGTTCGATCCCTGGATCAGGAAGGTCCCTTGGAGAAGGGAATGGCTGCTTCCAATGTTCTTGCCTAGAGAGTTCCATGGACGGAGGAACCTGGCGAGCTACAGTCCATGGGGTCACAAACAGTCAGACATAACTGAGCACCCCAACACAACAATGGAAGTATAGAGGAACGAGCCATTAATTCTGGCTGGAGGAGAGTCAGGAGGGTTTTACAGAAGAGATGGCATTAAAGCTGGACATTCAAGAATGGGTCAGATGTGTACATATAGAGTATAAGGGGAGTAAGGGAAAAAGTACAGAATATCCCTGGATAAAGGAACACAATCAAGACCAGGTGGAAAAAGAGGCATGGAACATGTTTAGTGAATGGTAAGTTTGGAAGAGTGTTTGGGACACATTGTGTAGAGCCTTGAATGGTGAACCAAGGAGAGATGGGATGGCATTGTCAAGACTTCTGTGTGCTTTCTCCTGAAGTTCTCTTAGTCTGCCCCTTGTTTTCATTCCCTACCAATTCCGGCCTCCATTACTGCTTATCTCCTATCTAGTTTCAGACCACTTCCTAACTAGTCCCCCCTTCTCCTCCCCTCCCCTAATGTACTTCGGTATCAGCTGAATCTTCTTGAAGCTCAGCTCTTTCTCAGAAACCTGCAGTAGTTCTGTTTTGCCAACAAGAAAACATCTAAATTCCATGCCTGGGGTAGTTCAAGCCTCCTCTCCCCACTGTGCAGAGTAACCTGCATATCCAGCTTTATGATTCCTTCTTTGCCTTGTCATGAATCTCATGCTTCCGTCACCCGGTTCCCTGTGCACATCCAGTGTGGTAGGAGAGCGGCCGAGGAACCAGCACTCAGGCTCCACAACCAGACTCCCTGGGGTCAAATCCCAGCTAACTCTGTAGCCTTGCGGAAGTTGCTCAACACCCTCCATGGATCAGTTATCCCATCTCAAAATGGGGTGTTGTAATTCTTCCATGAAGCCTCCTGGGTAAAGTTGTAGGAACAGTGCTTGATACTTAAAGTTTTCAGATGCCAGTGTGCTTGCGATGATGCTCATTTCTGATTTCTTTACTCAGGCTCTTCCCTTCTTGAATACTTGTTTGTGCTTCTTTCCTAATTGAATCCTACCCCATTCAGATGGCCCGCCCCTAACCTTCTGTTGCCTTTGCTCCTTCCCTAGTTGGAATTCCTCTCCTTTTATTCATAATTTATCACTTTCTTTTTTATAGTATGGTTACTGTCTTCTCTGGCAGATTGTAAACACAATGGGGGCAGGATCCAAATGTGTCCATTTTGCTGGCTCCCTGGATCACTTAGATGTGTTACCTTGTACATACTAAGCGGTGAAGTAATTAGAAGGATCCTCTGATCAGCTTAATGCTTCAGAAAGAAAATAGCATTGGAGGAAAAACAGAGCTGGATAGGCAGAAAGGCAGGGAGCCCTGTGAAGAGGCTGATGTGATCCAGGCTAGAGGTGGTAAGGGCTTGGAAAGTGACAGAAAGATCAGAATGGAGGGAATGAATTGCTGAGTGTCTGGGAACCAGGTGAGCACATCATCATCGGTCCCAAAGTTGGAAACAAAAATGAAGAGGAAAAGGGTTTCAGTCACATTTTGAGTCTCTTGACTTATTTGCAATTTGTGCTACTGGGCCAGGTCTAATCCATGTTTGGATCTTCTGGGTAATAGTATTAGATTGCTCTCCTTCCATAGATGTTAACTGTGTCTGTAAACAGCTGTGATGCGTTGACTAACGGGATGCTTTTTTTCACACAGAAAAATGAAAACCGATTCTATCTGAAGGAGGTGAATGTCAGCATGGTTTTGGTTAATGGCTCTGGTAAGCAAAACATTGGCGTGGGGGGTGGGGAAGAGTATAGGTCTCACTGAAAGAATACAAACCATGATTATCTTGTTACCAAATAATGAGATAATTTAATGACAAGTGCCTTATTTAATGGAACAGAAGATTCTGTTTCAAAATTGGGCTTTGACCATAACTTAGAACTGGTTTTATCTTTTGCAATATCTTGTATTTTCAAAGCATAGTAAGTAATAGTTAAGAATGTGACTGGGTTTTAGACTGTTGCAACATCCAAAGAGAGATAGGGAACCTAGTTAGTGATCTTAAGAATGGCTTTTTGTGGGTAGACCCTGTATCCTGAGCTCTCCAGTATTTCACAGAAAATTCCTCAGGATTGTCTTCCCCTCCCTCCCCCTTTTTAAAAAAATATTGACAGGATAAGAAGTTACTAACATTTTTTTTTCCTTTAAAGTTTACAGCATTTCAAATACCAATCTCAGCTACTGGGATGCTCCCCTGGGAAGTTCTTATATGTGCAACAAAGAGCAGACCGTTTCTGTGTCTGGAGCATTTCAGATAAATACCTTTGATCTAAGGGTTCAGCCTTTCAGTGTGACAGAAGGAAAGTATTCTACTGGTAAGAATCAAGCAAGTTTTATTAATAATTTATGCTCATAGGTTGACTGCTAGGTGGCTTTTCTTTTGAGTCATGGAAATTTAAGCTCTGGAATAGAGAAATAGGAATTCACCTCTTGACTCTTATAGCCCTGAGAAAGTGGTGTGACTGTATTAGCTAATCATTTTGCTCAAATTAAGTGTGTTTTGTAATCTCAAAACCATTTGCAGCAAAGTTGTTAAAGCTAAAATCTGATAGGTCCTTTAAGTGAGCTTTACAATACTTCGGCCACCTCATGCGAAGAGTTGACTCACTGGAAAAGACTCTGGTGCTGGGAGGGATTGGGGGCAGGAGGAGGAGGGGACGACAGAGGATGAGATGGCTGGATGGCATCACCGACTCGATGGACGTGAGTTTGGGTAAACTCCAGGAGTTGGTGATGGACAGGGAGGCCTGGTGTGCTGCAGTTCATGGGGTCGCAAAGAGTCAGACACGACTGAGCGACTGAACTGAACTGAACATAAGACGCAGACACTCCTCCATGGGTTGTCATTTGTGGGAAGGATGGCACTGGGGAGCAGCGGTTTTTGAGCCTCTCGACTGCCTTCTTGGGGCCATCTTCTCGCTGGAAACATTTTCATACTCGAATTAAAGCAGTTTGGTCTCATTTTATTAAGACAAAAGATTGCGGTAGGAAAGTCTCAGATGTGGTCTATGTTTTGGCCAGCTAGAATGATCTGGAGAGTTTTAAAAGCATGTGCCAGTGTGAATGAGGCTCTTTGAAGGTCTACTCAGGGCTAATGGTGGTATTTAACAGATTTTTAGTGAAAGCTTTGTGAACGGCTCATTACACTGTGTTTATACGATTATCAAAGATGCATTTGGCATTACAAGATTAAAATCTGCATGAAGAGGGAAAAGTACATAAAATTCCTTAATTGACTCGTCTTTTAAACCCGATTACATAAAATGGATGATTTGTGGATCACAGCTCTGCCAAGCAGAGCCACACCAGTCATCCACATCCTTTTCAACAATGAATTCAGTGGTTTAGAAAGAAATGTGGAAGCTGCATCTGAAAGTGAATATGCTATGAGCTGCTCAGCAGTTTTGCAGTTGTGCTGAACACCTAGCCGGCCTTGCTGAGGCCAGAATAAATTAGGCTCTTGACCCTACCATTCTTGTGATTAAAGGGGTTGGTCACAATTAAAACATAGTCTCAAGAATTCATTTTCCCCTTCGTCAGATTTTGCTTGTGTGCTCAGTCACTCAGTCGTGTCTGGCTCTCTGCAACCCCATGAACTGTAGCCCACCAGGCTCCTCTGTCCATGGGATTTTCCCTGCTAGAATGCTGGAGTGGGTTACCATTTCCTTCTCAATTATTTTGATCCTTTCATCGTTTTACTTTTGAGTCTTCATCAAGCTCCTCCCCTACATTATTACCTTCAAGTTTTAAGTCCAGATTTGTGTTGAACTTCAGATTATTTGCAGTGTGCAGTCAGCTCAAGCCTGTTAATCTAGTCAGCTAAAATACAGATGAGCTGTATTTTTTCTCTTATTTGCCACTTTGGTTTTCATATACATAGAATTAAAAATATCACCCAAAGGAGTATACAACATTTAGTACTGATAGTGAATGTGTAATCTATTTGTGGAGCTAGGTTCTTGACTGGTAATACTTGACTGTGTAGGAGGAGGACATAGACTTTCAGTAAGGTAAGAGTGTTGATGGATTTTACTGAATCAGACCGCTCTCCAGAAATGGAAAAGAGAGCCCCCCTGTGAGCCCTGACTGGATTGATAAATGTGGTAAACACACTCAAATTAGTCAGAGGTCTCAGTTTCTTGACTTTAGCAGCCACTAGAAGCGTTTCCTTAAAGTTGAGAATCTGCAGGCTTTTTTTGTAAAGGCTCAGACAGTGTTTCAGCTTTGGAGGCCATATGGTCTCTGTCACAACTATTGAGCTCTGCTGTTGCGGCATGAAAAAGCCACAGGCAATAAACAAGTGAACGTGGCTGTTTTCCAGTAAAACTTGCCTTGCGGATACCAGAAACTTGAATTTCATGTAATTCACATGAATCACAAAATCATCTTCTTTTGTTTTTGTGCCCCGCCCCCAATCATTTAAAAATGTTCAAAAGGCATTTTTTTAGCCTTTGGGCCAGATTTGGTTCACAGGCTGTAGTGTGGCTCTTCTGATCCCGTGATGAAACCTTCCTGATCTGCCAGTTTCCCTGAACACATCACTCTGCCACGAAGAGTCTGAATTGGCTATGTAGAAATCTGACTAGATTGGCTCCCTTCATTTCTGATAAAGTAATACTCCTATTTTGGAAAGCACTTGGAATATATAAACAAAGAAATATAGACACATGTATGTGTTTTACATAAATGACTGTACATGCGTATCTATCTAATATATACAAACATACATGAATGAAAGGACAAATAAGTTTTAGGATTTTGATTCTAGAACAATCCATAATTTATGTAGCTTTATCATAAAAATAGACCTGTCTTAATTACTTAAAGTTGATCTTTTAAGAGCATTTTCTGACTTTTTAATGAACATCTTTTACTTTTGGAACATCATTTCTTTTTTATTATACTCATTCTTTGTTACACACTTTTTCTCACCTACAGCCCAAGAGTGTTCGCTGGATGATGACACCATTCTAATACCAATTATAGTTGGTGCTGGTCTTTCAGGCTTGATTATCGTTATAGTGATTGCTTACCTAATTGGCAGAAGAAAAAGTTATGCTGGATATCAGACTCTGTAACACTAATCTACATGATAATAAAAGCAAGTACAAATTCCAACATGCAATACTGTTCAACTTAAGGTATATATAGTTTACAGTGCTGATCTTAAAACAGGTGGTATTAGGGGATTTCAAACTCAAATAGATTAAAAAACACCCCTAAAATGATAAACTATAAATTAATCACATGATTTTGGCTTTTCCAACTAAAGAATTTAAAACATTTTTATAGCGCCTCCCCTCCAAATGTGCAAAATCGCATGGATTATAGATTCTGTTTTACATTGTCTTGAATTAGTGTTTCATTGTTGTCGCTTTAGACATTCTGATTAGAAATACACAGTTTAGGAAAAAGAGCTTAACCCCCTCCCCACCCTCGTATGTAGTCAAATTGAGACAACACATTCTATGGTGGATTTGTACTTGCTCATTTTGCATTTCTTAGTGATTTTGTTTGCAGGTTAACTTAGCTGCTTTGGCATTGCTGCATATTTGACTATGAGAGATATGCCAGTAGATGTGAACAGGGTCTAATAGTATTATGTTCTTAGCAATGCATGCTTTTCTAATGCCTTTTGAGTACACTTGTACTTAATATTAATATGGCTGTAGTAACAAAAGATACAAAAGCTTTTAAAAATTTAGAATAGGTGTTAATCTTACTGTTGAGTCCTTTCTTTAAAAAAAAAAAAAACAACTGGGCAATTCAGCCTTTTAAATGGTAAGATACAAGACTATTCCACCTGGGCATTTCATTCAATCAATTTTCTAGATGCTTTAGAGATAATTGCTAGGCAGTGCCAATTTGGGGTGGTAGTTCTTTGTACCCATAAATTGGCCCCTACACATAGAGCTAATATTAATGTCACTAGATTTATGTAAATTTCTCTTTAGTCTTTGAGTCTCCGTGTTGGTGGTAGTTTGTTTTATTCTTTCCTTTTCCTTAAAGAAGAAATGCCAGTATGTCCTAGAACCTAGATAAAGAACTTGGACCTAACCCAAAAGTCTTGGTCTCCTCTTTGTTGACAGAAAAGCTATTCTTCCTTTCCAGCTTGCATTGATGGCTACATTTACTAATGTGGCTTTCATATTTAAATAGTTCAGTGCTAATCAAAGCTTACGTTATTGTTCATTACAGTAGCATCATCAATTCATGTACTTTGTGTTAAGTTTTGTGTTCTGGGGAGAGGCACCAATTGTCCATTTCACTTGCACCACCTAATGTCTAGAGCCCCTCTCTAGAAAGCTTCTTGGAGCTGCTTTGCCAGCTTAAGGCACTTTTTAAAGGCTAAATATAAATCTGATTTTTTAAAAAATCTTTATTTAAGTAATGTTTTAGTGTAAGATTATTACCCTTATAGGAATGGACAACGCTTCCAAGAGTATGAGCCTTAGATATTTCTCAAGAGTCAAAACAAAGCAGCTTTTTTAAAAAATAAAAATTGGAAGCACAAGCAAGTGGCACTGGCTTAATGCTGTTAATGTTTCTAGAAGTTTCTGCCTTGAGATTATATACCTGATTCATATTAAAATACCTCTAATTAGCACTGTTTTATAGAGAACCTGACTTAATTGACTATTTTCGTATTTTACATGGGCCAGTTTATATGCTATTACTCACTATTATTTGTATAGCCACGTGTTCTTTGTACCTTTTGTAGTTTTGTTTTACTGGGTTTACATCTTGATGGTCAACACTCTATTTGGTTTCTGGGTGTTTCTCATGGGTTAGCATTTGTATAAAGAATCTGGTCCATGTAAATGCTTTTCATGTTTTTTTCCCTCAAATGTTTAAACCACTAGTTGATGTATGGTGTTTCTCTTCGGTTATCTGACTGTCCACTTGCTCAACATATTGCTTCTAAAACAAACAATAAAGATTCTTTTATTTCTTAAGGAAATTTGCTCACATTTCTTTCCTGTTGGCTAAAGTCTAGATTTTGTATACTATATAATGGCAATTTCTTCCAAAAGGAAAAACTTCAGAAATGCCTAGAACTAAATTATTTCCAGAATATTCTGTGTATTACTGTCTGGAAGAGGGTGTGTGTGTGTGTGTGTGTGTGTGTAGGTCCTTACTGATGTTGGAGTGGCAACAGAGTAAAAATCAGGTCAGGGATGAGATGTATATGGGATGTATGTGTGTGTGTAAGCTCCCCAGTTGAATCTAATGTGTAGCCAGTTAGGAAACCAATGATTTAGAATATTTTATAGTAAAAGCAACAGAGTATCTCTGTATACTTTTCTCAACACCTAAATTGAGGCTGATATTTAATATCTGTACATTGCAACCACACAAACCAAGCTATTGATCCAAGCCAAAACAGGATTGTATGTAATCTTTCTCTCAGATCACCTTAAAATGCATGAAACTTCCAATTTCTAGATGACTTCCCAGTCTACCTTAGTGTGTCACACACAACCATTTAGCAGCCTGGCTGGCTTTCCTCTGGATTACCCAGTTAAGCCTGTGACTGCCAGTTAATCATCACAGCTCTTAACTCTACTAGCAACCATGTGCCTTTGGTCAAGCTACTCAACTGGGGTCTCTCAGTTTTTTCATCTGGGGGTTGAGGGTTTTCAAGTCTTGTTACTTGTATTTCTTTGACTGAAATTTTTCATTTCAGTGAAGAAAAATATACATCTGAGTATTTTTAGAAGAAACCTGATAAGCTACTTGTTAAGGATAAAAAACATTTTCATCAAGTGTAAAACATACCATCTGAAGTTTATTGCATTTTTTTAGGAGGAATTCTTAAAAGAATCAAGATATTTTTAGGGTTATAGCATTTTTATTTCTATTTATTTAAGTAGATAATATTACATTGTCTTAGGCTCATCTTTCTCCTACTTATCTCCTGATCTTTTATCCTAATACCTAATTTTCTGCATCAATAATTATCATATTTTTGAAACTAGTATAGAGTAGCTTCAAGTATCTTTTCAGATCCGTGTAATAAACTTCAAGCAGTTTGACTGTAGATCTAAAAGGTATGTGATAAATGTGCTTCTTAATGCTGATTCTTCCAAAGAGAAATCAACTTACTGGTTTTAAAGAGGTGTTTGGTTTCTATTTTATTATAAATGTACATCTTGACTTTTCAACCCTCACCCTGAAAAGTGTATCTGACAAATTTCTGAACTAACATAAAATTGAAGATTAACAGCATTTTTAAAATCTCCATGAACATTTTCCTTGAGATTTCAATGGCCATGAAATTTTACCTCAAATTCTTCACTGCTTCTGTGATTATTAAACTCTTCCACTTTTCCATTCTCCAGAAATATTTTCAGTATGGTCTCAAGTGTACATTAGGCAGATAGAGCAGGTCAGAATGACTTACAGAAGGAGGTTGTTCTTCAAGATGGGATTTTATTAAAATTTCTGTTTACCAAAACATCTTTCCATTACCTGAAGAATTTTTGCAGGTTGAATTCATAAAATCAATAGTTATTATAAATTAACACTTCACATACTAATTGAGAGCATTTTAGGTAAATAGCATCTAGAAAGATCTTTGTATTAGTGGAATTGCCTTTTTGATCTAAGAATATTTGTGTTACATGAAAGCCTTATTGGCAGTATTTATTAAAGTCTTTTCAGTCGTTTCAAATTGGGTCAAATACCCAATTTGGGAAAGAGGGGACTTTGAATTTGTTTCCAGATTGAGAAATTAATCTACTAATGAATTTTTTAAAAACCAAGTTATATAAAGTTCAAGGCATAATACTTTATGGAACATGTCACCCAAGTGTTTATATTGCTGGCTGATAATTTGGGAAATTGAAGGGGAGGAGCTCACTGGGTGATCTTAACACCATAAATCCACAGAAGTCACATCTGGCAATCTCAGCTATCCTGATTGTTAACAAAACCAAGAAGCAAGTGAAAAAGATCATTGAGCTTGCAGCCAAAGCTGATGTTACAAACTCCATAAACTCTAGGATTGCATATTGCTCCGAGTTATTGCTCCAGAGACTAGTGAAAGGCTGGCACATTTCCTACATGAAAATTCAGATTTGCCTTGCAGCTATTCATTCTTTTGGGCACAATTCTAATAAGCATAATTATCTGATTTATCAGTCCCTGGTAAATTGCAAGCGAGGAGGAGAATTAGGGCAGTAAGAGGCAAAGAAATGGAAAATAGAAGTTGTGGTTCAGCATACTAGCTGCTTCCTCTCTCTGCAAACACACCTCCGTGTACACTGTTCCTGTCTTCTGGAGTCTCAGTAGGTTTCCTTCTGGTCAGTGCTTCTAGAATTGCATTTCTCCTGCCTCCCAGGAGGCATCTTCAACCTGTAAAAAAACTCATGGCTTTTTCCTTGATCGTGTAACCACTTAAGTCTCTCCCACCCTGAAGATATCCTTTCTTGACCCTGTGTCCCCCTTCTGTCTACCTTTTTTTGTCCCTCTAAACTTCTCATAACAAATACTGTGTTCCCCATCCCAAGTTCTTGATCTCCTAACCAATCACTTCCCACTCACTCTTAAACCTGCAACAATATGACTCCTAGCCCCCACCCCCTGTATTGCTTCAACCAATGGACATTTCTCAGGCATCTCTAATAATTGACACTATTCTCCCATGATAATGGAAACTTTCTTTCCTTGGCTTCTGAGGCACCGTTTTCTACCTACTTTTCCTACTTTTTCCTACTCCTTTATTCTTCAAAGGGTTTTGTCCCTGACCCTCTTACTTTATCTGCCCTTGCTGAGAAATACCTCTGTCCCTGGTTTGACCTATCTGTCACTTAAGTACATCAACCACTTGGTTAAGATGCAGGTATCTGAGGCTTGAATGTCTCCCTCTTCCACAAATCCCTCTTTACCCTCTCACAATACACAGATTTTAAAAATTGAAAAACTAACCCTCACAAAAATAATTACATATAAAACTGAAATGCATATTATTCCTCTGTATTCCTTATCACCATGAATGGCACCAGCATCTACCTAATCACCAAAGCATGGAATTGGAAGCCATTCTGTTATCTCCTACCACACCACCTACATCCATTTGGTCAATTCTGTCTTCTCATTGGATATCTAGTTTATCCCTTCTACATCTGCACATTACTGACTGAGTTCAGGATTGAATTATTGGTCATCTGGCTTCTAGCAGTAGAGTTGCTTCCTAACAATACCTCCAGCCTTCCATCTCCCATAACTTCTGAAACAAATATCCTGCTTAGAATTCTGCAAAAATATTTTTTTGCTATCAGTATAAGGCCAGACTACCTAGAGCATACAATGCCTTTGTAAGCTGCTCCTAACATCCTATTTCCACCTCTTTTCCAAGAGTATTTCTTAATCCATTGTTTTAGCTATGCCAGCCTGCTTACATTTCACCCAAAGCCCTGTGTTTTGTTACCATCCATAGGTCCATGTTTTTGTCTATGCTATTTTCTATACCTGAAATGCCCTTCACCCATTACATGCACAGCTAGTTCTTACTCATTCTTAATATCTCAGCTCTAGTGTCACCTTTTTCAAACTATGTCTTGGGTAACAAGGCTGAGTAAATTCAATGATACTTTGTGTGTTCCCTGCCCCTGTTATAGCACATTTTGAAATTGTAACCACTGATTCTCTTGTCTGACTCCTATACCAGACTGAAATCTTGAGGCTAACAGTTATTTAATCCGGGCTGGTTGATACCTTTCCTTACTACTAAGTGACCGCGTATTGCTCTGCAGTGAGTCATCCATCTACTTTGTATAGGTGGTTATTTGGCTCATTTCATTATTGCTTCCCAATCTGCGGGGCACCTGGCACTATGCTTCTTCAACTTCATAACGGTTTGCTTCTGAAAGCTCACAGCTTGATCATCAAGGAAAGGCTAAATATATTTATCCATTATCTTCCATTTAAGAAATCTGGGAAGTAGGTGATCGTTTTATGTCTTTCATCCAAAATGACTGCATTTGTGGGGGGGAGGTGGTACTTAAAAGTATGTTTTGGTTATTTGGAAAATCACTTTCGTGGGACATCTCATTTGCTGGTAATGAGTGCCAGTGATTTGTTGTCTGGGTGTGAAAAACGAATGTGTGTGTTGGGAAGAACTGTCATTTTAACTTAAAGTGTACACATTAGAAATGTTGTCACTGTTTTTGTTCTCAATTGTCCTTTCTCCACATCTAGCTCAAGACTGCAGTGCAGATGACGACAACTTCCTTGTGCCCATAGCGGTGGGAGCAGCCTTGGCAGGAGTGCTTATTCTAGTGTTGCTGGCTTACTTTATTGGTCTCAAGCGCCATCATGCTGGATATGAGCAATTTTAGAAACCTGCTTTCTGATTGATTGTATAAAAATACATGCACATAACAAGATTTTCTTCCTTTTCAGTTTTGAAATATTTTGTGAAGATAGCAAAACTTTAAGTCTTAAATCAGTCCCAACATATTGAGATCATTCTTTATTAGTAAAAACTGTAAATAGAACAGCTTAAAACTGGAAAAGCGTCGTGTTAACTGGTCCTGAAGACAAATTTGTTGAAAAGAACATGAGTGTGCAGTGTTTCAAGGTCTATCTTAAGAAACCTTGGCCACATTTGGATTCTAACCTAAGATGTCTGAAACTTATTAACATGGCCATTATGGAGGTTGAATGTGTAGTTGTCTCTCCATGCAATTAATAAATATTGATTCACTAATGATGTTCTGTTTTCAGTGTATAAGAACTATCCTGATTTAAACTCATTATCAGTACCTTTGCATATAGTTAAATAAATGTTGATGTGGCATAAATGCCCATCATATGCTTAAACTTGGTTTTCAGTTGAATGTCCTCAGGAGTGTCAGCATTTTATGTGACTTTTGCTGACTTCTTTGAAGCTGAAGTCAGTATCTTAGGCTTGTGATTTTTCCCTAGGTATAAAACAGACCCAAGAGACCACAACAGCACTTAAACTGGCTTCAGAATTAAGAGCTTTTTTAAAAAAAAATGTTTCTTTTTCAGCAGTATAGACTGAAAACATTCAAACATGTTTGACCACTTACCTTTTTTTTTTTTTTTTAGTGTTTTTTTCTTCCTTGGATGCCCAATTAGCACTGAAAGATAGAAATATTCTATGAACTAATTGGGAGAGATTGTGTTGTGTTTCTCTACCTCATCTTGTTGATCTCTGGAGCATTAAAATCTATTTAGTGTTGTCATCAGACTGGTACTTATGAAATGTAAGCTAACAGCAATCTCAAAAGGCAGGCAGTGAGGCATAGCAACTAGGCTCTTAGTTTTTCCAAGACAGCCCCTGTGGGGCAGAGCATAGATGGGGGTGTAGAGAGAAGCTGTTGGTGTTAAAATGAGCCAGAGAATCAGCCCCTATCGAAGCATGCTCCATGTTAGAAGTGCAGCACAGATACTGAATGTATAGACAAGTAAAAAGGAAGCTTGAGAATTTCACATTGAAGTGATTATTTTATTAATTCATTCTATGTATATCTTGTTCAGAATTTTTGTAATTCACTAATCAGTATTTTGGCACCCAGCTATCAGTCTCAGAAAGCTTTCAGTAAAATACAGTAAATCCTTTTAATAAAAGCTATTGTCATTGCTGAAATTCATATTATATATTCAGAACGGTAGCAACTTTT
>SJYQ01002782.1:237322-248081 GCA_006410935.1 Redunca redunca | reverse complement strand
ATATTCCAAACTGGAGTAGAAAGTCAGAATGCTCAACTACACTTAGAACTTTCTAGTTCTGACTTGCAGACTTGAGCTCTCCTCGATTTGCTAAGTAAATAAAGAGTGTTTTCTTTTAAAATGTTTTTTTGTATGTGTGAAAACAATTGATTAGCTGTTATTTAGTCAGAATGATGGCACCATAAAGAACAGTGGCTTCGTTTCAATAAATATTTTTGAGATGATTGTCTAAAAGCCAGGTTATTTAAATCAGCTTGTGACCTTGCCAGGTATATGGGTTGGAAAATTCAGATACATTTAGAAGTATGGGTTCATTTAAAAGTTTTCTACCTGTTGGGTAGGGACTAACATCATTAATTCTTCAATGAGTATCATGGTTTTATCTTGGATAATTAGCAAACATGTTTAATTCTTGAGAATTAAGATTAATTAAAATATAAAATTACCAGATGGTTAGAACAAAAACAGCTTCAATTCCAATAAAATATAGGAAGCCCCAAATCTATGGACTGAGTGAGCTTATGTCAGTACAACAGTGGATCAGATAGTGGGGCTTTGCTCATGAATATAAAGAATTATTTTCACCTGAGCTGCTTTGGAAGAACTGATGCTTGCTGCTACCTAAAGTTTTGGATATATCAATATAGTAAACTAATTAATACCTACAAAATAAAGCATACTGTGGCACTCCTGTTTCATCTGATATGTGTGAATTTTAGATCGGTGGATTAAAATATAATAAAGATCATTCAATCTATATTACTATGGGTAACTTCATTTTTATTCCATGTTCTCAGTATTTAGAGGTTGGATTGGTTTGTATAACTGAGTTCCTCAAATTTTTGTCTCTTGAATTGTCAATAGGACTTACATAATCTCATAGGTCTGCAAATTTACGTAGGGCAGTCATTAAGGCATTAGAACCTTTAATGTAGACATCTCAAGGGGGCCTATATAGTCATGAGAATTCCAAGAAGATATTGAAAATAAAATATAAAAATCAAATTTAAGAGCTTCATAGTAATTGTACTTTTAATATATATATATGTCTGTATTGATAAACTGTATTCACTGTTGAAATTGGTTACATTCTGATTAAGATAAACACCTCAGGGATATGACAGGGGCAGAAGAGGAGCTATCCATTTTCTGAAAATTCCTTTGAATTCTTGATAATCCAGTCTAATGCTCAAATGTTATATGACTGGATTAAATGGCACACATTCCTTTTTACTTGAGACATTTTTGGTGGGAGAAGGAATTGAACTTTGGATCTCTCCATAGTTCTGAATAACGGGGTTTCATTTTCTGATTGTTAAATGTTTAATGGGCTTTAATTCAGTCAAAAAATGGCCTTACCTTGCATTTGTGGGACTGGGGGTGGGGTCATCTGTCTTCTCTCAGCTGAATATATTTCATAACTCTGCACCTCACAAAACCTCTGAAAGAAGCACTTTATAGATAGCAAGTAGAGTGTTTCCATATATGTTGCCATCTAAAAAGTCAATGTGGAGGTCCATCTTTTTTAAGTTCAGTGTGTATACTCTTAAGTGCTAGAACAGCCTTTAGAATTCTAAGGAAACGTTTTGCTTTCTCTTTGCTGTTATTGTCTTTACTGTATTTTGATGGCAGTGTAAATTTGAGTCCCTCTATTTCAAGAGAGCGTGAATAGGAAAAATCTTGGGATCCAATTCATTTTTAGTAGGAAAACGCAGCTATAGTTTTATTGAGCAATTACAGTGCTGTGCACTTTATACACACATTTCATTCACTTAATCCTCACAGCAACTCTCTGAGATTGGGTGGTATCATTACCAGTTTACAGAGGAGATAACTGAGGTTTGAGCTGTTATTTAACAAAAGTCCCACAAAGAGTAAGTGATGAAACTGACATTTGAACCCAGTTCTGTTTGCCTTCAAAGACCGTGCTCTTCACCACCATGCATCTTGGCTTCTAAGAAAGAATAGATTAAAAAGAAACATACCTTACATTAAATGGTTATAGAAACCTGACTTCTATACTCTTCTGTCCTGCATGAAGTCACCCTATAAATGTTCTTCAGTATTCTTAAAATAACTTTAGTTCAGCCCAGTTGAAGTGAGAGTGAATGTGGTGGCAGTGTGCGTTGTGAAAGATCAAACCAAGGCCAGTTTGTGCTGCACCTCGTTAGAGATGTTAAGCCCTGAATGTCACTGTTTTTCAGAGTAGCCTCATCTAGTTATTCTGATCACGTATCATTATCATTCTGTCCTCAAACTGTTCTGCACCATGAATCATTCTGACCGTGCATTAGTGTGTTTAAGAGACTAAATGGATCTGTCTCCTCACTTTACCTAAATTAATGTCATCCCTACCCCCCAGCCATCCCTAACTTTAAGTGCAGTGTAGCCATGACACTTGGCAGTCCTTGCTGGGTGGTTCTGAGCCCCAGTATGCAGTTCCTCCTACTATCTAGAGCCTTTCTGAGAGGGCATTGAAACATGTATATCACCATAGGTAAAACAGATAACCAGTACAAGTTTGGTACATGAAGCAGGGCACTCAAAGCTGGTGCTCTGGGACAACCCAGAAGGATGGGGTGGAGAGGGAGGTGGGGGAGGTGTTCAGGATGGGGGAACACATGTATACCCGTGGCTGATTCATGTTGATGTATGGCAAAAACCACCACAATATTGTAATTAGCCTCCAATTAAATAAACAGTTTTTTTTAAGAAGTCCTCATTCACATTTGTTGTTAGTTGCTCAGTCATAGCCAACTCCTTGTGACCCCATGGACTGTAGCCTGCCAGGTGCCTCTGTCCATGCGATTTTCCAGGTAAGAATACTGGAGTGGGTTGCCATTTCCTTCTCCAGGGGATCTTCCTGATCAGGGATCAAACCCACGTCTTCTGCATTGCAAGCATGTTCTTTACTGCTGGGCCACCAGGGAAGCCCTTATTCACCTACTTATTTTCCAGCCATAATGTGCAATTCTTCCGCTCCCACCTTACCTGCTCTCCTGTACTCCCTTCTCTCCAGCCATACTGGCCCTCTTGCTACTCCTCAAAGACCCTCAGGGAGTCTTCCCTTCAAGGCCCTTGTGTTTGCTCCGCCTTCTACCTGGAAAGATCCCCTAGCTATCCTCACCGTTCATCCTCTAGTCCCATTTAGGTTTCTTCAAATGTCACCTAGTCAGGGAAGCATTCCTTGACCACTCTATAACTCCAGTGTTCCCCCCTACACCACTTCCCATCCCCTTTAGTCTGTTTCACTTGTATTACTTCCACCTGTTACCATCTGACATACTATATATTTTACTTGCTAATCTGTATTTCGTGTATGCTTCCCACTAGAAGGTAAACTTTGTGAAAACAGGAATCTGCAATGTTTACTAGGCTGTTCCAGTCTCCGGTGCCTGACACACAGTTCACACTGAATAAATATTTGCTGATGGATAAGTGGTCATTTTTTGTAGTAATAGCTAAACACTTACTAACTCCTTAATACCTGTTTTATCAAATCTAAGATGCTATCAGTTGTAAGATAAATACTCGTTAAACTGTGAGAGGCCTACTGTTTTCAAAAATGTGAAAAACAATGTACATCTTAGAGTTGATATGCATCAGGCACTGTGGAGAGTTCTATTCCTGCATTATAACACCTACCATTAATCCACTGAATGCATCTGGGATTCAGAGCCAAGCCGTAAGCATGCTACCATTACAACTTCCCTTCAGTATGACATACTGCTTCTTGTGTCATCTTCAGTTCCAAAAACAAGTCTGGCGGCTATGATTTTCCATTTTAAAGCAGACAGTATTTAATATTCATGTTTCCTTCTTTTTAAATGCTACATAGCATAGCATGGCAGGTATATCAGAAAAGAATTTGCATCCTTGCTCTTGACACACAGCAGGGTGATAAGTAACTTGGACAAGTCATTCAACTTCTCTAAGCTTAGGTTTCTCCATTTGTAAGATGGAGATAGTACTGCCTTCTACTTACTATCTTGTAGGGTTTTAAAGGGAATTAAGTAAGATAATGCCACCAAATTTACAAAGTAAGCTCACATAAACATGAGGTTTTAAAAAATCATACAGGTTGGAATCTTTTTCCTAAAGATGATAGATGTCACATGTTTAGACAAGATCATGGAAAGAGGAAGTGAAGAGAGAATGAAAAGTGAAAGTGAAGCCGCTTAGTCATGTCTGACTTTTTGCGACCCCATGGACTGTAGCCCACCAGGCTCCTCGGTCCATGGGATTTTCCAGGCAAGAATACTGGAGTGGGTTGCCATTTCCTTCTCCAGGGGATCTTTCCGACCCAGGGATCGAACCCAGGTCTCCCGCATTGCAGGCAGACGCTTTATTGTCTGAACTACTAGGACAGGCAGAAGAGAGAATAGGGCTGAGATAAAGCCTTAAGGAGCAGAAGTCCACTCAAACTAGGTTATAAAAAGAGCAACGAATTATGAAGTGATTGTATAAGTCTCACAGAATCCAGTTGAAGAAGTACATTTGAGACTCAGAGGAACAGAGTTAAATTATAAAGGTTCAACTGAAAATGTAACAGGTGATAACTACCAAGAAAATTTAGAAAAAAGTGAGTGATAACTTTACTGCATTTATTAAGATGTGTTATAAAGCTCAGATCAAGTATTAGATGGATATAATAATAGACCAACAATTTAATGGACAACATATATACACACACTGTATTTGGTATTTGATAAAGATGGTCCTTTCAGATCAGTGGGGAAAGACTGGAACATTGAAAAATGATGCTGAGCTACTAGGTTGATTATTTTGGGGAAAAATACATTGAGACCTACCTCATAAGTTCCAATACTTCTATCAAAATGCTACCACACACAAATTTAATCTACAAACAAGGGAAAATACTTGGCATCCTAATTATGACAAAGGGTTGGGTTAATATCCTTACTATCAAGTAAAAGCAAGGTGAGTATTCCATGAGTACACTTAGGACATGAATAAATCATGACAGAAGAAATACAAATGGATAAGTAATTTCAAAAAATACTCCATCTTTCTATGTAAACAAAGAAATGCAAAGTCAAACTAAGGTCTTTCAAACTGGTTAAGATTTTTTAAATGATTATATTTACTATTAGGTTTTCTTCTTGTAGCTCATCTGGTAAAGAATCCACCTGCAATGCGGGAGACCCATTGGGAAGATGGAGAAGGGATAGGCTACCCACTCCAGTACTCTAGGGCTTCTCTGGTGGCTCAGCTGGTAAAGAATCTGCCTGCAATGTGGCAGACCTGGGTTTGATCCCTGGTTCAGGAAGAACACCATGGAGAAGGGAAGGGCTACCCACTACAGTATTCTGATCTGGAGAATTCCAGGGATGGTATAGTCCATGGGGTCGCAGAGTTGGACATGACTGAGCGACTTTCACATTCATATTTATTCTTGGGCATGGTACAGAAGACTGCACACTAATATTGTTGAGAGTGAAATGAAAATTTGAAAACAATCTAAATGCCCAGTGAGAACTCCTTAAGTACAATAAATTGAAGCACTGACATGACAGCATTTTACATGACCATTTAAAGTTACATTCTCAAATAATTCAGATATGAGACAATGTGCCCTACTGCTAAGTGAGAAACAGATGCAAGAAAGGAATATGTACTGAATTAATCTGTTTTGGTAAATAAATCTCTGTGTATCTGTAACTGCTCTGCCACCCAAAAAGTGCTTCTCTCAATTCCTATACCTTCCTGCATGTGGGGTACAGAGCCCACCATAGAAGGGATCCAAATTTGAGTCATTACTTTAACAGTTGAGGAGGCTTCAAAAAAAAATATGTACCATATTGTGTCTTGTGGTTCTGTATACACCTAAGTGTGTGTGTATGTAAAGTAAATACATTATAAACAGTAGTTACCTCCAGGTTTGGGGATTGTACATGGCTTCAATTGCTTTTCCTACTTCTGTTGTGGTGAATCCAGTTTACTTTGACAATCAGAAAGGGCCTCAGGAAAATAATTTCCCAAGAGAGTGAGTTATGAATCTCCTTGGTTCTCTCTTGCATCTTGCTCCTAAATAAGGGTTGACTCGGTGAAAGGACAAAGCCTCCACTCCTGCCAGGTATCAGGGCTGTGCCCTCATTTGAAACTTGTTTTTATTAGAGAAAACTTTAACATTGCTCACTAGTCTGGCTAGCTGGCATTTGCCATGCATTGGGCACAGCTCTCACTGCACAGGGATGCAGCACACCTATCGTGGAGTGGTCTTTTGTTGCCTCCTGCGACACCTGACGGAGAAGGCGATGGCACCCGACTCCAGTACTCTTGCCTGGAGAATCCCATGGACAGAGGAGCCTGGTAGGCTGCAGTCCATGGGGTTGCAAAGAGTCAGACATGACTGAGCGACCTCACTTTCAACTTTCACTTTCATGCACTGGAGAAGGAAGTGGCAACCCACTCCAGTGTTCTTGCCTGAAGAATCCCAGGGACGGGGGAGCCTGGTGGACTGCCATCTCTGGGGTCGCACAGAGTCGGACACGACTGAAGTGACTTAGCAGCAGCAGCAGCAGCGACACCTGAGCGGGGCTTCTCCCCATCCCTACACTCGCTGCCTGCAGAGGCCCCCGGAGGAAGGGTCAGCTTGGAGCCACTACTTCTGCAGCTGTATGAGACAAACGGGAGTGGAAGTGTTCATGGCAAGGGGCTCTGTGGAGGTGGGGCGGGGAGTGTAGCAGCCACCCTACGCTGCTCCACTTTCTGCATCGCTCTCCCTGTAACTTTCAGCAGGCTGACACCCCTAGAAGCCATGTCCACTCCTTCCAGCACCTTCTTTTGTAGCATCAACACTCCACAACAACCAACCCAGACTCTTTGGGCACCTCCACTCACTTCCCTCTCCACCAGACTGGCTCTATGATTCAAAGGCCTTCCATTATAGTCAGATACATCCAGCAAGGAATTGACAGACTGTTGACTGCTAGTAACGGGTAAGGGTACAAGGTTGAGGTTCTGATATAGCAGAAAGGGCATGGAGTTCAGTGCCAGACGACTGGGGTTAGAACCCACGCTTGACCAACTCCCAACTAAATGACTGGGTAACTTACTGAGTTGCCACATTTGTTAAAATGGGAGTAGAATATCCTCCTTGAAAAACTATTAATAGAGCCATCTATTATACCTATACTTTACAGAGCTGTCACCAATGAGAATAGCCATACAGTGTCACATGGTGGCCACTCTGTGGTATGAGAAGTCACACGATGGGCACCCTTTATACCCATTACCCCATCATCGCAGAGATCCTAATGGTTGGAGAAGGGAGCCGACACTTTGGGGATCAGAGAAATTCAATAGCTTTTTCTAAGTTACACAGCTAGTAACTGGTAGAGGAGGTGTATGAGCCCAGTCACCCAGGCTCTTAAACAACTTACTGCCTTTACCTGCATATGTCCAGCTTGGGCACAGCCAACCTTAATGACTCTGGCCAAAGATTCATGCAGGTTGCTATGGAGAAAAGTCAACCCTGAAACATTAGGTGATTATATTGAGCTACAGAAGAGTTGTACCTGGAGAGTCTGGTTTCTCACAGTTCTACAGACATTCCAATGGACATCAGTGTGTTGTGGAGCCTTAAGTGAGCCAGCCATAATGAGGTCCAGGGTGATTTGTTCCCATTACACTATGGGTACAAACAAAGGTTCTCAAACTTTAGTAAGCACCAGAAACACCTGTTAGACCCTACCCCACCCCCCCACAACTTCTGGAGTCAGGAGGTCTGAGGTAGAGCTTGAGAATTTGCATTTTTGATTAAGTTCCCAGTTGATCCTGATGGTGCTAGTTCAAAAGCCATGCATTGAGAACCACCCGATTAAAATGTACTATAATATTCCCATCTCATGTGTCCTGTCCTCCCCGAATTCCAAGGAGTAATCAGCATACACAAGTCTATCACAAAACCAGCCTCCAACCCAGAAGACAGCTTTGTGATGATGCCCTCGACGGTCCCCTTCCTCCCCAGCACCCTCCCGAATAACCAAGGCCTCCAGTAATCAGGACCCTGGGAGCGAGGACGCTGGTGGGGTGGCTTCATGTCTGTTCTGTGCCCCATGTGTCTCTACACCAAGCAGGGAGCCAGACTCTACGCCTTTTGCCTCTGGAAACATCTGCCATGTTAGCCAACTGGCTAAGCCTGGCTCTTCTCCAGAATCCTGAGCACCTTGACGGGATGGTGCATAGGAGGGAGGGGAGACTGCCCTGCAGGGCAGAAATTTCTGCTCAAGGCACTTCTGGGAGACAGGGCCTCAGGGAAATGGCTTCTTGGTGCAGATAGGGAAGCTGGACACATCCCAGCCTCGGCAGAAGCCCCCTCCTCACCTCACCTCACCTCACCTCTCCTCTCATGCCCCATGGGCCCAGGAGTAGCAGAGAAGCCCGCCTTCAAGGACGCGGACAGCGAGGGGAGCAGGGACAATCACAATGGACTGAAGACCCCACGGAAGTCCCTCCCGCCCAGTTCTTGAGTAACTCACAGGAAGAGGAGGGGCCCTTCGATAGCGAATGAGATGGAATTCTCTAGTCACCTCAGTGGGATGGAGGGAAGAGGCAGATTTAAACCACTTCCGAGCAAACCTGCCCCTCGGAACACACAACACAGAAGACACAGCAGGTAAGTGAACACTCTATTACTAGTTAGAAGCAGAAAACCTCTGCTAAACGCTGAGCCTGGTGAGCTGGAATCTCCTGGAGGAACCGGAGGACACCTCTTGTTCAGACTGGAGCCTGAGCTGACTTCCAGCCCCTGGGCGGACCCTGGCTCCCCCTGGCTTGCAGCAGCTGCCTCAGGGGAGCAGAGTGCCTGAAGACACCAAGTGGAAGAGAAAGGCCCAGGGGCATTCTCAAGAGTGCCCATCCCAGTCCAGCTCTATTTTTAATCTAGTTCAAGAAAGCACAATTCATAGCACAATGCCTGTCCTAGAAAATACATGTTATTCTTCATCTACTCTTGACTGAAAAAGGGCTTGGGATGGGAGAAGCCTGAGGCTGAGGGCTTGAGTGTGTAGCAAGACAACCCAGTGGTCTTTCAGAAAACCAGGAAAAGTTGCCTTTCTCCGGGGGGAATCAGCAGGAGTATGAGAAAAGTCCTGCTTGTACTTTTGTGAGGCTACATTCCCAATATATGCCCCTGCTCATTTATTTCCACTGGGATTAATGTGATGAGCAGTTCAGTCATTCAGATTCTTCCATGAAAGTCTGATTTTGCTCCCAGAATTGTAGAAATGAATCTTGACTTTATTTCAATTGGATTTACTTAAAAGCCACACTATATGTAAGGCAAAGAAGTCACACCTGATATAACTGGTATGCCAAATTAGGCTTTCTCCTGTTATGTAGCCTCTTTCATCCAATTGAATTAAAATGTGTGCACCAGATAACAACATACAGTAGTAACTCCTAGTACATGCTAGACAAAAACTGCTTGTTCAATGAATTAATGAATGCAATTTAGCAAACTTGGTAAATCCGTAAAATTTAATACTACCCTCCCACCCCTCTTTGAAACTCTGTCATTCCCTTTTCCTCAGCAGACACATTAAGCTTAACAAAATCTTGTCTGCCCTCCCTTGTTACAAGATGTGTGCCAGAATGTCTTGTTTCCTCTGATTCTTCATTCTTTTTTCGTGCCCCAGCCAGCTGAGATCTCACTGACGCAGAGGCTGCTGAGGGCTGGAAGGGCATTTTGTGGTGATTCACACATGGGGTGCTGGACTTCCTTCAGCCTCAGATGGAGATCCTGGAGTTTAGAGACACAAAGAACAGGCTCAGACCAATGAATGTTATAAAAACAAATCAAGGAACAAATATGAACATGGCTGCAGTATACAGCATAACGATAGTATTCTCAAGGAAAAGCAGTCTTCCTAGAATAAAACGTATCATGTTCTAAAAGCACGGTTATTCTCAGCCAAAGACCTGGTATCATGGGGGAGAGGGGCTAAGAAGAATACAGGAAGGAGAAAAATATTGTTTAATTATATCAGCCCATATACCTTGAGGTGTCAACCCATCGGTAGCAGCCATCAACAGTCCACCACCTGTGAATTTAAATGCCACTGGAGAAATTTTCCTTTAAAAATTAACATATTCATTAGAACCTCATCTTTCTTTGAAACAATACACATATACACACGTATACATGTATGATATGAAAGTAGGGGAAGAGATTCACATGTAGAAACATATTGTTGTGTTAAAATGGTTATGGCTCATTGGTAGGATAATGAAAATTTCTGTTTGATGGATTTTCAAATTTTCTATGATGTAAATAAGTTTTTGATTAGAAGGGCACCTCCAGAAATTGATTTCTCTTTAGAATATGTCTCCATTCCTGAATTCAGTGAGGAGTTTCTCTGGGGCAAGACTTCCCACCCGAGTTGGTATCTAGATTTTTTTGCATTAATCGAAAGCCAGACATCAGGAAAAGTTAATCCCATTCTGTACTTTAGGCAGTCCCAACCCCTCCTCCTGAGGATCCCTCTTCCTAGGGTTTAAAGGCTTTCTTACCATCTGGAGTCCTGGGCATCTGATCCTGAGGTTGTTGATTCACTGGGTCATCTTGGAAGTACCCCACAGGCCTTCCGAAGTGGGGACCTTCCCCTTGGCCTTCGATCCTCTGGTCCCACGGCAGGGCTGCTTGTTCCTGGGACACAACTACAGGCCACACAGCAGGTGCACACATCACCCCGGCAGGCATCTGGGGAGCCGGGTATGCTGCTGCTGCAGCAGC
>SJYQ01002782.1:221027-236555 GCA_006410935.1 Redunca redunca | reverse complement strand
CTATATCTGTGACTCTCTTTCTTTTATATTATATTCACTAGTTTGTCTTAGTTTTCAGATTTTTTAGATATAAATGATTATATACAGTATTTTATTTTCTCTGACTTATTTTACTAAGCATACTGTCCTCCAGGTCCACCTACATTGTTGCAGATGACAGAATTTCATTCTTTCTTATGGCTGTGTAGTATTCCATTGTGTGTGTGTGTGTGTGTGTGTGTGTGTACCTCAGATCTTCTTTATCAATTTGTCTATTGATGGACACTTAGATTGCTTCCATATCTTTCCTATTGTAAATAATTTTAGGTAATGCTGCTATGAACATTGAGGTGCGTGTGAGTTTTTGAATTAGTGTTTTCATTTTCTTTGGATATATACCAAAGAATGGAATTGCTGAATCGTTTGGTAGTTCTATTTTTAGTTTTTGGAGAAACCTCCGTACTATTTTCCATAGTAGCTGTACCAATTTACATTCCCACTAACAGTGTACTGCAGTTCCTTTTTCTCCATATTCTCACCAATACTTGTTTTTTGTGGCCTTTTTGACAATGGCCATTCTGACAGATGAGCACTGTTGAGCATCCTTTCATGGGTCTCTTTGCCACCTATATATCTTCTCTGGAGAAACTATTTAGGACTTCTGCCTAATTTTTGAATGGGTTGTTTTTTGATGTTGAGTTGTATGAGCTATTTATATATTTTGGATATTAACCCCTATTGATCATATCATTTGCAAATATTTTCTCCCATTCAGTAGCCTGTCTTTTCATTTTGTCAGTGATTTCCTTTGCTGTGCAAAAGTTTTTAAGTTTAACTAGGTCCCATTTGGAGAAGGCAATGGCACCCCACTCCAGTACTCTTGCCTGGAAAATCCCATGGATGGAGGAGCTTGGTAGGCTGCAGTCCATGGGATCGCGAAGAGTCGGACACAATTGAGCCACTTCTCTCACTTTTCACTTTCATGCATTGGAGAAGGAAATGGCAACCCACTCCAGTGTTCTTGCCTGGAGAATCCCAGGGACAGGGGAGCCTGGTGGGCTGCCGTCTATGGGGTTGCACAGAGTCCCATTTATTTGCTAGCCAGAGCTAGTGCCAGCCTGCTGGTAGGTAAAGGCAGGTCCTGGGATCTGTGTACAGGGCCTTGGTGGGGGGAGGTCCCAGAATTGGTTCCTTACACAGCTGGCAGCAAGACCCAGAGTGTCTTGAAGCTTATATTGACCTGCTTGTGGGTGGGACCAGGGCCCAGTCAGTCCTAGTGCTGGTTCTGTCATGCTGGTGATTGATCTGGGTCTGTAGGCTTCAGGCCTATGGTTTTCCTAGGGCTGGTGTTCACCTGTGGGGGGTGAGGCTTGTCTTGAGGCTAGAGGAGGCTTGCTGGTGGGCAGGGCCTGGGCTCATCTAGTACTGGGGCTGGAGCTGGCCTGCTGGTGAGTGACTTGGGTACATAGGTTGGGGGGGCTGTGATTTTCATGGAGCTAGTGGCCTCTTGCTGGAGGGAAAGTCTAGAACAGGCTTGCTGCTGGGCAGGGCCTGGGATTCTGGGGCTGGTGTCTGCCCACTGTTGGGTAGACCTGTGTCCCAGGATCTCTGGCCACAGGAACCTGATGGTCCCTGATCTATTACACGTGCGCTGGTATGTGGGGCCTGCTTCTGGGCCCTCTCATGGGCAGGGCCTAGTCTAAGGGTGGCTGTGGGCTCAGAGGATCTTAAAGCAAGCTGTCTGCTAGTGCATCGGGCTGTGCCCCCTCACAGTTAGTTGCTTGGCCAGAGGTATCCCAGTACTGGTGCCTACGGGCTGTTGGGCATGAGTGGGGCTGGGTCCTGAGGCTAATAAGCTAGACAGAGGATTCCAAAATGGTGCTTGCCAGCACCAGCGTCCACATGGTAGAAAGAGCTCTCGGAAATGGCTGCCACCAGTGTCTGTGTCCCCAGGGTGAGATATAGTTGCCTCTTGTCTCTCCAGGAGATTCTCTAGATCAGCAGGTAGGTCTGACCAAGGCTCCTTTCAAATTAGTGCTTCTGCCCTGGGTCCCGGAGCATATAAGATTTGGGTGTGCACTTTAAGAGTGGAGTCTATTTTCTTTTTTTAATTGGACAAATTATTATTTTTTTTTTACTTGATAGTATACATGTTTCAGTGCCATTCTCCCATCTCATCCCACCCTCTCCCTCTCTCCCCCAGAGTCCAAAAGTTCACTCTATAGATCTGAGTCTCTTTTGTTGTCTCGAATACAGGGTCATCATCCCCATCTTTCTAAATTCCATATATATGCGTTAGTATACTATATTGGTGTTTTTCTTTCTGGCTTGCTTCAAGAGTGGAGTCTATTTTCTCCAGTCCTCTTCATCTTTGGAAATTGAGCGCAGCCGGCCTTCAAAGCCAAACCTTCTAGGGGATCATCTTTCCCCATGCAGGACCCCTGGACTGGGGAGTCCAATGTTGGGCTCAGACCTCTCACTCCTTGGGGAGAAACTTTGCAGTTATAATTATTCTCCCTTTTGTGGGTCACCACTTGAGGGGATGAGACTTGACTATATTGGACTCCACCCTTCATACCCCTCTTGTTGTGATTTCTTATTTATATCTTTAGTTGTAGATTATCTTTTCTTGTAGGTTCTGGGCTTTTTCATTGATAGGTGTGCTGTAAATCATTGTAATTTTGATGTGCCTGTGAGAGGAGATGAGCTCAGGGTCTTTCTTCTCTGCCATCTTGGCCCAATCACACAATTTTTTTTAAAATTTATTTTATTTTATTGTTATTTTTGGCCACACTGTGCAGCATATGGGATTTTTTGTGGGATCTTAGTTCTCTGACCAGAGATCAAATCCACATCACCTGCAGTGGAAGTGCACAGTCTTAACCACTGGACCACCAGGGAAGCCTCTCTATAATTTAAAATACTACTTCCATCCACCACAAGTCGAAGTATTTGCAACTTAGACATCTCTCTAACTTAAGATCCATACATTTTTCTTCCCTTAACATGTAGCTATTGAACACATATAGAGTCACTTTTTGAAAGTAAAATTGAGAGATATTATAGATTGTTTGGATGGGGGTTGTAAAGATTAAGAGGAAAAAAAGGAGACAAGGATGACCCCTAGTTTTTAAGTTTGAGCAATTGTTTCGGAGATGTGGTTTGTGATGTCTTTTAGTGACCAGACTAGAGATATCAAGCAGGCCTTCTGGGATATACAGGTTTGGAGCACAGGGAAGAAATCGATGGTACTTAACAACCAAGGACTTGAATGAGATCTCCTAGGGAGAGGGGAGAATAGAATATAGAGGACTGAGCCTCAGGGCACTCCAATTTATAAATACACCGTTATAGTATAGTCAGTTATTAAAAGCACAAAAATGATTCTGTGCAAATTCCTATTTAACCTTTAAAACCAGGTAATTATGATGTATGCCATTTCAACCATAGAAAAATATGAAAAACTCCCCCAGATCATTTTGTATAGCCATTATCATATAAATTCTGATGACAAAAATATAGTACCAAAAAGAATACTATTGACCCATCTCATTTATAAATATAGCTGCAAAGAGATTGGACCAACATTTATATGTTACTTTTGGTTCCTATCCAAGAACAATTCCTTGTTGTGAAATTCTTGTATTATATATGAAGGAGTATAATAACTCTTTTTTTTTTTTTATATATCTATATTAATTTGTATTAATCTTGTATTCTACACAAATATATTTAAAATTTTCTATCTCATACATTGCATCCTGCATCGGATATCGACTGGCGATTCGTTTCTTACTTGATAGTATACATGTTTCAATGCCATTCTCCCATCTCATCCCACCCTCTCCCTCTCTCTCTCCCCCAGAGTCCAAAAGTTCACTCTATAGATCTGAGTCTCTTTTGTTTTCTCGCATACAGGGTCATCATCCCCATCTTTCTAAATTCCATATATATGCGTTAGGATACTATATTGGTGTTTTTCTTTCTGGCTTGCTTCACTCTGTATGATCGGCTCCAGTTCCATCCATCTCCTTAGAACTGATTCAAATGTATTCTTTTTAATGGCTGAGTAATACTCCATTGTGTATATGTACCACAGCTTGCTTATCCATTCATCTGCTGATGGGCATCTAGGTTGTTTCCATGTTCTGGCTATTATAAACAGTGCTGCGACGAACATTGGGGTACATGTGTCTCTTTCTATTCTGGTTTCCTCGGTGTGTATGCCCAGCAGTGGGATTGCTGGGTCATAAGGCAATTCTATTTGCAATTTTTTAAGGAATCTCCACACTGTTCTCCATAGTGGCTGTACTAGTTTGCATTCCCACCAACAATGTAAAAGGGTTCCCTTTTCTCCACACCCTCTCCAGCATTTATTGCTTGCAGACTTCTGGATCGCAGCCATTCTGACTGGTGTGAAGTGGTACCTCATTGTGGTTTTGATTTGCATTTCTCTGATAATGAGTGATGTTGAGCATCTTTTCATGTGTTTGTTAGCCATCCGTATGTCTTCTTTGGAGAAATGTCTATTTAGGTCTTTGGCCCATTTTTTGATTGGGTCATTTGTTTTTCTGGAATTGAGCTGCATAAGTTGCTTGTATATTTTTGAGATTAGTTGTTTGTCAGTTGCTTCATTTGCTATTATTTTCTCCCAATCAGAAGGCTGTCTTTTCACCTTGCTTATATTTTCCTTTAAAAGTATATTAAAGATGCATATTGTAAGTTAAAGATATATATTCCACACCATAGAAAAAGATGGGCAGCTCCCCAGTTTATTTTGTGAAGCTGATAATAGCCAATCAGAAAAATAGTGTGCAAGTTAATATTGTATACATATACTGCTGCTAAGTTGCTTCAGTCGTGTCCAACTCTGTGCGACCCCATAGACGGCAGCCCATCAGGCTCTGCCGTCCCTGGGATTCTCCAAGCAAGAACACTGGAGTGGGTTGCCATTTCCTTCATCAATGCATAAAGTGAAAAGTGAAAGTGAAGTCACTGTGTCGTGTCCAACTCTCAGTGACCCCATGGACTGCAGCCTACCAGGCTTTTCTGTCCATGGGATTTTTCAGGCAAGAGTACTGGAGTGGGGTGCCATAAATATACTGACCCATCTGCAAAAATCCTACATATCACCCGGAGTTTGCTCAAGCTCATGTCCATTGAGTCGGTGATGCCATCCAACCATCTTATCCTCTGTCATCCCCTTCTTCTCCTGCCTTCAATCTTTCCCAGCATCAGGGTCTTTTCCAATGAGTCAGTTCTTCACATCAGGTGGCCAAAGTATTGGAGTTTCAGCTTCAGCATCAGTCCTTCCAATGAATATTCAGGGTTGATTTCCTTTAGGATTAACTGGTTTGATCTCCTTGCTGTCCAAGGAACTCTCAAGTCTTCTCCAGCACCATAGTTCAAAAGCATCAATTCTTTGGCACTCAGCCTTCTTTATGATTCAACTCTCACATCCATACATGACTACTGGAAAACCATAGCTTTTTGACTATATGGACCTTTGTCAACAAAGTGATGTCTCTGCTTTTAAATATGCTGTCTAGGTTTGTCATAGCTTCTCTTCCATGGAACAAGCATCTTTTAATTTCGTGGCTGCAGTCACCATCTGCAGTGATTTTGGAGCCCAGAAAATAAAGTCTGTCACTGCTATCACTTTTTCCCCTTCTATTTGCCATGAAGTGATGTGACTGGATGCCATGATCTTAGGTTTTTGAATGTTGAGTTTTAAGCCAGCTTTTTTACTCTCCTCTTTCACCCTCATCAACAGGCTCTTTAGTTCCTCTTCGCTTTCTGCCATTAGAGTGGTATCATCTGCATATCTGAGGTTATTGATATTTCTCCCAGCAATCTTGATTCCAGCTTGTGCTTCATCAAGCCCAGCATTCACATGATGTACTCTGCATATAGGTTAAATAAGCAGGGTGACAATATACAGCCTTGACATACTCCTTTCCCAATTTGGAACCAGTCCGTTGTTCCATGTCCTGTTCTGTTGCTTCTTGACCTGAATACAGGTGTCTCAGGAGGCAGGTAAGGTGGTTTGGTATTCCCATCTCTTTAAGAATTTTCTACAGTTTGTTGTGATCCACACAGTCAAAGGCTTTAGCATAGTAAATGAAGCAGGTGTTTTTCTGGAATTCTATTGCTTTTTCTATGATCCAACAAATGTTGGCAATGTGATCTCTGGTTCCTTGCCTTTTCTATATCTACCTTATACATCTGGAAGTTCTTAGTTCATGTACTGCTGAAGCCTAGCTTGAAGGATTTTGAATATTACCTTGCTAGCATGTGAAATGAGAGCAATTGTACAGTGGTTTGAACATTCTTTGGCATTGCCTTTCTTTGGAATTGAAATGCAAACTGATCTTTTCCAGTCCTGTAGTCACTGTTCAGTTTTCCAAATTTGCTGATATATTGAGGGCAGCACTTTAACAGCATCCTCTTTTAGGATTTGAAATAGCTCAGCTGGAAGGAATTCCATCACCTTCACTAGCTTTGTTCATAGTAATGCTTCCTAAGGCCCACTTGAGTTCACACTTCAGGATGTCTGGCTCTAGGTGAGTGACTGCACCGTCATGGATATCTGGGTCATTAAGATCTTTTTTGTATAGTTCTTCTTTGTATTCTTGCCACCTCTTTTTAATCTGTTCTGCTTCTGTTAGGACCTTGCTGTTTGTGTCCTTTATTGTGCCCATCTTTGCATAAAATGTTCCCTTGGTATCTCCATTTTCCTGAAGAGATCTCTAATCTTACCCATTCTATTGTTTTTCGCTATTTCTTTGCATTGTTCACTTAAGAAGGCTTTCTTTCTTTGCTGTTCTTTGGAACTCTGCATTCAGTTGTGAATATCTTTCCCTTTTTCCTTTGCCTTTTGCTTCTCTTCTTTTATAATTATGACTGATTCACATTGATGTATGATTATATATATATATATATGGCTTCTCTGGGTCAGGAAGAGGCCCTGGAGAAGGAAGTGACAACCCATTCCAGTATTCTTGCCTGGGAAATTCCATGGACAAAGGAGCCTGGTGGGCTACAGTTCATGGGGTCACAAAGAGTCAAACACGACTTAGCGACTCAACAGCAACATTAATCACAGCTTAGGCTGGAATCAAGACAGATGATTCATTCTAAGACTCACAGATAGGTCTGGGCCAAGACAGACAACCCAGGGTCATTTACTTTAAGGAAGGCTCTGATCCCATACTTCTAAATGCCAATTAATTATTGAAACTTCTGACTTAGTTAAATCTATAACAGAGCTCTGCAGGACTCAGCCAATGTAGCACAACTCAAAGGGCAAGCTAGCCAGCAGGCATCAGAGTCAGTTAGCAAGCCAGAGCAAGAGAAGACACACCCCTGGTGGTGGTGATCATTGTCTCAGCATTCTGCTCACAGTACTGACTGTGGACACCCTATAGCATGGACCCCTACCCCAAATTTGGTTTTGATGTCAACACTGAAATTGCTTACAGAGTGAGGCTTTCTGGGGCAACCAGGGCAGGCATCTCAAACTGATCTGAAATGATGTGAGAGAGGAAGGAAAGAAAGACTGGCTTGGGACTTTTTCTTTCTTTTTTGTTTTCTTTTCTTAATACTGGAGTGGGTTGCCATTTCCTTCCCCAGGGGGACCTTCATGACCCAGGGATCAAACCCGCATCTCCTGCATTGGCGGGCAGATTTTTTACCACTAGTGCCACCTGGGAAGCCCTGGCTGGGGACTTTTATGGTGGTCTGGGGAGTGGTGGGCTGGAGTGAAGGTTTTTGTCCATGGGTTGGGGCCTGGGGGTTTGAATCTATGGCTGGTGCCAAACAAAGGAGAACCTAGGCTTTCTTACCAACTTACCAAGATGTGAGGCACAAAGGGAAGAGGGAGGGTGAAGCTTAAAAGCTGTCCGCAGTCAAACATTGAAAAAGGGATTCGACTTTATTAGAGCACACTTCTAATAGCAGTATGGAAAAGTGAGAGAGCTGGGTCCTTGATGAGTTTATTCAGCCTCTCAGAGGCCTTGGAAACACCTGCTCCAGACTTCCACTGTTGCTGAATAATTCAGTGTCTTTATGGTTAACAGGCTATTTTAAATTAGGCTTTCTGTTAGTTGCAGTTAATTCTGAACTGATTTAGTGTTGAAAATATTGTATAATCCATTGTTATCATTTTAGATATATTCAAGGAATACAAAGGCAGTTCAGTATAAATAAACCTGTACTCGTAATTCATAACAAAATGAATTAAAGAAGAACATCATGGGTCATATTAATAATATACTTTAATTGCTTTCATAAAATCCAGTAACTATNTATCCCTAATAAAAACACAAGGTAAAAGAGGAATAGAAAGACCTACCTAAAGGCTCCTTACTAAAAACAAACAACAAATATCATTCTGAAGAATGAAACACTAAAAACATTTCCAAGATAACCAAGAATTACACAAGAATGCTATTATAATTATTCTTCCACATATTCTTATTCTAATCAATGCAATAAAGGAATAAAATGATTTAGTACAATAAATATTTTTAAAAAAATCATAACTTTTTCTGGTGTGAGTGTATACCCAGAAAATCCAAGAGACACTAATAAATACTAATACGATTGATGACATCATCAAGGTTGCTGGATATATATTTATTCAGCAAATATTTATTCAGTCATTTGTTTATTTATTTTTAAATATCTATTTATTTATTTGGCTGTGCCAGGTCTTATTTGCAGCATGCAGGATCTTTACTTGTGACATGCAAATTCTTTAGTTGCACCATGTGACCTCTTAGCTGTGGCATGTGGGATCTATTTCCCCAACCAGGGATCAGACCTGGGCCCCCTGCTTTGGGAGCACAGAGTCTTAGCCACTGGACCACCAGAGAAGTCCCCAAAGTAAATATTTAAAAGTTAAATTTTCTTTGTATTAGGAACAAATGAGGATAACTAGAAATGGAGAAAATACTTCATTCACTGAAATGACTTAAATTATAAAATACTTCGTAGTAGATTGGTAATGAGTTAATTCATTTAGGTCAGCTACATTTCCCAGAATTCCTTTTCCTTTATGTTTCCAGCTAGGGTGGGACACAGGAGAGATTATTGTGGGGGACTTGGAGGACTGAAGGACAGCAGTAGCCATTTTGTAGCTTGAACACATTGTTTTTTTTCTGCTGACTGACTTCAGTGGCACAAGATAGCAACTGGGTTTGAAACTATCCCACCTTCCCCTCAATTCTCCTTTAAGTTTTATGAGTCCTGAGTCAGGTGTGTGAGTTTAGTTTTGTGACAGTGTCTTGGCCTCTACAGGATACACATTCCATCAAGATCAGAGGAAAAAAGAACTGATACAAGTTTCAGTTCATCCTTGGGAATGCTACCTCATGCTTGTAAGGTCCAGTTTGTTTTTGTTCTCTCCCATACTTCATATCTACATCAATCTTGCCTTCCTGACTATCTGCACTGTGGATTTCAAGTTCCAGCATCAGATGTGAAGATAGGAGCCTTACAGAGGCTTCTTAACTAGTTCTTACAATTGTGTAAGGTAAAATCTCTATAATGAATGCCTTAAAAACTACACACATACACTCATATGCACACTCACATGTGTGCACATGTACACATACACGGAGAGTAGTCCTATTACTTTAATTGAAGCCTGACTGAAATACTTTGAAATAAAATTTAACAAAAAATGAGGTAGATTTTTGCCCTGGCCAAGATGGTACAGTAGAGGCTAGATTTACTCTCTTATTACAAAAAGATTACTACATTTTTACAAATGGACACCAGATATGGAATAATAGTTTTCAAGTCACTGGACATTAAGTAATGAAGGACAGTGGTCCCTGAGAAATGGGAAACAAATGAGGTGATCCCCATGTTTGCTCAGCATACTGTCTGGAGAGAGTTTCTAGGACATACCATAAGGAGAGGGAATCAGGTAGAAACGGAAAAACTCCATGAGTTGAGGAGAGGGAGTGAAGAATCTGGGGGACACTAACGCAGCCAGTATTTGCAAGACAGAGTAAGACTATATACATATATATATGTATATAACTCCAGAGACCTTCAGAGGGTCCTCTCAAGTATTGATGTGCTCACATGTGAGAAAACTACTCAAAGCTAAGGAATTAATCACAAAAAAGGATTAGAACACAAATAGACATGGAAATAGTGCCTGTTCCCTTAGCCAGACTGGTAATAATCTCACAATTCATGGAACATTGGGTAGAATACTGAGGTTCTGGCCTAGGTGGTGGAGGATATTTAGACTCAAACTGAACACTGCTCTCAACCCCCCTAAAATATCATAAAAGCAAGATCCTAAAGGACTTAACTGTATCCATGTAATAACTTAAGTGTCTCTGAGGGAAAAGCTTCACTAATTGTACGATTACAGAGATAACTAGTACTCAACAAGTTAAAATTCTCAGTGTTGGTTATCTAATAAAAAATGGCTAGGCATGCAAAGAAGCAGGAAAACTTAAGTCATAATGAGATGAAAAAAAAAAAATCAACCCATCAAAAGCAGCCCCAAAACAACAGAGATGTTGGAATTAGCAGACAAGGGCATTAAAACAGTTGTTATAGCTACTAAAACTGTTATAACTATAACTCTGTATGTTCAAAAGTGGTAAAGACATGTATAATATAAAAAGAGAAATAAAATTGATGAAATTAAGAACTATGCAATTTGAAATAAAAATACACTGAATGGGACTAACAGTAAATTAGACATTGAAGAAGAAAAAAAATAGTAAACTGCTATATTGAAAATATAGCAGTGGAAATTATCCAAAATGACACACTCAGAAGAAAAAGCATCCCAAAAAAATGAACAAAGCATCACTGAGCTATGGTAAAACTGTATTTGTGTAATTGGAGTTCTCAAAGGGAGTACAGAAAATGGTTAAAAACTTTCCAAAAGCTCATGAAAGCTATCAACCCACAGATCCAAGAAGCTCAAAGAACCTCAAGCACACAAAATATAAAGAGCACTACACCAAGGCATATATGATTAAATTTGCTCATGAATGAGAGAGAAAATCTTTTTTTTTTTTTAACCCCACTTTGCAGCTCGCAGGAAGGATCTTAGTTCCTTGACCATGGTTTCAACCTGAGTCACAACAGTGAAAGTACTGAGTTGTAACCACTGGACCACTAGGGAATTCCCTGAGAAAATCTTAAAAGCAACCAGAACAAGGCATGTTACATAAAAGGATGATAGTAAATTTTATATCAGAAATTATGTAAGATGACAGAGGAGCAAAACCTTTAAAGTCTTGAAATTAAAAAATGATTGTCAACCTAGAATTTTGCCCAGTGAAAATATTGTTAAAAAACAATTTTTACTCAGTAAAACTTAAAGATCTTATTGGCTTTATTCAGTGATTCATGAATCAGACAGCATCCCATCTAGTAGAAAGGCATTTCCAGGAACTGTACAAAATGAAAGATTTTTATAGGCAGAAGGGAACAGGAGCAAGGAAATTATGCTAGAAGATTCGTTGTGGCAAGGTCACTCCTTTAGGGAGTCTATCAGAAAAATTGCCTCACTAGTAGTGATCAGGTAATTCCTGACTTATTGGTTTAAGATTCCATTTGGGGAAAGCTGAAACTGTAGTTAAGTTTTGTTTGGTGATGTGAGACTTAGCATAAGTGACTCCATTTGTGACCTGTTGTCTTATTTTTAACAATATCAAGAAAGAAGGTGAAATACTTATTCAGATATACAAAAGCTGAAATAATGCATTATTAGCTGACCCATACTGTAAGTGTTAAAGGGATTTCTTCAGGCAGAAGGAAAATGATAAGATGGAAATGTAGATTTCTACAAAGGAATAAAGAACACTAGAAATTGTTACAATAAGGAGATATACATGCATATATGATTTTTTCTTATCATTTAAATCCTTAAGATAAAATTGACTTAAAATAATATTAACAATCTAGTGTAGATAAAGCAGCACTAAAATAACAATAGAGAGCAAATGCTAATAAAATCAACAAAGGCAAAAGTGAAATAATAAACAATATGCAATTCATCAAAAATAAGGCAAAAAGAGGAGAAAAAAGAATAAATGGGGCAAATACACCACTGAAGTTGTACCCCAATTAAGTCAGAGATTCTCAAGAGAGTGGATTTAAAACCAAGGCCCAATTATAAGTTGCCTGTAAGAAACACACTTTAAATATAAAAACGCAAATAATTTAAAAGTAAAAGAATGGATTTAGCAATGATTTCTTGGATTTGACACCAAAAAATGCAGGCATCAAATTTTTAAAAATATATAAATTGTACTATGTTAAAATTTAAAACATCTTTGCATTAAAGCACACAATCTTTGCATTAAAGGACACATTAAAAACACAAATTGAAAAGGAATCCTCATGGAAAGGGAGAAATATTTATAAATCTGATAAGGGGTTAATTTGCAGATATAGTGAACTTCTACAACTGAATGATTTAGAAAACCTGATTTAAAGTACGGGCAAAGGTAACAAGATGGTGGACTAGGAAGTTACAGGCCCTCCTTTCCCCACAGAGACACTGAGTTACACTGAGTTAACAGTAATACACAGACCAGAATACCTCTGTGGAAACTCCAGAGACCAGCTGAGAAGCTACAGCAACCAGGCCCTTATAAAACCAAGAGGGATTCCAGTGTAAGAGTAGGAAAATTCATGCATTTTGCTTACTCGTTCATGTCACTCCCTCTGTGTAGCATAGTACAGACAGTAAGGTGAGGTGGAGCCGCTCAGTCATGTCCGACTCTTTGGGACCCCGTGGACTGTAGCCTACCAGGCTCCTCCGTCCATGGGATTCTCCAGGCAAGAGTACTGGAGTGGGTGGCCATTTCCTTCTCCAGGGGATCTTCCCGACCCAGGGATTGAACCCAGGCAGAGTAACCAGGAGAAAAACCTCCATACCAGAGCACCTCCCTCCAGAAGGAATAGAAAAGGAACATATGTCCAACATTCTGACTTGTCTGGTACTGCCAGTTCAGTTCAGTTCAGTTTAGTCATTCAGTCGGTCCGACTCTTTGTGACCCCATGAATCGCAGCACGCCAGGCTTCCCTGTCCATCACCATCTCCCGGAGTTCACTCAGACTCACGTCCATCGTGTCCGTGATGCCATCCAGCCAGTGACAGTTGGACTGTGAAGAAGGCTGAGCGCTGAAGAATTGATGTGTTTGAACTGTGGTGTTGGAGAAGACTCTTGAGAGTCCTTTGGACTGCAAGGAGATCCAACCAGTCCATTCTGAAGGAGATCAATCCTGGGATTTCTTTGGAAGGAATGATGCTGAAGCTGAAACTCCAGTACTTTGGCCACCTCATGCAGAGAGTTGATTCATTGGGACTACCAGAGAAACTAGTTTCTGTCTTGCCTGATTCAGAACACTGATAGGACCAGCACCATGGTTTGGAAGCCACTGAGAGCAGGTTTGGGCTTCTCACGTGGAGCTGCTAAGTCGCTTCAGTCGTGTCTGACTCTGTGCAACCCCATAGATGGCAGCCCATGAGGCTCCCTCGTCCCTGGGATTCTCCAGGCAAGAACACTGGAGCGGGTTGCCATTTCCTTCTCCAATGCATGAAAGTGAAAAGTAAAAGTGAAGTCGCTCAGTCGTGTCTGACTCTTGGTGACCCCATGGACTGCAGCCCACCAGGCTCCTCCGTCCATGGGATTTTCCAGGCAAGAGTGCTGGAGTGGGGTGCCATTGCCTTCTCCACGTGGAGCTAGTGGTAAAGAACCTGCCTGCAAATGCAGGAAACATAAAAGACGTGGGTTTGATCCCTGGACTGGGAAGATCCCCTGGAGGAGGCATGGCAACCCACTTAAGTATTCTTGTGCAGAGAATCACATAGACAGGGGAGCCTGGAGGCCAAAGTCCATAGGGTCGCAAAGAGTCAGACACGAATGCATGAAAATAGATTTGAAAGTCACTGAGAATAAAGACGGAGAAGGCAATGGCACCCCCACTCCGGTACTCTTGCCTGGAAAATCCCATGGATGGAGGAGGCTGGTAGGCTGCAGTCCATGGGGTCGCCAGGAGTTGGAAATGACTGAGTGATTTCACTTTCACTTTTCACTTTCATGCATTGGAGAAGGAAATGGCAACCCATTTCTCTGGGGTCGCACAGAGTTGGACACGACTGAAGTGACTTAGCAGCAGCAGCAGAGAATAAAGAACATCGTGTTAGGACTGTAGTTCTGCAAGCAGACACCAGGGAGAGCAAGAGATCGGAAAAGGTTTGAGAGGTTTCAGAACTTTCAGCAGTGAAGCTTGCAGAACGTCTTCCCTTGCAAGAAGCTAGCTTAAAGATTGGGAGAAGTGGTTGTTTTTCAAATGCCCAAAGCCCAGCAAAAAATTACAAGAAACAGAGAAACGTGGCCCAATCAACGGAACAAGATAAAACTCTAGGCATCAACCTTAATGAAGCACAGATCTATGAGCTGCCTCACACTCATTAGCATGGCTAGTATCACAAAACAGAAAATAACATGATGATAAGGGCGTGGAGAAATTGGAACCTTTGTGCACTGTTGAAGGGGCTGTAAAATGATGCAACTGCTATGGAAAATTATACGGACGTTCCTTTAAAAATTAAAAATAGAACTACCATATGATCCGACAGTCCCACTTCTGGGTGTGTACCCCAAAGAATTGAAAGCGGAGTCTTGAAAAGATATTTGTTCACCCATGTTCATAGGAGCATTATCCATAATGGCCAAAAGGTAGAAACAGCCCAAATATTCATCAACATATGAATGGGTTAACAAAATGTGGAATATTCATACAATGGAATATTATTCAGCCTTAAAAGGGAGGAAATTCTGTCATATGTTACAACATGGATGAACCTTGAGGACGTTATGCTAGGTGAAACAAGCCAGCCACATGAAGACAAATACTGTATAATTCCACTTATATGAGGTATCTAAATTCATAGAAACAAAATAGGATGTTTGTTAACCAGAGGCTGGGAGGAAGGGAAAAGAAAAGTTGCTGTTTAATGGGTACAAAAGTTTCAGATTTGTAAGATGAAAAAGTTTTGGAGATCTGTTTCACAAAAATGTGAACTCACTGAACAGTACTGGACTCTACACTTAAAAATAGTTAAGATGGCAAATTTTATGTTGTATATATATATTTTTTGGCCACAAAAAATATCCTAAAGGAATAATTAGAATTGTGCAAAGGGATTTTAGCACAAGAATGTTCACTGATATTTAATTTTTAATATCAAGGAAAAGTAAGTAACAACCTTAATGCACAATTTGGAATTGATTAAATAAATTTTGATGCATCCATACTCTGGATAGTACATAATGCTATTTAGCTATTAAAAGTCATATTAAGAACAAAAAGTGATACATGATAAAGCAAACATAATAGTAATAACAATGAAGTGTGGTGTTTATAACATACATAGAAGAAAAATGTATGATAAATAGCACAAAGATGAAATGGAAGTTAATTATTGTCAAGTTCCTATACTATACATGAATTGATATAATATGACTTGAAGGTAGAGAGTGATAAATTAAGGAT
>SJYQ01002782.1:195133-220875 GCA_006410935.1 Redunca redunca | reverse complement strand
ACCCTAAAGCAATGTCTAAACAACATACACGCAAGAAATAAATGAAGCAATAATAGTTAATAAGTCAATAAAGTAGAATCATTTTAAAAACAATGAATTCCAATGGAAGACAGAAAAACAAGAAAGGGAGAACAATAAACAGATGGGACCAACAGAAAACAAATGGCAAGATAGTAGATTTAAATACAACCAAATTAATAATCACATAGTATATAAATGGTCTAAACAACTCAAATGGTAGAGGTTGTCAGTATAAAATATATGATAACTACATAATTAAATATATAACAACTTTTCCTTATTACTGAAATCTCTTTAAAAATAGTTTACTGTTTAAATAAAAATAATAACAATGTGTTGAGCAGCTTATGATATATGAATCAGTAAAATGTATGATAACAATAGCAGAAAAACCCACAGGGGAGAAGTTAAACATATGGTTTTATGGTAAGGTTCATATACAATATGTAAAGTGGTATGATATAACTTAAAGGTGGATTATGATGTTAAAGATATATACTCTAAACCAGTGGTTCTCAATCAGGGGTGATTTTTGACCCCTGGAAGACATTTTGGAATGTCTGGAGACATTTTTGGTTTCTGCAACTGAAGAGGGTACTACTGATGTATACTGGGTAGAGGCCAGGGATGCTGCCAAACATTCCAAGTGGACAGGATGGTCCCTGAAAAGAAGAATTATCTGGACCAAAAAGTCAACAATTTTGAGGTTGAGAAAACCTGCTATAAACTCTAAAGCAACCACTGAAATAGAATCTTTCTTGCAGAAATTGACAGGCAGGTCAAAAAATTTACATGGAAATTAAAGGTATGCAGAAAAGCTTAAAAAATTTTTTTTTAAAGAAGAACAAAGTTGGAAGACTCACACTTTCTGAGTTCACAACTTGCTCCAAAGATTTTGGCAAATCTTGTATTTGATAAAGGTATATAACCCTAACAAATGGAGAGTAGAAAGACAACCAAACTAAAAATGAGCACAGGATCTAAATAGACATCTCTCCAAAGAAAATATACAAATGGCCAATGAGCAGAAGGAAAAAAAATGCTCTCTGTCCTTAGTCATCAGGGAAATGCAAAATACAAATCAAAACCACGATAAGGGGACTTCTCTGGTGGTTCAGTGGCTAAGACTTCAAGCTCCCAATGCAGGGGGCCCGGGTTCGATTCCTGGTAAGGGAACTAGATCCCACATTCTGCAACTAAGACCCAGAGCAGCTAAATAAATAAATATATTTTAAAAAACATGATAAGATGCCACTGCACTCCCAGTGGGATGGCTATAATAAGAAAAAAATAATAAAAGTGTTGGCAAGGATATAAAGAAGTTGGAACCCTCATACTTTGCTGGTGGGACTGTAAAATGGTGCAACTGCTTTGGAAAACAGTTTGACAGTTCCTCAAAAAGTTAAACATAAAATTACCATATGACCCAGAAATTTCTCTTCCTCTATATATAGATGGATATATAGATAGATAGATAAGTGATACGTCGATAGATATTCTTATCCCTATTAAAAGGCACTCTCCATCCCCCTTCCTTCCAGCCCTTGGCAACCACAGATGTATCTTTATGGATTTGCCTATTCTGGATACATCATATAAATGGAATCAAACGTGATCTTTTTCGTTTGGCTTTTCTAGCATAATGTTTTGAGATTCTTCCATGCTGTGGCATGGATCAGTATTTCATTCCTTTTATGCCTGAATAATATTCCACTGTATAGATATGTTATATTTTGTTTATCCATTCATTAGTTGGTGGACATTGGGGTTATTTCCATTATATATTATTCCAACAATATTATGTAGTTTTCAGTAAGTCTTATACTTGTTTTGTTAATCTTTTCCTAAATATTTTATTCTTTTTTATTCTATTATAAATGGAATTGTTTTTTAATTTCATTTTTTAATTGTTCACCACTAGTGCAAAGAAAGACCATCAATTCTTTTGTGCTGATATTTTATCTTGCAATCTTAGTGAACTTATTCTCTAGCTGTCATAGTCTTTTCATAGAGTCCTTGGATTTTCTATATACAAGATGATGTCATCAGTCAGAGGATTGGAGGGGAGGGAAAGGATGTTACCCTCATCCTGCATCTTACTTGTGAACAAATTTGTTCTGATGCAAGTCAAATACTTTTATGATTCAAGTTATTAATAACTATTTTATGAAGATTATATCATTCTATTCTGAGAAGAAAACGTTTTATGGAAGCCAGACTTTGAATGCAGATTTAAATTATGGAATTCTCTTTGGTAAAGACAAAGTAGATAAATCAAGATGGTTTCTTTCTCTCTCTTCCCACCTTTCTTTTTTTCCAAGCCAAAGGTGTTGAAAAAATGCCAGAGTAGAGTGAAAGGACTGTCTTTGGAGACCTTAATGTTAAAATTTTGAAAAGATTTTAGTCTAAAAGTATAAGAACAACCATAAGTAGATGTAGGATTTGACAGGACACTGACAAAATGCAGTGGACAGCTATTCTATCTTCCACTCATTCACCTTTCTTTGGTAAAATCACTTCTGTTTTCTTCAGGAGGATCACCTCTCCCTGGCTTTCATTCCAGGCAAGCTGAGTGGTATTGATATCATCCCAAGCTCCAGGGCTGGGCATGTGACTCAAGCCTGGCCAACTAGAGAAGTTTCTCCTTGTGGCCACAGAGGTAGGTTCAGGAATGGACACAGAATCCAATTCAAGCCAATGAGAGACTCAGAATTTTTATTTGAACTATCAGGGAAGAGAAGCTACCTTTTCAAAGGGAAAGTGAAAGTGATAAGTTGCTCAGTTGTGCCAGACTCTTTGCAACCCCATGGACTGTATAGCCCGCCAAGCTCCTCTGTCCATGGGATTCCCCAGGCCAGAATACTGGAGTGGGTAGCCATGCCCTTCTCCAGGGGATCTTCCCTACCCAGAGATCAAACCCAGGTTTCCCAAATTGTGGGCAGATTCTTCACCGTTTGAGCCACCAGGGAAGCCTTTCAAAGGAAAATTAGCCTTTGAGGACATAGGCCTGATAGTGCTGGCAGCCATTGTACATATCTTGATTTGCGGAGCCTGAGAATGAAGCCAGCGTGATGGAAAGCAGCATAGAGAGATGGAGAAAGACTGGTTCCTAATGACATAGAGTTCCAAGACTTGGCTATGCCTGAAACCAAAGTAACCAGGACCTGGACTTTTTAGTTATATGATTCAGTACGTTTCTTTTTGTCCTCGTCTATTGGAGATTGTTTTTACTCATTTGTTTTGTGACTTACAAGCAAAAGAGTTTTAAATGACATACCAAAGTATACCAGATTAGGAAAGTATGAAGGAGGAAATTGGAAAAGGGAATGAATATTAAAGAACAGAGAAAAGAGTTTCTATCATGGGAAAGCCTACTGCCTCTGACCCCAAAGCTGTGGAGCAGAGTATGCATGAAGACAAAATGCCCTGGTCACTGGATCAGTTCAGTAGATGGTTCTAGCACTCTACCAGGCTCCCAGGAGTCTGTGCTCAGAATCTCAAAATCTTGGTGGCTGTGCTAGATGTTTTGTGTTTGACGCTCCAAAAGTAGTTCCCCCCTCCCCTTTCCACCCTGCTTTCTTCCTTGGGAGACTGACCTGTATGGACCACACCAGAGGGCTTACTTGCCCTCTGACTTTTGGTTGGGTTTGGGCAATGAGAATTACCAGCAGGAGATCAGAAGGAGGGAGGAAAATTAAGTGAAGGTATTTATTCTCCTGTTTCCCTATCTACTAGGTCACCTTGAGATAGCTTAGTTCTCCAGTAAGGTCACCACTTCTCTCGAGGTGGTCAGCTATACCCTACTCAGTCCTTCTGGGTTTTGGGAACCACTTCCTAACCCCGTCCCTTAGGGCCTAGGGAAGGTTAAGAGTTTAGCTTGTACTAGGCTGGGTTATTGTGCTATTCTTTGTGGTTCCCTACATTGACACATTTATAATTAATCTCTTTGTAAATAAATCCTCTCCCAATTATTCTATTTTGTCAACATGCTGTCTGTTTCTTATTGGAATCCTAACTGATGCTATGGCTAATCGGGCCTGCAGAGAAGTATATCTTGAATACAGGGCTGTCAGATTGAGAGCTACCACATCCTTCTTAGACCTTTTCGATCCCTCTATCAGCTTTTCTTCTTTCCTAGCCTACAACTAAAGAACTGTGTGAAGTAGGCAGGGCTGTCCTGCATTTCAACTCCATTTTCCTTGCCCTTTGCCTCCATCTATCCTAGCCCCCCTCACACCCCTCAGTACATGCACAGACACCCAAAATTATTTTCTGCCTGGATAAAATCACACTGTAAAGCACACTTCTGCATGATTTGGTTAAACTGCTTTATCATGTTTGAAATTAGTAAGGAAAAAGGACTCTAACACAGAACCTAGATGGGGGAAATACATTGGGATCATAGACCTCCCCTCAGTCAAACCATATCTGCCTAGAAGACCTTAGCCCAGGGCAGCTTTCAAAGAAAGAAGGGGTTCCTACTGCAGCCTAGCCTCTGAGTCAAACAAGGGAATGGAAATATTTCTGTCTTTAGCTGCAATCATCACTAGAGATTTGCTCTGGGGGACAGTCTGTGGTCAGATGTGCCCTGAAGTCACTTGCAGTTTCTCTTTGGATTTCTGTTCCTTTTCCCTGCCTCAAAGTTTCTCGTCGCGTTCTTCTCCTATGCAAACAAACAGAATAATTTATACCAGAAACTCAACCTTGATGAAGAAAGGCAGTTTACTCTGACAAAATAGTCTTCCAAGAAACTGGAGCATAAATGTTGCAAAAGGAAAAACGCTTAGAAATGGAACAACTTTTAGTTTCATTCTCCTGTGGCCAAATCCCAAGAGTTGGGAAAAAAAGGTGGGAGGGAGAAGAAAAAGTCTTAAACTAATAGGCTGTCAGTTGTCAAGTTTTCCACCCACATGTCTGCCCAATATTCCTGTGGGGAAATCAGTGGTACAGTTTAGAAAGAGGAAATCGTACACTCCTTTTTTATTTTAATTTATTGCTGTCAACATCTCCCCAAGACAATATTAATGTTTTCTACATGAAGATTCCCAGCAAACAGATGCCTAAGAAAGGTAATGTTAGAATAATAATTTCAAGGGCTAAGAAGTAAAAAAAATCCTAAGTCTAGCATGGACAAAAATCATGAAGGCATTTGGAAGTAGTATTTCTCATTGACAATCAAGTAAAACCGAGTACAGTGCAACAGATGGTATACAAATCAAATCCTGATACAGCACCATTTAGGGGACTATCTAAATTAATCCACTGGAAGTTTCTTCAATTGTTAGAATCCAGTTTTAATAAATATAATATCCAGTTCTGTATAATAAAGATATTTTTAAATGTCCTGGCTGACATCCCCAAGTATCCTACTTCTATTCAATATTGCTTTGAAACTGTGGAAATGATGGATTCCGTTGAATGAGAAATACTGTATGACAAAAGATTCATAATTCCTTGTCTGTTTAATAGTCAATATTTAACAGGATAATGTATCATGTATAATATATAGCACCAGTTGAATTCCTGTGAAATGTTAACTATTCTAACTCAAATTTGACATATGTTTTAAAATGTTTGGGATATCTATCATTCATTGATTTTTTAAAAGATGGTACTTCCTGGTAAGCAGCAGCTCAGAGTAGAAAGAGCACTGGACCTGGAGTCAGATGCAATGGGGGTTGTTTTCACTAAACACTCTCTAAGTTCCTTTCCAGATCTACTGTTCTATTATCTGTTACTACTAAATCTTGAGACTTTGATCATTTGAGCTGACTGTTAGGAGGTTTTCAAGTTGTTATCTTCAAGCTGGTTGCTTTTTAAAGGTTAGTTTTGAAAGTTGAATTTGGTAAGGAAAGGAGTTGAGGGGAGACCGTTTCGTTGTTTTTTGTATTTTCCACAGATCTGCTGTCGCATGTCTTTGAATCACTTGCTAATAGCAGTCAGCCCCCCTTTACTGTCACTAAGAGTTGGAAAGGTGTATGGGAAGGAGATTCCAAAGAGCAGCAGCAGTCCTTTCTGCCATAAGCCAAGAGAGAGGTGCTACCTGAGAGACCAGATTGCTGTGATATGTTTACATAAGTGGCTCAAATTCCCATGATTGAATACCGTGGACTTTCTTAAGAGAGTTCACTTAAGCAAATGTTGCTTTTGCCCTCAGATTTCCTTCTTCCCCAACCCACTTATATTTACAGCTCCACATCAGTGTCTGACAAGTAGAAATCACAAGCCTAAAATGTCCAGAATTAATCTCAACATCTTCCTCTCCAATCCTGCTTCACTCATGTATTCCCAGTCTTAATCGACAGTATCACCATCCCAGTGGTTCTTGCCAAGCTCAGAACCTTAGTGTCATTCTTGATTCCTTCTCCCTCACTGCCCATTCCCCAGTCTTGTCCCTCTGCAATGCACCCTTCACACTGTGGCTGCCAAAGTGCTCTTTCTGAAAAGGAAGTATGATCACAAAGCTTCTCTGCATAAAATGCTTTTGTATGTTGTTTAGTCACTATGTCGTGTCCGACTCTTTGTGACCCCATGGACTGTAGCCCGCCAGGCTCCTCTGTCCATGGAATTTTTCAGGCAAGAATACTGGAGTGGGTTGCCATTTCCTTCTCCAGGGGATCTTCCCCACCCAGGGACTGAACCCATGTCTCCTACGTGTCTTCTGCTTAGCAGGTGGATTCTCTACCACTGAGCCACCTGGGAAGCCCATAAAATGCTTTAATGACTCCTTTTCTCCTACTGGATAAAACTCGAAGGCCTCTTTCAGTACCTGTATGCCTTTCTAGCCCAGTCCACTGCCCCTCCCTGCCATTGCTCTGAGCCCTTTACATTCGAGTTACATGAGCTGCTCACAGTTACCCAAACATACCATGGTCTTTCATGATTGTGACTCTGCATATGAAATTTCCTCTGCTGCTTTCTCAGCTTGAGTTATTTTTCCTCATGTTCCCATAGCATTCCCACATACTAATATTAAAACTCTTGTCACACTATATTGTAGTTACTTCTTTACTTGTTTGTCTTCACTACCAAACTGTCAGTTCCCTGTTTTGGGAGAAGGTAAACATTGTGGAGGAGCTTCTGACTCTGGATATTTCCAGGTGGCCTTTAAGCTTGCTTTGGACCCTGAGACACTATACTCTTCTCTGACACTCTCTTTTTCTCCTGGTCCCAGCCCTCCTCCTAGTAGAGACAAGCAGCGGAATGGTCATATGGCCAAAGATAAGACAAAGCAGCCTGGCTGATCCACAACCTGGATAAACATCTGCCTCGTACCATTTTTTTAAGAAAATGAAAAGCTGGCTAATGGGACTTGAATATAGGGTGGCTTGGCAGGAGATTTCTGTCTTACCATGTATCAGTTGGGAGACCCTGACTTCAGTCCCCAAAGGTGTAGCAGAGGGTGTGAGAGGGTGGTCAACACATCCATCCCTGAGGTCTCAAAAGAGCATCACACTACTGGCAAACAAATACCCCAAGAGGAATTAGGTGGTGGAGATCATCCTTGTCTTTTCCTTTGCCTGAAGTGGAGACAACCTTTCTGCGGGAACATTTGCCTTTGGATGACTACACCATAAAGCAAGGAATCTAGTAACAGTCACGTCCACGTGGTAGGTGTTCTCCCCAGTTGCACTGGGCCTCACCTCCCCAAAGTAGTCATAGGGAAGGTCTGTGTTCTGGTCTATCCCAGAACAACATCCAGTTATCAGTGACTTCTGTTCCAGTTGGAGATAACCTAGTTGGTGAAGCAGTATTTAGTTGCCCAGGAAAGCCTATTTCACAAGCACCCTTGGATACAGAGTTCCCTGGGCATGGTGGCCCTAGGTGTATTCTGGATTGGTTTGCTTGGTGATTCTCAGGGCAGGACCTTGCCAGGCAGGTTAACAAAAAGGGTTAGTTATCAGCCTGGTTGAGAGGAATCTCACCTCTAAAAACAACACATTTTTAGAAAACATGATGAATTTATAATCATTACAGAAATTGTCCTTCATGGCTACTGTGAATTTTATCAGATACTATGTTTACACTACAATAAGACTTCTAGCAGCAAGTATGGATTTTAGTTTTAACTGGGAAAAGGAAACAAATATCATCTATTTGTCATCAGGAGAGACTGCCTTTAAAAATCAAATAGTTCCCACAATGCCATTTTGTACATATGTCAAAGGCAAGGAAAAATGGTCTATTGTCTCAGGTGTCCATCTGGCTGTGTCCTGATTGAAGAAAAGAATTCAGGTGCTACCAGGGTAACATGAAATAAAACAGAAACAGAACTGGTGGGAGTGCCCCCCCGAAGTTCTTAGGTTTCTATGTTTAGAGTAAAGATTACCCTACCCACAAAACGATCATTGATGACGTCATTTATGATGCCTTTGCCCTTCAGCTGGCACTGCACAGGCACCGCTTGGTTCTTCACTACATCTGTAAAGTGCATTGCCACCAGCGGGGAGGTGTAGTTAACCTGTAGGTGGAAGAACAATGAATTCCAAGTGGGAGGAGGGGAGGGGGCGTGGGGATGGATATGATTGGATGGTCAGTGCAGGATGGAATAACCTCCACAAAGGAGACTGTGTAAATTCCATGATGCCAAGTCACAGATGGCTGAAGCAACTGAGATGCTCTCTCTGCCCTGGGACTGGGGGAAAATGACACGTTTCTCTCGTAAGTCAGTGACAGTTGTCTGACTGTCCTCTGGGGAGAAGAAGTTCTAACTCAGCATGATATGGTTTTCTGGGTATCAGACCATGAATCAAACCAGAACTAGTATTTATTAAGTCTCCAAGCTGGCGTTGAAGCCTTCACTGCTCCAAGACTCCAAGCAGGAGAAAAAGGAACCCGATTATTTGGGCATCATTGAGTGCAATGGTAAGTGATTAGTCTGCTCCTGGCTCTGCCACTAATTAGCTATGTGACCTTGGGCAAGTCACTTCCTCTCTCTGAACCCTCATTTTTCTATCTGTAAACTGAAGGAGTGAGGCCACACCATGTTTGAGATTCCTTCAGATTTGGCAAGGAGCGTTTGGGATAGGAATTGGTGGAGTGAACTCCTGGTCTGGGCCAGCAGCTGTTCACCCCGTTGCTATTACTACCTGCTGCTCCCTGATTCTCATTGATCCCAGTCAGCCCTGCCCCTGAGCCCTTTTTGACAGCAAAGACTAAAGGGGAGTACAGACTTACATGAGTCAGTTTGCCATAGTAAGGGTAGTAGCGGAGGTCAAAAGAAGCCGACTCTGGGTAGTAATTGATGGATCGGATGTCATTTTCGTCACCTCTCTGTAAGTAGAAGCAAGTATGTATCAGGTGCTGGGTCCCTGAGTTGGAGCCTGAGCTAAAGGGGCCTGAGGCCCAGATAGAAACACTGTGTGTGCATCTCAGGAAGATCAGGAAAGCAGAGTGAGGCATAGCTCAGGCCAGACTTATTGCCAGAGGAGTGTTTCCAGGGAGAGGCTGGGCTTCGGCTTTGCAGTTCAAAGAATTCTGAATAGAAGGCCCAGACATGGGAGGCTGAAGGTTCTCAGTGTAGCTCTGTGCTGGTTCCTAGGAGACTCAGGCGGAAGGGCTCTGAGGGGCTCCAAAGGGCTTGCAGTACCTGGTGTTGCTCTGGCAAGAGGGCCTACCATGCCAGCCCCTCTGCAAAGAATCATACTGGACCTGGCACCCAGCCTTGGACTCTGGAGCCGAGGCAGGTGTAAATTAGAACATGCTCTATAAATCCCACTCTACAACACCATGCACGTGGTGTGCTCAGTTCTGGTGGAGGTCAAACCAGGTGCACAGGGACACAGCCTGGACGTGGCTCACCTAAACGCGTGTCTCTGAGCACATTCTCTGAGGGGCTTCATTAGAGGGGGTGGGGTCAGAAGGATAAGCAAAGGGGGAATGACTAAATAAATAAGTTTACCCTCATTTAACTTCGATGTAGAGTACATCATGTGAAATGCTGGGCTGGATAAAGCACAAGCTGGAATCAAGATTGCTGGGAGAAATATCAATAACCTCAGATATTCAGATGACACACCCTTATGGCAGAAAGCGAACAAGAACTAAAGAGCCTCTTGATGAAAGTGAAAGAGGAGAGTGAACAAGTTGTCTTGAAACTCAACATTCAGAAAACTAAGATCATGGCATCCGGTCTCATCACTTCATGGTAAATAGATGGGGAAACAATGGAAATAGTGAGAGACTTTATTTTCTTGGGCTCCAAAATCACTGCAGATGGTGACTGCAGCCATGAAATTAAAAGATGCTTGCTCCTTGGAAGAAAAGCTATGACCGACCTAGACAGCATATTAAAAAGCAGAGACATTACTTTGCCAACAAAGGTCAGTCTAGTCAAAGCTATGGTTTTGTCATGTACGGTTGTTGAGAGTTGGACCATAAAGAAAGCTGAGCACCAAAGAACTGATGCTTTTGAATTGTGGTGTTAGAGGAGACTCTTGGGAGTCCCTTGGACTGCAAGAAGATCCAACCAATCCATCCTAAAGGAACTCAGTCCTGAACATTCATTGGAAGGACTGATGCTGAAGCTGAAACTCCAATACTTTGGACACGTGATGTGAAGAACTTACTCATTTGAAAAGACCCTGATGCTGGGAAAGATTGAGGGTAGGAGGAGAAGGGGGTGACAGAAGATGAGATGGTTGGATGGCATCACTGACTCAATGGACGTGAGTTTGAGTAAGCTCTGGGAGTTGGTGATGGACAGGGAGGCCTGGCGTGCTTCACATGGGGTCACAAAGAATCAGACACGACTGAGCAAGTGAACTGAACTGACCCTCAACATAGTATGTCAGGCAGGGCTTTCTGCCCATGTGTTAGGTTGCCCCTAGATAGCCGAGGTCTGGAGGTTAGTAAGAGACAAATAGTGAATCACTACTAGCAAATCACTCGCTCGGGTCATGTGATTACTTCTATCAATATACTATAATGGCTTAGTATAAACTGAACTCTCCTTCATTTATTCTAGTAATTACTTCATCCTGCTTGACTTCCACAAGTGGGTGTGGATTTGAGCAGTATTGATTATTATAGAATGTATAATGACTCCTTTTTTTTTTAAGACAGTTCTCAGCAAGGTTCGATGTAAGCTGAAAAATGAATGACTTCCACTAGGGAACTCTCAGTTCATTTCAGTCGCTCAGTCCTGTCTGATTCTTTGTGACCCCATGGACTGCAGCACACCAGGCTCCCTGTCAATCACCAATTCCCAGAGCTTGCTCAAACTCATAGCCATCGAGTTGGTGATGCCATCCAACCATCTCATCCTCTGTCGTCCCCTTCTCCTCCCACCTTCAATCTTTCCCAGCATCAGGTTCTTTTCCAGTGAGTCAATTCTTCCCATAAGGTGGCCAAAGTATTAGAGTTTCAGCTTCAGCATCATTCCTTCCAATGAATATTCAGGACTGATTTCCTTTAGGATTGACTGGTTTGATCTCCTTAGGGAACTCTAAGCAGGACTCAATCCAGTTACTATGCTAGTTTAAGACTGAGTTCATCTTCATGGTTTATTTATATATTCTAAAAAGTAATGAAATTTATTTTTGGTGAATGGTGTGTGGAATCAATTCCACCGTTTGTAGTCACACCTCTCGTGTGTATGTTTATACATGTTCACGTATATGTGAACAGAATGAATGTCTTTCCTATACCTTGGTCACTGGGCAAGCATAGCCTGACCTTTCAAAGCTCATCTTCAGTGTCATCACCTCCCATGTGGAACTAACGTTTCCTTTCTTTACGTCCCCACTGCATCTGTATTACTTGACTGCTTTGATTTCAGAGACAGATTCATATTTATCTTGGCACTCCCAACACCAAGCAGAGTACCTGGTACTTAATAAGTGATTCATAAATTCTTGTTGAATGTGAACTACTGCTGAATAAATGCCACTTTTTGTTGCTTTCTGATCTGCCACCATCAAGACTGGAGTTTTGAGCGGCATTTCTGGTACTGAGAATGGGATTCCCTGGCTTCACTTATTTGTAAGACATCTGCCCAGGACTGGGGGTACAGTGGCTGTTAGCAAACAGGAGGCAGCTACTGCCAGTTTAAGAAGCAAACCCAAGATCTAGGGCTTTTTGCTACAAGGGAGCTAATTGGCACAGATGAGATAGGAGTTAATGGTCCCATGAAGGACAGTTAATTAGCATATTAATGGAGTTCTGTTTATACTTCCTTTGTAGTCATTTGCTATTGCAACACCCAGTGCCACTGGTCATTGCTGCAAAAAGTGAAATTCAGTTTTAAAACCAGGGACTAATGACTCTAATGAAAGCCACTTGTTTAGTTCAAAGAAACAAGTAATTAGAGCTAAAAGCAAAAGTGTAAACAGAATCCCAATTAATGACTTGGCACATTGTTGTTTCCTGCTGTGGCCCTTAGCTGAGGTTCAGTCCTTGGCTTTCACAGGTATAAATCAGCACACACACACACACACTACACACACGAATACACATGAATGGAATGCTTTCTGGAAACAGGGAGGACTGAAGGTATAAATGGAAGCATAGTTATGAAAAGATTCACCCTTTCCCTGACCCTTAGCTAACCGTTCAGGTTAAGCCCTTGGAAGAGATGACCCACCTTTGTGCACGAAACAGGTGTGCTAACAGTACTTATTCAAAAGGGCACTTTACCTGAACTTTGCAGGAAACCTTCACAGGGTCTCCACGCTCAGGACGAAAGCCAACAATCTAGCAAAAGAAAAAAAATTAACAGATTTGACAGTAAAAAAGTAGGGCTTTTCTAAATCCCCCTAGAGTCATCACTTCTTTAGGCACAAACTTGATCTATTTTCCTCTCAGAAATGTTACAGAAAACAGAAGATGCAAAATATCTTCAAAGCTACACAGCTCAGCTTACTCCTTGTTTTATTTGTGGCTGATATTCATACAATGGCAATTGCAGCAAGATTATCCTGAAGGTGTAAAGGACGTAATGGTGTCAAGAGGAGAGCATGCCTGATAAGGCTCTGCCACCCCAAGGCATGGCAGGAGAGGAGGAAAATGCATTTCTTGTGATATAAGAATTGCCCCCCACACCACCTTCATGTCAGTCCCCTGTGCCAAACAGCTCAAGATCTCATTCCTGATACAGGCATCCAAGGGCAGGTTCAGGGGTGCTGGAGAAGAATCCAAATAGAAAATGTTCAGGGAGAAAAGGAATTATTACTTGGTAGGTTTATCCAGTTCTTTGTATTACTGATGCTCTTGGTAAAAATGGCCAAGCTTAACAGTGTATAAAGACAGAACCCAAGAGACGCGGAGTGGCCAGGGCCTTCCTACCCAACTCATCCACTTTTCATCGCCAGAGTATCATGGGCCAATATACCCGGTTCATCTTTAGAAGGATGCAAGGCTGTCCAGTAGAGTAGCCAAAAGTTGGGTCTTCCAGGCCAGAGCAGTTTTTCAGGAAGGAGCGCTTAAATTGGCAGGCCTTCTTGTCTTCATCCTCATCACCGTCTTGGATGAAGTACTGGCCCGGGGGACAGTCTACATTCATTTCCTCTTGAAGACTGTCATTGTAACCTAAAGCACGTGGGGGTGGCAAAGGGTCACGTTAGGTGCTGCAGAGAGGGCCAGGTTTTCAGTAGTTCTCCCTGGCTTCCTTTCCCCAGCTTACTTGTGCTCCTCTGAAAGCCCACTCAGTCTGTCTTAGACCCTGGGACCTGGCATCAGGGGCCCCAGGCCCTTCAACAACATCTCTCCAAGAAGCCTTCTGGGCTAGTCCCCCTAGCCCACTTGGATTGCCTGCCCCCTTGCTTCTCATTCTCTTGGAACTTCTTCCATATCCATCTCTGGATTGTATTATGTTTGTCGCTTTATAACTCTTCACTATTTTCCGTTATTTCTTTTCTGACATGGTAAATTGTAAATATGGAGGGCTGCCTCTTCTATTAATACTTCTGGGAGAGGAAGAGGCGCATAGTAGGTGGATTTGGGAAGAAGGATTGAGTCATATCAAGGCATGGGGTATACATAGAGGCAAAACACGGGGGTTATATCTCTTTAAGTTCAGTCTAGGAAACCTCTCTTTGAGGTTGATCAGAGGCACCCAATGCAAGAAGGTGAAAACTGTGTGTTGTGGAACAGGAGGAAGCGGGAGGAAGAAGAGGAGGAAATAAACCAGCTCATTCTTTATAGAGGGAAGTTAGCGCTGAAAAATAGAAACTTAGGTTGAAAGACAGGAAACAATGACAAACATAGGGTCTTCCACTGAGAGCTTGAGGGGGTGAGGTCTTGTCTGCTGAGAACTGAGGCACTCAGAGTCAGTGTCCCTTTCCTTGCGTGGAATTTAGCATGTGCACAAGATACACGTGGCTTCCCTGGCTCAGCTGGTAAAGAATCCGCCTGCAATGCAGGAGACCTGGGTTCGATCCCTGGGTTGGGAAGATCCCCTGGAGAAGGGAAAGGCTACCCACTCCAGTATTCTGGCCTGGAGAATTCCACAGACTGGGGTCCATGGGGTCGCAAAGAGTCTGACACGACTGAGCGACTTTCACTTGCAAGGTACAGGTATCAGGGAGAAGGCTGAAAAGGTCCGCCTGTGAGCTGACTGGGCTACTAGATGCCATAGAACTGGGCTTTAGAAATGACTACATTATTCCCAGTTTGGTTCTCAATGATGAAATCCAGTTAGTCCTATTAGATCCAGCCTCCATGCATTTATGTTCCAAGTAGCTCAGTTTTTCAGAGGAGATTGTGCCACCAGAGGTAAAACTTCAAAAGTACTCCTGGACCCTTATCTAGACAGACTGTGACTTGGGCTTGATATTAGAAGCAACTGGGAATTTTAAATCTATTCTATTAAATTTTAAATCTTAGTTATGGCTAAGCTTTTATTTTTCCTTTGACAAATCTACATTCAAGGTTTTGTTTTAATCTCTCTCTCTTTTAAATCTTTTTTTGAAGAACAAGAACTATGTTCAAATAACTTTCTAAATAGAAACTCTAATCACGTGTTCTTTGTTTCTCTTGAGGGTGCTCCTTTAAAAATAATGTGACATGGGCATGACCCTTATTGCAAAATCTCTGTCCTCACAGGAATGAAATTGATACTCTGGGATGTCTATTTCAGAGATGTGTTCCTTTTAAACAGGGCATATTATCTACACTTAGGAACTAAAAAATCCAATGCTTTTCCTAATGTTCCCCACCTCTGTCATCAGGTCAGAATTGATATTTCTGCATCTGCTGTCTTCTCAGAGGAATCTCCTCAGCAGAGATTCTGAGAGTACATTTGCAATAGCTCACAAGCATTTTGAAAGAAGAGACGATATTGTGCTGGCTATGATGCCTAAAATATTTTGGGGAGCCAAAAATGGGACTCCATGGATTCAAAAAGAACCATGCCCCTCTCATTTTACAGGTGAGGATTCTGAATCTCAGACTTAATCAAAATGACACTAATACAAAGCTGAGTTTCTAATTCCTGGTCATATGGCAGCAGCAAAGAATTGTAAAAAGCAGCACTTCTCAACATTTAAAGGGTGTAAACATTCAGCAGGTTTGGGTAGAGCCTGAGATTCTCCCTTTCCAGCAAACTCCCAAGTGATACTGATGTTGCTGGTCCCTGGCCCACACTTTAAGTAGCAAAGGTGTCAGGAACAGAAACAAGGGTTTAAATGGAAACACTGGTTCAGCTACTGGAAGACTTTCATCAGGTTTCTTCCCCTTTCTGAGCCTCAATTCCCTCATTTGTGAATGGGGACAATAGACTCTGCGATGCAGGGTTGAAGTTCAGTGACAACATTTATGCATTTAAACAAGGCTTCCTATCACATAAGAAAATCCTCTTAGTTCAGTGCATGTTCTGTAGGCCACCCCCATCACTTTGCTTCAGCCAGGCCAGGACAACCAAACCAGTCTAACTGGCTTTTCCCCCACAAATAATAGGTGCAGTTAACCCATGGATTTACTTTGATAGCTGGAGAAATACAGAGACTGTGGGCTCTATGTTTAACCTTAACCAACCTGCTACCTCGGTTTTCACCCTGTGTAAGGGCTTCTCAGAAAGCTATTCATTTGCCCCTGAGAACGTTATCTGATGATACTATAGAGATAGGCATCTTGAAAACACTGGCTATCAAAATGTTGGAGTGACTGCCACCCAGAGGTTTGTCCTCCAACTCCCTTTTGGACTGCTATTTAAATAGAGCCTTAAGTAAAGGCTCTTTAAGATGGATCATCCTTTAAGATGGATCGTCTCCAAGAAATGAATTCTCTCACCTTGAGAAAACACAAGAGATAAGAGTCTTCCGGTTCTGGAGAACACTCTCCTTTTCTCATCACCACCTGCCCGCACCCCCCAGAATTATCTTTTATAATTGATCATTATTGAGCCATCTGGATATGTCCAGGACATAACTAGGTGCTCTAGGGTATTCCAGAAGAGAAAGCAAGTTCTCTGTCCTAATGAACTTATCACCTTACTGGCTTATATGCTTTCATATAAACATATAACTTACCATCTTTGGCTTTATATGCTTTAAGGCAACATACAACCACAAACCACAATAGTTTTGATTGTATCTACAGGTGCTGAGGGGGATGCAAGGTAAGGAAAAATCAGAATGGGCAGTGTTAGTTAAGACTGGGATTTCAGAGCCAAGTGATTTTTGAGTTCCCACCCATCACCTTTCCAAAGATATTCTCACCATTCAGAGGCACTTACCCTGGAGAAAGCCATTTAGACTAATCACATAATGCTGCCAAGTGTCAGGTTCAGAAACGTTGAAGTTGAAGTTAAGGCTATGGGCGAAGGGTCTGATCATAACTCCTGGCAATGAAAACAAGTCTTGGATATATTAACCTGTTCTTGGGATAATTTTTTGTATCAATTCCCATGAAACCATTCCCCCCAACCCTCTCCCAGACAATCAAAATGAAAAGGACCATAATCTGCCAAGTATCATTTTACTTTTACTCCTAATAATTGAATCCCTAAGTCATTACCGGGAAGAGCCAAAGTTAATTGAGGCCGAACATGCGGTGCAAGCAGATTTCTGTCCAGGGTGTTCGGACAGCTCAGGGTATTTGGGCACTCACCAGGAGGCTTCACCCTCTCAGTGAAGGTTGGCATGTAAGGACTGATGGTCAGAAATAGCGTGTACATGCAAAGGGTGATCACAGCAGCCAGGGAGGCATAGAAGAAGAAGTAAATGACTAAAATCAGGCCTGCAGAAAAATCAGAGATGAGGGTGGTCAGTGCTGGCCAATAAGCCCTGCATCTGCATTTGAACTCATGAATCAGAACCAGCGCAAACATGTGACATGGCTTTTTTTGTAATTCCCCAGATTCAGTATGTCCTTGCTTATTCAGCTTTCACCGATTTGAAATTGGTGAGAATTGCGTCAGAGGTCTGATTGCAGTTTTACCTTTACAGCATCTCCGATGAAAGGGCTTGCTGAGCAAATGATGACCATGAACGAGATTACAGGGGAACAGAGTTTAAAGTACTGCAGAGGGCAAATTGCTTGGGAGTCCTCTGAGCTATGGGCGATGTCCTATGTACAAATCATTCTCTGCTATTCATTAAAGCAGGTGTCCTAAAGAGTTCTAGTCACTTGGTTCTGGTGATTATATATATTTGCAAGTGATAAAAACAGCATTTCTTTTCACATAACCCATAATTCAAACTTTTGCTTCATTTCCATTGGACTTGCCTCTAATGAAGGCAAAGCAAGGTTTCACTTTATGTACTTCAAATCTTATTCATGTTTGGCAAAAGTTTAAGTGACTCTGACTTCAAAAAGAACACTAACACAGGATGAGGAAGGAAGGAGGGGGCAACTGTACTTATTGATAGCTGCCACCTGTGAGCTCTAACTGTGCACTTGGCAAGTTATAGAACCTTTGGGCACCCCTGATTCCTTGCAGATAAAACGGTGATAAGTTTAGCACTTCCCTCGTATTCTGATCTGTGTCCGTAACAATATTTGAAATTCAGCCTTTACTTCCATCCTGTGCTGATGCTACCATTTCCTAGCTGTTGGATGTTAGACATGCTATTTACCTCTCTGGGCCTCAATTTCTTCATCTGTAAAATGAGGATAATAATAGTACTGACTTCTTAACATTGAATGATGCATATAAATAGCATAGCACAGGGCCTGGCAGACACTCAGTGCTCTATATATGACACTCTTCATCACTGTTAATATTATTATTGCCGTAGTTTCCAGAGGCACAGTTGTGTGAATTCTCCCTCTGTGGGCTGGATCAGGACCAGGTTTGCTCTGGGATTAGGCAGCACAGAATGAGTGAATAAGCATGCCCCTCTTTGGGGCTGTCTCAGAAAATAGCATCTAACTCTTCTCACAGCAGTGACATGCTGTCAGAACTATGGATTTGAACCATATCATGAGCTGGAAACCGGAACAAACTACCTAACTCAGCTGTACCCCAAACCAAATCCAAATGTCAATTTTTAAATTGAACCATGAACCACATAAAATTAACGGCCCCTGAAAGGAGTCAGGAAAAGGAGAAAAAAATTCCTTAGGAATTTAACTGGAGGTGAACCTTTATGTTTTCTAAGATGCACTAAAACGGAACTGGAATACGAACACCTCACTTCAGCTGGAGTCCCCGGAGAAGAAACAGCAGCACTTTGTGTGCCTGTGGTACTTGGCTGCTGCCCACTGGCTGGCCTGATGGGATGTACCCTCTGCCTCCTCCTCCATTCTCCATTGCTCTACCCCTGTCCTCATCCTGGCAACCCATCCACAGCCGGAACCATCCTGGGGGACCAGAAGGCTCAGTTTCATGGATGAAAGGAAAGCAATAGAAGACAGGTACATTCCCCTGGAGACATCTTCCTTCTTGCCCAGAATGTGTGGCTGGGAAGCCGTAGATGGGAGAATGGCACTAGCAATGTGCCCCCTCAGCTTTGCCCAGGAGTCTGTGCCCTGGAGCCTGTGATAGGCTGTCTCAGCTACACTGCACCACCCCACCCCCGGCAAAACCAAGCACTGTACCCACCCGAACCCACTGATCCCTCCAACCTTTTCTGCTCCAAATATCCAAATTTTACTTGGGCTGCTCCTCTAGGTAATCCAGTGTTCGCCCCTGAATGCCCCACCCAAGCTTGGATAGACGATTATATCTTGAATAGACAAGATACCCACAATCCCAACTCTTCAGTCCTTCCACTAAAATACCCCATCAGGTCCTGAGGCCCTTACCCATCAGGGCCTTGCTCACTGCTAGAGTTCATGAAGACAGTGTGGTGTTCTGGCAAGAGAAGGAACTCCAGTGTTCATCCAACCTGGGTTTGAATCCCAGTCCTACCACTTATTAACTGTCACTTTAGGTAAGTTACTTACTCTCTCTAAGCCTCTGTTTCTGCATCTGTAAAATGGGGACAATAACATTACTACCTCATAGACTTCTGGTCAGTACCCAATAAAATAACATATAGCTCCTATGAATAGAAGTTGCCCAGCTATAAGAGGAAAAGCCCAGAATATAATAACAGGCTGGGTGAATATGTCTGTCATGTTGGCGTCCAGGCTGGACAGGGTTAGTAAGTGCTTAATTGGCACCTAGTTCTCAAGCAAGAGGACAGCAAGGCATGTGGTGGCCTGGGCATTAACATCACTATTTGCCCTTTGCCCAGGGTTAGCCTTCTGAGACCCGCTTCCCAGAGGCCTGGATATGCAGTGTCCCCACTGCCACATCTCCCCTGGACACTCGAACGTTCCTCCCTTGTCCCCACGTATTGGCCTGTGGATTCTTTTCCGCAGGTACAATTTGGGTCAGCTCATCTGGTTAAGTTCCAATGGATGTTTAAGGGTTAACACCGGGCTTCCTCTCCTAGAACCACACTTGCATTTCACAAGGCCTGTTTTTCCAGTCCTCTTTAGGCAAGCCAGAGACAGCTGTGCCCCTTTTGGAGCCCCAGTGAGTGTCCTGCATTTGTCTGCAGCTTCCAGAATGTCGGAATGTTCCTTGAAAGGTACATTTGTTCCAGTGAGAGTTGAGAGTTCGAGGGATGGGCAGGGGTGGGGCTGGGAACTGAAGAGGGGTGAAGGGAGGTGGGTGTTGTTCGGAGCCCCACACCTGCTATTCCCAATTCTAGGAAGTGGGGCTGGCCGTTTCACCCCGACTGAGCTGAACTAGAAACATCAGCTACAAAGGAGAGAATTCTCAGTTAAAGGGGCCTTTAGAAGGCATGAACGTCAACTTCAGCAATGTAGACTCTTGGCACTGGGGGACTCTTATTTCACCCATAGACTTATCTGTTTTTTCTTCCATGGGTTAACTGAGTTCAGACCAGCAGCTGCTCTTTTCCTGGGATGTGCAGAGAGTGTGGCGAGTGTGAATTTTACCACAAGCTAAATCTCCTGAGAAGCATCAGCATTAAGAGTTCAAGAGGTGAGTAGGAGGGACCCTGGGAGAGGAGTGCTGGGGAAGCTGCGAAGTAACAAGTGGTGGCTGCATATGGACCGCAATTCTGCCGTGGATCAAGAAATACAGGAGCTTGGGCTTAAATCGCTAGAAGTGATCCCTTTAACCCATTTCTCTCTAAACACCCTGGAGCCGTAGAGCACCCACAACCTGGGGCCAGCGGCAGCCCTAGCTATCCTTCTCTGACATTATGGGGTGAAATGATGAGACTGTACAAACCCTTGGTCAGGTTAGCAGGGACCTGAGTCTCGTATCCTAGGAATAGTCTTCTGCGTAATACTTCCGATTTTACCATGTTCATATCTTATCAGAGTCTCAGGCTGCTCCTGTGAGAGAGAAAGGGTGATACTGCTTCCCTTGTTTAGCAGGTGAGGAAACTGAGGCTCAGAGAGGATATATGATGAGCCCAAAGTTACAGATAGAAAATGACAGGGCTGGGGCTTCCATAAAATCTGTGCTGTTTCATCTCATTCTTACTGTCTTTCTGCACTACAAAATGCTGTTGAGCCCAGTGCATTTCAGCTACACAATTGTCTGTTCACCCACTTGGAGTTTGTTCTGATGAGATCTGCCCATTATTTCCCTAGGCGTTGATCCGGTTACATGAAGAGCTAAGAGAAGTTAGCAGACAAGCCCATCCAACGTGTGGTAAAGGAGTCCTGGACGCCAAGCTGAAAGCAAAGGACACCTGACTGGGGCATTGGGACCACTGGGACTTACTCCAACTCTGACCTGTTCGGGCCAGAGATGTCCTTTTCTCCGGATCCCACAGGTATTCATTCACAATCTGCAGTTTCCGCCACCAGGCACTGTCTGTTTCCTGACTGTGACTATCTTCCTCCTCCTTCTCCTCCTCTTCTTTCTCCTCCTCTTCTTCCTCCTCCTCCTCCAAATCAGGTACCACCATCACCCTAGCCTCCTCTTCTGCTTCTTCCTCTTCATCTGCTAAGTAGTTCTGGTTCACTTCATCCTGATCATCCTGAAACAGTGACAACACACAACCCCCTTTTTGGGAAAAGATAATTTCCCATGGCACATCCCACCAGCCAAAATAAATGAAAAACAACTCAATATTTGGAGATGCTTCAGATGTCCACTTACCCAGAAACATACCTGTTGTTACAAGAGGCAGATTTCTTTCTCTCTGTTCTCTTGCAGGAAATATTCTTTCTATGACCCATTTTGACCCAATATTCTTTCCATAGAGGTGCAAGTGTTATTCTCAGCTGCAGGCATTTGGGCTGTTCCCCTAGGACTGTTCATGTCATTACTCTGTCCTGGGGCCATGACTTCCCGTTAACTTTGGCCTGTCAGGGCAGACTGAGCTCAACACTGGAGGATGGAGGAGTTTTAGACACTTGTGTCTGTGATGCCACATTCTCAGTCCACGGCAGCTTTGTCCTAACACTCTGGATGCTTTCAGCTGCTCACCCTCACCATCCTAAGTTGTGGCTAAAAATAGCTTGGAATAGACATCAGGAGGAAAAGCCAGCTGCTATACCCCTCCTCAAAACTTAGACTGTCTTCCTCACAGAAACAAGAAATTAGGAGTGCAGTTCTTTGCTGCTTCTCTGACTATTGCCCATGCTGGAACCTCTGCCTGTCAGAAGCAGGTTGGACAGACCACCTGAGGGCTGGGACAGCAACTGATATTTCCTTCATCTTCCCCACCCCCAAGCCCGTACCCTTGGCAGAAATCTGGGCACGTAGGAAATGCTCAGCACATATTTGTTGATTGACTGATTGCAGCCATTACTTGATATCTGAAACTGTAATCTTCTCCAAGTGGTTCTAAGAAAATTAAACAAAAAAGAGAAAAACCCAGACTTCACCAAATGGTATTTCAAATGCCTCCCAGCCACAGGCTGGCGAGTTGGATCTCTGCTCTTTGTGGGTCTGCCAAGGCTCATTGCAGCAGCAGAAAATGAGGCCACCCTCCCTTCTCTGTGCTGTCCAAATCTGAAGAGCGGCAGGGCCTGTGCACCTGTTGGGGGGATGTGTCCAATGATAGAGGCCAGGGGCTCCGTGCTGCCCTCTCCCTGCCTGATTCTTCAAAGGCCATTTAGAGGACACTCAGCTGAAAGGGCTGACGTGGGAGGCGGGGTGGGCCAGAGAGCTGGATTGTTCAGGATCCGTAAAAGTGATACAGAATGACAAGGCTGTACTCTCAGCATTCAGTCTGCCCAGTGCTGTCTAGCTCTTGATTTCAAGCACTCTTGAATTGCTCTCAAATTTGTTCAAAGGTACAGTCTTATGTCACACGTGTATCAGACCTGATGGGGACCTTGAAGATTCACTGGTCCACATGAGGCCCAGAGAGGCAACAGGATGTAGCCAGAATCACGCAGCTAGTTCAACGATAGAACAGACAGACTCCGAACCCATGTCTTGCAATATCCCTGACAATGATGTTTCTCCCCTACCACTCTGAGTGCAAGAGCTGAGAGGTGGTTGAGCAGATTGACAGAGCACAGCAATGTGTTACATTCTGTGTTCCCAAGAGGCTGAAGGTGCTCACAACTGGAGATTTCTAACCTGACAAGGACTCACGGGGTAAGGCTTAGGAAAATAAACCCCCGTCACTCAATGTTGAACAGATTAATACATATTCCTAAACCTCTTTCATTTGTGTGTGAACATAGGTACCCATTTGACCTCCAGAATTACATTCTGAGCACCTGGGGTGGGGGTGGGTGGGACGGGGACATATTTTCTAACTCCTTGATGGCCCTCCACAGCGTGGAGCCTGCAGCTAGGTAACCAGTGGGCACCGAACAAACATCAGTGATAACTGCCTGACTGAAATCTCCTGAACCATGCCCTCGCCTAGGCGCTCATCCGGACTGTAGTGGGTAGTCAGTCATCCTGGCCTCCAGAGAATCTGAGGTAACTGAAAATCTTGGAGAATTTGAAGTATAACATTTCAAGGTGAAGGAGTATCTATTCCCCTTATATTTTCGGGAAAATCTCCTTTTCTCTCCTAGTCGCCTGTTTTGCCTGCCCTCCACCCCTGCTCCACAGAGGAGGCAGCTGGCTTTGGCCTCTGCCTGATCTTATTTGTAGATATGAGCTCTCACAATAATCCCATTAAAGATGGCTTGTCATTAAAGCTTTACCCTCCCGGGAAGAATTAACCTTCTCAGAGCTAATTTCCCCATAGCTCTCACACTGCCTGGGCTTCAGGAACTGCAAATATCTTTCCCCCTTGCCCCAGCTTCCAGGTATAGGAGAACCTCACACTGTACAAGAGGGGCGCTTTGGGGGCAGCTCAGTGTTTCATGGAACCCAGTAGGGAATCCTTTTGCAATGAGAGGGCCTGTTTTTGTCTGTTTCCTAAAGTGGCACTGACCTCCTGTGATAGTGTGTGTGAGTGTGCAGAGATGGAAGAGTGGGTGTGTGCTGGGGCCATGGTGTTGCCCTAAAAGGAAAGAGTCTGAAGGGCAGAACATGGCTCCATTTTGAGCATTCTAAATATATAAATATATAAACAAATACATAAACAAACAGTATGACCCGGAAGATAAATTTGTGCCCTGCATTGAGTGACACCCTGTAAACATTCGAATGGTTGATTAATTTTGAAAGAGACATTAGCACACAATTATTCACTGCATCAAATCCTCTCTTTGTAAACGTGATCAAGTGTTCCCGATAAAGCAAGATCCCCTGATGCATTTAAAATCCAAAACGAGGAACAGATAACTAAACTTGTACACAACACTTTAGCAGCATTATAGAGAAAAGAATCCAAATAAGGAATGATTTTATATGCCTTACAGACTGTGACTGCTCTGAGAACTGGAAGGGACTTTGGGGAATGTCAAAAGAGAGATTCTACAAACCGCGGCTAGAAAGTTACGAGAAGCCCTCCACAGGTTGGTATGGGGTTAGAATTTGTGTCTTCCTCTGCTGGCTGTTGAGAGTCTCCAGTTAGCTCCTTGGTTGGGGAGTGGCCATTCACCAAGAAAAATGGATTAAGCTTTGTTTCTTCCTGAGGCTCAGATCACAGCCCTCTCTGGGGGAGATTTCAGAATATACTTCCCAGCAAAAAAAAAAAAAAAAAAAAAAAACAAAAAAAAAACCACTGCATGTGGCATATACTCATGATTTCTAGCAAAGTAAATGTAAGGAAACTTTGGGTTCAAAGAAAATTTTAATGCACCCTGGAGATAAATGGTGACATTGAAGGTGGGGTGTGTGAGTGTTGGGCAGGGTAGGGTGGCAGGCAGGAAGGCCATGGGTGCTGGAGGGTTAGGGAGTTGCATGCTGCAAATATGAAAGAGCATAGGATGAGAAGTGAGGAAACCTGCCTTCTCACTTTGGCTTCTCCAGTAAATGGCCAGTACCTCCCGTGCCCTGAGCCACAGCAGTCTCCTTTACGTGATGAGGGATTCTAGAGAAACGACGTCTAGAACTGCTCCCAGATTCTATCTAGTATTCCAGGATTTTAGCTATAGCTTGGAATTTCAGCTTTACAAAAAGAGTAGCTGGGTTCCTCAGAAGCTCCACCCAAAGGGACTGAGACAACTGGGTAGGCAAATGCCTTTCATTTCCTCTTTCCCTTCCCTTCTCTCTCGGCTCCATTTCTTGCTATTGGAATGAAACCTCTACTCCCAGACTCCGAAAGGTCTGTTCAAATCCTAGACTCCCACGAAAACACTGTAGAAGACACCCTTATTCTCTGGCATCTCCCCTGGCCCTTATCTTTGTTGCACAGGAGGAGGGCTTCCTCCTTCAGTCTAGCCATTCAGGGTGCAGCGGGGTCCCAGGAGTCACTGCTCATGCTTAAAACCCTGGGCTTCCTTAAACTTCACTGTTCCTGCCCATCCTAAAGAGAAGCAGCCGTGAGTCATGACCTACACACCCCCCACCCAGCCCATTCTAAAGGGACAGCAAAAATATTCTGCTTCCCAGGACTCACAAGTCTGTAGCGATAACCGTAAGGCAAGGCCGGAGCCCTTCTGGACCGGAGCTGCCTTCTCATGGCTGTGCAGTGGGCAGAGGCGCGGCAGAGGCAGACGAGTGGGGGAGAGCTCCGGAGCTGCTGCTGGTACAGGAGACACTGGTTGCTGGGGCTACTTGGCGCCTAGTAAAAGTGAACCCTCCTGGCATGAGCCCTTCCCCAAAATAATCTAACATGCCCCTCTCTCATTGGTTGGCCCCTTCTCTGAATCAAAGGAAAGCCCTTATGGAAAAGCAAGCTCATCATTACAGGGAGGGGGAGATATTCTGGGTCACAAGGATGAGCGACTCACCGCCCCCCCCCCCCCCCCCCCCCCCCCCCCCCCCCCCCCCCCCCCCCCCCCCCCCC
>SJYQ01002782.1:182867-194658 GCA_006410935.1 Redunca redunca | reverse complement strand
CCCCCCCCCCCCCCCCCCCCCCCCCGCAGCTTCACGTCTTCCCACTCCCTGCCCTTCTCTAGCGCCTGAACTACTATGGGCCCAATGGCAGTCTTCAGTTGTGTCCTTCTCAGTTGAGAGCTGGATATCAGTGCATGCAGGGGGTGGGGCCTGGGTGGGAGTTGGGGGTGAGGGGAGTTGGCCAAGAATAACTTTCTTTTTTCATAAGGCTGATCTCATGCAAAAGGATCTAAGGTGTCAGGAAAGATTCCCTTTGCTCTCCCCACCTCCCCCGCCCCACACTAAGCCACCTATAATATTCCTTATTTGTGTCAATCAACCAGCCCCTTAAATATGGATTATGCATTTTAGAGGCCAGGCTTCCTGCTTGGCCCCTCCTCCCCACCAAAGAGGGCCTTGGATATAAAGAAACCTTTTTTCTCTCCCACATGTCAGAATGGCCCCATCAGCACTGCCCCTCACACACACACCCCTTGGAATCCTGGCCAAATTTCTGTAGTGGTTGAGATCTATATTTATCCCTTAGCATCAGGGCAGGGAACAAGCCAGAACTTTGCAGTGTCGGTTTCCCAGACATATATAACTCCTGAAGCCAATGTGGGATCCACCGAAAGAAAAATTAGTAGAAACAGCCAAGAACATTGTATAGCAGTTTTTGTCTGTTTGGTTCACCCCACTGGAGCCTGGGTAGCTAAAAGGCCTAGGAGGAATATATGATCCTTCACAAATCCCCTCCCCCTCCCATCACACCCAGGTGATTGAAAATGTTGCAGGCATTGAGATTCTGGGCATATTGATAACCAGGAAAATTAGCCCAACCACACAGAAACTTCGATTTATTCATAATGCCAAACCTAGGCTGTTCTGATGAAGACAGCTTCAATAGTGGCTAATTTAAAATAAAAACTCCATTTACTAGAACATTACTACTCAGGATTTTTCTTTAACAGAGTCTCCTCTGATACCCTCATTTGACGAGAAAGAGAACACTGACCAAGAAAAGAGAAACTCATTCCTCTTTTGGGATTTCAATGAAAGCAAAATATATTCCAGGGGTTACCCTGGTCTCAGTAGACATTGCGCTTTACCTCTTATGCTTTCTCCACTTGAACTTTGTATGTGATTCCTGATGTTAAATATATGAGAAACTTGAAGCTTTTGGAAGCCTTAAAAACCAAATAAAGGATAGATACATTGGTCTTGTCTTACTAAGGCAGAAAAAAAAGTATACAGTTATGTTAGCAAGATTTAAAAAATCAGGAGTAGGAAATAGCATTATTTACAGTAGCCAAGGTATGGAAAAAGCCTGAGTGCTGTGTCAACAGATGAATGGACGAGGAAGGTGTGGTGTATAAACATATATATGATGGACTATTTCTCAGCCGTGAGAAGGAAATTCTGCCATTAATAACAACATGGATGGACCTTGAGGGCACTGTGCCAAGGGAAATAAGTCAGACTGAGAAAGACAAATACTGTATGATCTCACTTATATGTGGAATCAAAAAATGCCAAATCCATAGAAATAGACAGTAGAATGATAGTTACCTGAGGCTAGAGAGACATGGGGGAATTGGGGAGATGTTGGTCAAAGGGTATAAACTTCTAGTTTTGAAATGAATAAGCTCTGGAAATCTAATGTGTGGCATGGTAATTGTGGTTAATAGTACTGTGTTATATACTTGAAAGCTGCTAAGAGAGTAGATCTTCCGTATTCTCATCATAAAAAAGAAATAGTAATTATGTGATGTGCTAGAGAAGGCAATGGCACTCCACTCCAGTACTCCTGCCTGGAAAATCCCATGGACGGAGGAGCCTGGTAGGCTGTAATCCATGGGGTCGCTAAGAGTCGGGCACAACTGAGTGACTTCACTTTCACTTTTCATTTTCATGCATTGGAGAAGGAAATGGCTACCCACTCCAGTATTCTTGGCCTGGAGAATCCCAGGGATGGGGAGCCTAATGGGCTGCCATCTATGGGGTCACACAGAGTCGGACACGACTGAAGCGACTTAGTAGCAGCAGCAGCAGCAGCAGCAGCAGCAGCAGCAGAGGTATTAGCTTGCCCTATGGTGGTAATCATTTTGCAATATATATGTGTATCATGGATAAAATCACATTGTACACCTTAAACTTACATAATGTTGTATGTCAGTTATATCTGAATAAAGCTGAGAGGAAAAAAACCACAGTAGGAGACAGTTTGGATTAATGTGAACTCAGGTAACAAAATGTTCCATTCTCCAGAATCTCTCATTCCCTAGCATTCTGGGTGATTTTGGGTTTGCCATATACTTAAGATACTTGCATGTACTTAGCCCAGGCTGCCTTCTGGAATGCCAGCTGTTGGGTGGGGTACAATAACAAAATCCCATAGGAACTCAAAGAAAGAAATCTGTCTGAGCTCACACTCAGAAGACTAAAGGAGAAACCATTCCTGCCAATTTGGGGGGGAAAAAAGCAATCTGCTTAACAGGACAGCAGACTGGAGCCAGAAGTGACCAATGGAGCTGCAATGAAGCAGTGGCTACAGAGGCGAGGGAGGAGGGAGAAAGGAGAGGCTTTGAATTTGATACCGAGTTCAGAGGCAAATGATTCAAGTCAGTCCTTGTGCACAGATGTTAGCAGCTGCTTCTGAAAGCCCTTTTTCCTGCTTGCCTGCCTCAGTCAAACCACATGGTTGCTGACGGGGAACAGAAACAATCTTATGGACCTGGTCCTCCTGTCCCCAGGAAGGAAGAGAAGGTAGCGCTTTTGAGACATTGTTTCCTTTTGCCAAGAGAGAGGCTAGTTTATGGCATCTGTTCTTGTGAGCTATTTACACAGTTGGGTGGGGTTGGGGGGTGGGGTGTGTCCCTGCCTGGAGTTTGGCTAAGTCCTCGGGGAGACTCTAGAAGGTCATGTGCAGTGGCATTATGAGTACTGCCTAGAACCCCAGTCTCTCCCATGACCTTGAGGACTCTGAAGTCACGGGTGAGGGAACTCCAGGCTGGCCGAGGAGCTGAGGCTGCCATGAATGCTGCCCAGCATAGGGTGTCAACTTCAAAATTCGTGGAGGAGGGGGAACTCATTCGAGACTGCAAAGATCAGGGAAGGCTTCCCAGAATAGGCGGGGTTTGGGCTGGACCTTGAAGGGCAGTCCTTCAAGCTGGAATGGCTACTGCTCGACTTTGATGATGCCAGTATGGTCCCGGGTGCCCAAAGCTCCCCCTCCCGAACAACTAGCCTCTGAGTAGTGGCCAGCAGGCGTGGCCAGCGGGCTCACTGGCTAAGGCCAAAGGGTTTCTTTGACCTGAATGGTCCAGATAATGGCCCCGGATCCTTATTTCGCTGGGTTCCAGGAAGAACCCTTAGCGCATCACATTCCTGAGCAGTTTCCATCTGTCGAGTACAGTTATACAGTGAGAGATGCTTTCATTTCGAGGGACTGAGGGCCCTAAGCTGGTGACTGTATCAGCCTAGACCCCTGGGGGAAAATGAAGGTTTGGGAAATAGTGAGGTCCTCGTGGAGTTTCAAGCCTATTTCCAGTGGCTAAAAGGCACTAATGAGTATAATGCAGGCAAGAGACGTTGGTTCAAACAAACAACTAATTGGAATTAAGCGAAGAAGTGTGCAGAGGCCCCTAATGAATGGATATGCTAATTGGTCTTCTTTGCTAGCCCCTTGGGCTTTGGCTGTGACATAGACTAGCCTATTAGACGCCTGCTCTGTAATAGCTGCTGAATGCTGGGGCCCTTTATTGCCATGGTAACATTGATGTCGAGAGTCTAGCTGAGCCCCGGATCTCTTAATTTACTACTCAGGCGGCTACAATTCTTTGGGTTTTATTATTCTTCGTGCCCCGGGTGCCAGAGTGGCAGTGAATCATGCTTATTCATCCTCTGCACCGCCCACGGTGTCTTTGAATAAGTCAGGGTGTCTCTTACTGTGGGTGATGAGCAGATTATTAAGTTCGAGCCTATTTCTGCCTTAGCTGCACTAGTGCCTCTCAGAAACCAATGTACCTCTCTAACCACTTGCTTCCTTGCTGTGTCACATGGCTTTTGGCAAGCTGAGTGATGGCACTGCAGTGGGCCCATGGCGGCCCAGCCTCCCAGGAGCTCTGTGCTTGCTTGCCGGGTGGGGTGGGGTGGGGCTGGGGGAAGCAGAGCAATACAGGTGGGACAGCAGCAGCTGGGAGAGTGATCCTTGCAGACCCATGCCATCCAAAGGGGGCAGTCAGAGGGGGAGGAGGGTCACTGCAGAGAAGATCCTGTCTGGGCACTGTGGTGCTGGAGGTTTCAATCTCTCTAGGGTCAGTGGACAAGCCTGTCTAGAAAAGGAGATCCCTTATTCTGAGTGACTCCAGAGGAAAGGAGCAGCCCCCTAAAGCAGGAGTTACTAGGAGGATGGATTTCGCTTTATTTTATAAGAGATCATTGTGGGAAGAACAATGCTGGTCACAGGCACCAGCTGCCTCTGAAACTTTTGCATAACTTTCTCTGCATTGCTGTTGTTTAGTCCCTCAGTCGTGTCTGACTCTGTAGCCCTCCAGGCTCCTCTGCCCATGGGATTCTCCAGGCAAGAATACTGGAGTGGGTTGCCTTTTCCTTCTCCAGGGGATCTTCCTGACCCAGGAATTGAATCCAGGTCTCCTGCCTTGCAGGCAGGCAGATCCTTTACCTCTCAGCCACCACGGAAGTCCCAACTTGTCACTGGAGCTGCCCAAACTTTGGTCTCTGAGTAAGAGCTGTTCTGAGCATTGTGGCCAGGGGGTGAAGAGTAGGATGGAAGGTTTGCTAGATGACCTCTTAGGACTCCTCCAACTATGGAATCTTTTGTGTCTATATATGACGTTGTTTAATTTGTTAGGACATATGCTAAACTTGGATGATACTTTATATGTATGTGTGCTTGCTTTAACAGCACATGTGCTAAAATTGGGATGATATTCTATATGTGTTTGTCTGTGTCTATCTCCAGCCAGAGATGAAACCCTGCAACAGGTGCAGAAATATTTTCCTGACACCCCTGTCACTAAGAAACGGGCAACCTGAAGCTAAAGATAAAGCCTTCAAATAACCCCCCCTCCCCAATTACAAATGACTCTTACTAGCAGGAGAGAGTCTTGGTTTCTGTGGTTTTGTTTGTTTTCTTGTTTTCATTTCACTGCAGCATTTGACTGGGCATCCTCATGGGAGAATTGGCAGACTAGAGAAAACTGCAGGCTACACAAATTTGGAGCACCTTTACAAGGTTTTTTTTTCTTTTTAATTGTTGTTGTTGTTCCTGTTTATTGGGAATGGAGGGTGTAGGGTGAGAGCGAGAGGTTTTCTTGACCTAACTAGAATCTAAGAGGTAGCATTTTCCCCTGTGACAGGCTGGACAGAGCACTGTAAACCTAAGGGCAGTCAATCAAGTGTGCAAAGCACAGAAAGGGGCTGTTAAGCAACACCGGTCTTTTCCACCAAAGCCTGCAAGCCTGTTGATTATCAAGCAGCAGCCTTTCCCCACACAAAGGACAATGATATTAATCCAACCTGAACCCACTCTGGATTCAGCAAGCACCAGTCAGAAATCATAGTGGCTCTCAGCTGCCTCTTAAATCAAAATCAAATTCATAAGCAAGAGCTTAAGGTCCCTCCATCAACATCCCTGTTCGGTTACTCACTTGCTGCAAGACCACAAGAATGCCAATTGATCTCGCTGTTCTCCATCTTGAAAGATAGTAAGTCCAATGTCCCTGCTTCCTCATGCTTAGGGATGCTGTGGGCCTAGAACTCTTCAAAGGAAAATGGAAAGAGAATTCTGAAGTCAGTGGGATTCTTGCTCATTAGGGAGTAGAACTGAGTGTTTAAAAGCATATGCTTTTTAATTGGTACTGGATTTGAATCCAGTTCCCACTTTTTTTTCTACTATGTTTTAATTTATTAATTGAAGGATAATTGCTTTACAAAACAGTTCCCACTTTTAATAGCTGTGTAACCTTGGGGAAGTTGCCTCACTTCTCTGAGCCTCATTTTTCTCATCTGTAAAGTACCTCATTGGCATAGGATCGAAAGATGTAATTTACATACAGTGCTTGGCTTAGTTTACCCCACTTTTATTATTATTGATAATGATAATACAAATCAAACAGACAAAAATACCTTGTCCATTTTCAAGGACTCTTCCTCACAAGGCCAGTGACCTGAGTAAGGGGAGCAAGCTCCCTTGGGTTGTAGGCAGTGCCCCCATCTGGTTTACCAATGTCTCTCAAGCTAGGGATTTGGAGCCAGGCAAGAGGGAGAGGGTCTTTGGAGGTGGAGTGAGAGGTGAAAGGTGAAGGCTGACATGCTAAGCCTGAGGTATTTTGGAGGCAGATCAGGCCTTGGAGGACCCTCATTCACATCAATCACACCATGGAAAAAAGTGGTTCAAACTTCAGTGAACTCAAGAGTCACCATAAGAGCTCGTGAAATATGCTTATTCCCGATTACTCCACAGATTACTTATTAATTGCAAAGGAAACATGTACCTTTTCAAAGAAGAATTCTAGAAGACACCACCTTAAATAAGGGATCAAATTTAGCATCACCAATAACAGGGCAATGGCTTATGAACCTCCCGATGTGACACGCTGGGAAGTAAACAACATTACTCCTGTAGTATTCTTGCCAGAGATGTTTAATACGAATCTAATCATGAGGAAACAGACAAATCCAGACAGTAAACAAGACAGCCAACCTGGACTCTTTAAAAATATCAGTATCATTAAGGAAAAAAGCCAAATGTACTGTTCTAGAATCTAGATTAGCAGAAATTGAAAAGACAGTAAAACGAACTCCATGATTCTTGATTGAATTACAAATAGCTAGGATGTTTGGGAGATAATCTGAGAAATTTTGATATGAGTCAATATTGAATAATGCTATTTTGTCAATGTTACATTTCTTGGATGTGATAATGGTATTATTATTTTGCAAGGGAATGACAGAATGCTCTTGTTCATAACAGATACATGCTTAAATTAGATGCAATTTTAGATACAAAACTTTAGATGCAAAGTGGCATGATACTTGCAATTAAATTTCAAATATTGTAGCAGAATACATACAAATACATACATGTTTTTATGTGTATATGTGTGTGTATATAGAGAGAGCATATGTGCAAATCTAAAATGTTACTGTCCTGGTTAATTTCCAGGAAGGATATGCTGTTATTCATCATAGTTTACTTTCAGATTTTTCCAAATAAAAAGTTGGGGACAAAACATAAACCCTTTCCTACAATTCCATCCTTCCCAGATATGCCTTCTCATATCCCCAACGTCCCTTGAACCCAAGTTCTTAGATGCCTAGTATCCTCTACCCCATAACACCAGGAGATAGTTGAAGTTAAGGAGACATGAAATCAGGGAAAGCATCATGAAGGCAGCTACACCTGAGCTTGGCCTCCAGGATTGGAGCAGGATTTTGCTAAACAGAGAGAGCAGGAGAAGAACTTTCCAGAAGATGATTACTTGAATGAAGCTTGAAGAATATAGAACAGAGGTCCTCAACTTTCGTGGACCCAGAGTTATATGAGGAGCTTTTACCTATGCAGACTCTCTGATCCCAACTCCAAAATTCTCATTCTGTAAGACTGAAATAGAGCCCATAAATTTGAAGTTTTAAAACACTAAGATGGGTCTCCTGCAGGGGTCCGAGGACCATAATTTGGGAGACTGGCACGGGCAGCTGCCTATTCCACACACACACACACACACACTCACACACACACACACACAGAACTGGCCCTGTCTCTCTTGTGTTCAGTCGAATCTCTCATAGGTGGATTGTCACCAAGGGTGATGTAAACCTTCAGAGAAAGTCCTCTTTACTAGACCTGTCAGTCATGGTGCCTGCCGTGTCCACTACTGTGCTCACTGCCTACTGGTCAGGAAAGCAAATCCAGCTAGTTGTGGCCTGGGTGACCTTGACTGTAGCAGGAATGGGCCCCCACAATTTGGTGACAGATAAGCGTGTATGTGCATGCTAAGTGGCTTTGGTCGTGTCCAGCTCTTTGAGACTCTGTGGACTGTAGCCCGCTGGGCTCCTCTGTTCATGGAATTCTCCAGGCAGGAATACTGGAGTGGGTAGCCATGACCTCCTCCAGGGGATCTTCCCAACCCAGGGATCGAACTCACACCTCTTATGTCTCCTGCATTGCAGGCAGGTTCTTTACTATTAGTGCCACCTGGGTAGCCAGGCACTGCTGCTGCTGCTGCTGCTAAGTCGCTTCAGTCGTGTCCGACTCTGTGCGACCCCAGAGACGGCAGCCCACCAGGCTCCTCCATCCATGGGATTTTCCAGGCAAGAGTACTGGAGTGGGGTGCCATTGCTTTCTCCGAGCCAGGCATTGTTCTGTTCAATTGGATTGACAGTAACAAGCTAAGGCAGTCAGACCAGCAACCTGTGGCACTGTTCCTATAGACTACGGAGGGAGAATTTCCCAGTCCCTGGCAAGAGGAGACTAGAACAGACTTCAAGAGGGAATCAGGGACATTGCATAATAACATGATGCTGATGACTAAGCCACTTTGGAATCTAGTACTTCTCTATGCTGTGTGTATCGTCACCATAATCTTTTCTCAAGGTCTCCTAAGTAGACCTCTGTTATCTAAGATAAAAGAAGTAAATTAATGTGCCTTCTCTGAGGTTTCCAGTTCTTGGAGAATTGCTAATGCCCACGCTAGCAAGAAGGAAGCTGTCTCTACGGCACGTTGCTGTTCACCTGAGGAGCCTGCAGGACTGAAATAAACTGTTTCCTTGTCTCTGGCCTCTTTCAACAGACCTACAACTCAAGAAGAGAAACCCTGAGCCCACGTGCTGGAGACTCTCCTTGTCTTACAGATGCCTGCATCCCAAATGCCTCCCTTTCTTGTCCTCAGTCATCCATGCTTGGTTCAGGATGGTGGCAACTCCAAGTTGTGTAGCCCTTTTCTGAACTGTTTGCTTCCCACCAACCCTGGCTCTAACTCAAGCAAAGCTCAGCTTGGGAAATCCATGCCCAGAAGTCAAGGAAGTGAAACAATCCTCCTCTGTTCAGATAAGAGCAACAGCTGCTAGAGGGGTCAGGCAGAGGATAGCTGAAGGCCTTGGGGAGGTTTTGTCTACCACTCTGCCAGGGGGCCATTCGGCCAGGAGGACCGGTTATCTGGCTGGACTCTTAGGCCCAAAGACACCTATATGTAGATTTTGCATGCAGAGAATTCATGCAAGAATTCATGGTCCAGTCAGACTTTAGGACTCCCAGTTCCCAGCTCTGTGCAGTGCACCAATCCTTACATTACCCTTCTACCCTGTCTCTGTGGAAGGAAACATGACATGTCTAGGCATGGCCCTTTCTTCTGGTAGGATGACAGAAGCTGTCAAAAGGAAGAATCCTCATCCTACCCTTCATCCTACTCTTCTGCCTCCTGGAAACTAGGACACCAGCCTCTGAACTCACTAAATATGCAAGGTATAGAAAGGGATGCTAGCCCCAGATCTGCTAGGAGTGCACAGCAGAATGTTGAACTACTTAGTCACTTAAACTTTTTGGACCTATTTCCTCAAAGGGCTCTTGTGAGGATGGCATATGATCATTCTGGTGCAAAAGCTAGACAAATCATCATGTCTTCTGGTAGACCATTCCTCCGGGGACATGATCAGGGGAATGACCTCACTGCTCCCCAGCCTCTGATTTCCCCTCTCCCCAACCCTGTGCTGGCAGCTTTAGCTCTAACTTTAGTGAATACAGAGAATGATGGCCTGACATGCCAACATTGTTGAAGATCAAAAGAGTTTGTAGATAATAAGAGCAAAAGACCTATATGAACAAAAGGGATATTTGGGACTCCTGAGATTAGGAATGTCTACTGAAACCACTTTAATACAATTATTTCAGGGGTTCAAAACATATGGAAAATGGGATCTTGGGGTGCCACCATTGTATACCCTCTGAACTACTACTTAGATGGCCCAGCAAGGATATAGGAGCCCCGGGACCTTGTGATGTAAAGTTTGGCAAGTATCCTCCAAAGCCCTAAACCTAGCTGATTATTTATTTGATTTTATTAAAATGTGAATGTTAATTTACTTTCTCTTAAAAAAGTTATTTACTTATTTATTTTTGGCTGTGCTGGGTCTTTGTTGCTGGGAGGGCTTTCTCTAGTTGCAGCGAGTGGGGACTACTCTCTAGTTGCAATACGTGAGCTTCTCATCATGGTGACTTCTCTTGTTGCCGACCACAGGCTCTAGGGTTTGTGGGGCTTTAGTAGGTACAGCACTTGGGCTCAATAGTTGTGGCTTGCAGGCTCAGTTGCTCTGAGGCATGTGGGATCTTTCTGGACCAGGGATCGAACCCATGTCCCCTGCATTGCAAGGTTTCTTAACCACTGGGCCACGAGGGAAGCCCTAGTTGGTTATTTATGAAGTATCTAAGTTGTTCCAGTTGTTGTGTCCTCTGGGAATTTTTGTTCATTGAGATGAATATGCCTGACAAAAGCCTGAGTATCATAAGAACTATAACCATGGGCAAATAGTATGATTAAGAAGACGGGATGATAGATGAAGGACTCCCATTCACCTGGGAGACAGAGGGAAATACAATTATAATCAGATACTTTAAACCTCTTTGCTTCACCGAACAATCCAATCATCCAGTTTGGGTGAAAAGTAAAGTCAGATTTAACGACACAAAGGTATGGGGGAGGGGAGGGCAGGGAGAAATGACATCATATGATGTAGCAACTAGCCCATGTATAGCTCAGGAAGCAGCAGCATCCTGGGAAAAGAGTGTGGGTTCTGGAGTCAAATAGGTATGGGTACCATTCCCATTTTTAACACTTCACCTGTGTGACCATCATGACCTGTGATGGTTCTGAGATTTTATCTTACTTGCAAGCTACCAACTTACCCTGCGACATCTTTTCATGAATGCTGGCAGAAGACATGAGACTCCTGGGTTAGCCATAGTAGTGGCCAGAGTATAAGCATTTTCTGGTGTTAGTTCCCTTTGCCCTCAAAGTCTCAGAGGAGCTACTCAAAAAGGGCCAGGTGACACTTGCATATGCTGTGGGTTGTGTTACAGGAGAGCAACAGTGACTTTAATGAGTCTGAATCTTTTAAGGTGAGCAGTAGGTTTGCCTTTCCACTGGCCCAGAGGGAGACACTGGATCTTCCAAAGCTGTTTACTGTACAAATATCCTGAAAAAAATACTCTAGTACAGGGTCAGTCACTGTCTCTGTTCATAGGATGTGCAGAAACAGGAGAGATCCATGAGCAATTGTCTCACAATAACGATTATCAACGAATTACTGAACCTCTTTGAATCTCTTTTTTTATCTATAAAATGTAAAACTGTCATATTGCCTATCTCGAGGAGTCATGAAGATTAAATGAGTTCATACATGTTAAAGCACCAGATGCCTAGAAGATGCTCAACAAATGTTCACTTCAGTTCAGTTCAGTTCAGTCGCTCAGTCGTGTCTGACTCTTTGCAGCCCCATGAATCGCAGCACACCAGGCCTCCCTGTCCATCACCAACTCCTGGAGTTCACTCAGACTCACGTCCATCAGGTCAGTGATGCCATCCAGCCATCTCATCCTCGGTCGTCCCCTTCTCCTCCTGCCCCCAATCCCTCCCAGCATCAAAGTCTTTTCCAGTGAGTCAACTCTTCGCATGAGCTGGCCAAAGTACTGGAGTTTCAGCTTTAGCATCATTCCCTCCAAAGAAATCCCAGGGTTGATCTCCTTCAGAATGGACTGGTTGGATCTCCTTGCAGTCCAAGGGACTCTGAAGAG